>CAUYUJ010006513.1:395907-478407 GCA_963575745.1 Prorocentrum cordatum
GGAAAAAGGAGGAAACCTCGAGCGGGAACGGTGTTCTTGCCAGGAGCTGCGCCAATTCAAAAGAGAGTGTCCAGCGTAAAACGGGAGGACTTCTCGGGCGGGAGCGCTGGTTTTGTAGGAACGGCGGTTTTCGGCGGCGAGGAGGAGCACGGCCTTGAGTAAAAAAGAGAGAAAGTCTTGAGCGGAAGCGTTGTTGTTGCTGGGGGCGGCGCCGATGAGAGAAAGACTAGCGCGCCAGTCCAAGGTAAAACGGGAGAAAGTATCGAGCGGTATCGCTGGTTTTGTTGGGACGGCGGCTTTCGGCGGCGAGCAAGAGCACCGGCCCTGAATAAAAAAAGGGGAAGTCTCGAGCGGGAGTGTTGTTGTTGTTGGGGGGCCGGTTTTGGCGCCCCCCCAAACCGCTCGAGCGTGAGCCTCATTTTCAATGAAAATGTAGCTGGCGCCGAGGCGAGAGCGTCAAAGCGCCTGGGGGAGGTCCAACAAGAATAATTGATTTGCAATTAGCACTCAACAACAGCAACAGCAACAGCAACAGCAACAGCAACAGCAACAACAACAACCACAACAACCACAGCAACAACAACAACAGCATAAAACAACAACAACAACAACAACAACAACAATAACAACAACAATCATGTTATGACTGTTCGCTCTTATCTGCTCGAGTATCCGTCAACGCGTATTTCACCAACCCTCTATACCCGCCCTCTTTGTCTTCGATCGCACCCCTTTTGGGGGGGGGGATGTTTCTTCCTTCCCTGCAGGCCGGGCCCCGGCAAGCGGCGGGGCGGCCCCAGACCGTCGGCCTGGCCAGCGGCAGCGCTGATCGGCGGCAACCCGACGCCAAGAGGGACGGACAGGGGACCGACCACGACGACGACGACGACGACGACGACGACAACGACGACGACGACGACGACGACGACGACGGCGACGACGACGACGACGACGACGACGACGACGACGACGGCGGCGGCGGCGGCGACGGCGGCGGCGGCGGCGACGACCACGACCACAACAACGACGACGACGGCGACGACGACGACAAACGAAAGCGAGAGCGAGAGCGAGAACGAAAGCGACACCGGGACCACGAAGGGCATGCGTATGGGGCCACGAAGGGCGCGAAAGAGCGGGGGCCACGAAGGGCAAGGACGGGGCCACTGAGGGTAGCCACGGGGCCACGTGGGGCAGCGAGGGGGCCACAAAGGGCGACAGCGGGGCCACGAAGGGCATGCGTATGAGGCCACGACGGGCGCGAACGAGTGGGGGCCACGAAGGGCATACGTATATTGGGCCGCTGAAGGCAAGGACGGGGCCACTGAGGGCTGCAACGGGGCCACGAAAGGCAGCGAAGGGGCTACGAAAAGCGACAGCGGGGACACGAAGCGCATGCATGTGGGGCCACGACGAGCGCAAACAAGCGGGGGCCACGAAGGGCATACATATATGGGGCCACGAAGGGCAGCGAAGGGGCCACGAAGGGCTGCGACGGGGCCACCAAGGGCAGCGATGGGGGCCACTAAGGGGCGCAACGGGACCACGACAGGCAGCGAGAGGGCCACGAAGGGCTGCAACGGGGCCACGAAAGGCAGCGAGAGGGCCACGGAGGGCTGTAACGGGGCCACGAAGGGCAGCGAGGGGGCCACGAAGGGCCGCAACGGGGCCACGAAGGGCAGCGAGGGGGCCACGAAGGGCGACAGCGGGGCCACGAAAAGCACCGAGAGGGCAACGAAGGGCTACAATGGGGCCACGAAGGGCAGCGAAGGGCAGCGAGGGGGCCACGAAGGGCTGCAACGGGGCCACGAAGGGTTGCGAGATCCCGATTCCTAAGTAAATTGTGAGGAAGTCCTAAGCGTGAGCGCGATTCCTGGGGGCCTGAGTGTCGGGAGCGCGGCGCTTGAGTAAACCGCAGGGAACACCAACGCAAGAGCGCGATCATTGGGTAAATTGCAAGCAAGCCTCCAGCGAGAGCGCGACGCCAAAGCGCCGAGAGAGCGATCCCTGAATAAAGTGTAAGGAAGTCCCAAGCGAGAGCGCGACTCCCGAATAAAATACGAGGACGTCTCAGGCGGGAGCGGGGGCCCTGGCCAAAGTGTGAGGAAGTCTCAGGCGGGAGCCATTGCTGTTGTAATCCAAGGGTCAACTGAGCCCCGTGACTCGGGTGTTGCTGGAAGTATCCCTGGCGGAAAGTGCCCCCGGGATTTCCAAGGAGGCCCCCGCGGGCTCCAGAGCACCCCGCACGAGGCCCAGACGGCCCCAGGGGCTCCACAATGGAGCGAAACATTTGGAACACCCTGGGCCAAGGGCACCTTTAGCAACCCCCGAAAAAACACGGTGCCAGCCCCAGAGGAAGCACTTCAATTGAAAAACACAATGGCCACTAAAGGAGGGACCTACCATACTTATTGTTCAGGTGTGAGAAGTTCAGCAACATCATCCACAAATCAACAAGGAAAACCACAAGACCAACAACAACACCACCAACAACAACATAAGCAACAACAACGACAACAACATTAGCAACAACAACGCCAATCATCTTAATATTGTTCGCTCTTATTTGCTCGCGTGTCATTCAAAACGAATATCCCGAACCCTGGATACCCGCCCTCTTCGGTTTCGATCGTACCCTTTTGGTGGTGTATTCATTCCCTGCCACGTGTGGTTGGCGAAGCCCCTGGAAACGAAGGGCGACAGCTAACGGGGGGAATGGGAACGAAGGGATCGGCGGAAGGGAGGGGAGGGGCAAGAAGGAGGGAGGACGATGATTTGCGCTGCGAGTGGCGGTTCAGCTTGCGTCATGGCTTGCGCCAGCCACTCCACCACAGGTTAACAATAAGTTTCGCCATGGGTCGCGCCATCAACAGCGCCACGTACCACCCCCTTGAAAGAACATACCGTGGATACCCCCACGGGTGGACATACAGCTGCGAACTGGTGTCAGAAACAAAGCTCGTGGTACCCTGAAAAGCAGCGGGATGTTGGGAGAGCAGGGCGGAAGGATAGTGAGAACTGCAACCGTGTTGAGAGGAGCGCGGGGATGTGGAGTGGATTGGGATGGAGTGGACAAGAGCAGGGTCCTAGGAGGAAGAGCGGCAAGGAGTGGAGAAGAGGAACCGGGAGGAGTGCGGAGGAGCGGGTGGCGCACGGAGGAATCTGGAGGAGGGGCTGGGAATATTTTTGGGGAAATGCAGAATGCGGTCACTGACGGCAGCAAAGGTGCCACGAAGGGCAGCGAGAGGGCCACGAAAGGCGACAGCGGGGCTACGAAGGGCATGCGTATCGGGCCACGACGGGCGACTGCGAGCGGGGGCCACGACAGGCATATAATGCGGGGCCACAATGGGCAGCGACTGGGCCACTGAGGGCAGCAACGGGGCCACGAGGGGCAGCGAGCGAAGGCGACCGCGGAACCAGCACGGGCAGCGAGGGGCATCGTAGGCGGGCGAATGGCACCGAGCGGCGACTGCAGTCTCTAACGGGCTGGTCGGGCGGGCAGGCCCAGACGGGCGGGCGAGCGGGCGGGTCGTTGAAGCGTAAATTCTGCTTGAACCGCCAGACAATATGTAGCGGGAGCGCGATTCCTGAGTGTCGAGGAGCGGCATCTGGATAAATTGTGCGGACGTATCGGGCGGGAGCCGCGATTCGGTGGTAACTTGCGAGGAACTCCCAAACGAGCGCGATTCTTCAATAAATTGGGAAGAAGTATCAAGCGGGAGCAGCGACCTGGTGGCAACTTGCAAGGAAGTCCCAAGAGAGAGCGCGATTCGTCAATAAATTGTGAGGAAGTACCAGGCGGGAGCCGATGTTGTTGTTGTTGTAAACCCGGGGCCAACGACACAGTTTGACCCTCAAGACTTTCCCTGATAAAAAAGGGTGCGAGCCCCGGGAAAGGCACTTCAATCGAAAAAACAATGTGCACCGGACGGGGGGGATCAACAATAATTATTCTGCAGAAATGAGAGTTCAACAACAGCCGCAGCAGCAGCAGCAACACCAGCAACAGCAACAGCAACAAAAACAATATCAATCAATTTACCCTCATGCGCCATGTTTTCACATGCCACGTGCATCCATCATGAAAACGATCCCCATCATGAAAGGTTATTGTCTTGGCGCAAGGGGGTCCGATGCACCTACACCCAGAACTCCCGCCCACGGAGGTCTCGCGAACGCCTCTTCCGAGGAACTTCAAAATACCTGTTCGCACGGCACATCGCCTTCGAAATCCCTCTGCCCGCGCCCTGTCTCGCGGAAAAAAAGGAGAGGTGGAGGAGGAGGAGGAGGAGGAGGACCAGTGGAAACCCAAGAGTCATCAACGATGTTGGCATTAACCCTCCCTCCAAGCTCCCTCTTCATAGGCCCCTACAACGGTTCATTTCCATTGAGGGAACTGCCTTGCTGGAAGACAACAGTTTGAAGATCATGAAGCGTGCCAAAACATTTTTTCTCGGGATTTCAACGCCACGTATCAACCTGCCTGCTGCGTCTTCACGATCCAGAACCGTGCCAGAACACCACTTGTGGGACTTCAACACAGCGAATCAACATAATTGTTGCGCCCGCGAACTCCGGAATCCTTCCAATGTACCATTGTTGGTACGTTGATCATGGGATCCCATGATCAACGTATTCCCATGGGAAGAGTTTCACGGATTCCCATGGGAATCCGTGAAACTCTTGCGAAAATTATAAAACGAATGTACGCGGCGGTAGCGCGAGAACCACATTTTGAGAACGACCCGCCCTCAATCCGTGAAACCCTTGCAAATGTTTAAAACGACTCTGCGCGGCGCTAAGGCGATAGCCACACGTTGAAAACGACCCGCCTTCAATCCGTGAAACTCTTGCACACTGTTAGAACGAATCTGCGCGGCGCTACGGCGAGAGCCACATTTCGAAAACGACCCGCCCTCAATCAGTGAATCTCTTACAAATGTTGAAAACGAATGCGCACGGCACTAACTCGAGAACCACATGTTGAAAACAACCCGCCCTCAATCCATAAAATGTTTGTAATTGTTTAAAACGAATGTGCGCGGCGCTAAGGCGAGAGCAACATTTTGAAAACAACCCGCCCCCAATCCGTCAAACTCTTGCATTCGTTTGCAAAGAATATGCGCGGCGCTAGGGCGACAACCACATTTTGAAAACCACCCGCCCCCAATCCGTGAAACTCCTGCAGATCTTACAACGAACGTGCGCGGCGCTAAAGCGAGAGCCACATTTTGAAAACGACCCGCCCTCAAACCGTGAAACTCTTGCAAATGTTTTAACCGAGTGTGCGCGGCGCTAAGGCGAGAGCCACATGTTGAAAACGACCCGCCCTCCATCCGTGAAACTGTTGTCACTTTTTACGCTTCAGAGTCCTAACTGGTGAGGAAAGTGGTGAGGAAGTCTCAGGCGGAACGCCCGGCCCGCCCTAAAAACTGGCCTCGGGGTGCGACAGGAAGGAGTTATCCATAAGGAGAAGGAATGGAGGAGGAGGAAGAAGAAGAACGAAGAAGGACAGACTGCTCCTACCCAGGCCCCTCGGGCAAACCCACGGGCGCAGGAAAAACTCAAAGAGGCCGCTTCGCCGTCGTCATCGTCGCCGCCGCCGCCGCTGCCGTCGTCGTCGTGGTCGTGGTCGTGGTCGCCGCCGCCGCCGTCGTCGTCGTCGTGGTCGTCGTCGCCATCGTCGTCGATCCCACGGCGTACACGATGTCCACGCGTCCTTACGCGAGCCGCCACACAGGGAAGCGAAAACCATGCAAATTGTCATAGCGGCGGTCCCCACGCCCAGTCAACCTGACGATGAACCCTCCTTGATCATCTCTCCACGCCCTCAATGGTCCACGCAAGGCCCGAAGCTGCGCAGAAAGACGAAAGAGAAGGAAAAGGCAGGGAGACCGAGGTTCTCGAGAAGGAGGAAGAGGAGGACGAGAGAAGAGGAGAGAGGATGAGGAAGAGGAGAGGCCAAGAACCACGCATCCCATCGGGAAGGACCGCTGGTCATGTCGCTCTTTCGGAACCTTCCTAAGGCCCCCCGAGGCGGGCCTGAGTAAAAAAGGAGGAGGTATCGAACGGGAGCGTTGTTGTTGTTGCTGCTGCTGTTGCTGGTGTTGTGTATGTTGTTGTTGTTGTTGTTGACGTTGTTGTTGTTGCTGTTGTTGCTGATGGTGCTGTTGTTGTTGCAACTGATGTTGTTGTTTTTGTTGTTGGTGTTGCTGTTGAATGTTAATTACTAAACAATTATTATTCTTAAAGGCGCCCTGGCGCTCTCGCCGAGGCGCCGGCTACATGTTCATTGAAAATGAAGCTCACGCTCGAGCGGTTTTGGGAACCGCCAAAACCGGCCCCCCAACACCAACACCAACAACAACAACAACAACAACAACAACAACAACAACAACAACAACAACGCTCCCGTTCGAGACTTCCTCCTTCTTTACTCAGGGCTGGTGTTTTTGCTCGCCGCCGAAAGCCGCCGTCCTAACAAAACCAGCGCTCCCGCTCGAGACTTCCTCCCGTTTCACCTTGGACTCTCATCGGCGCCGCCCCCAGCAAAAACAACGTTCCCGCTCGAGGCTTCCTCCCTTTTTTACTCCTCCTCGCCGCCGAAAACCGCCGCCCCGACAAAACGAGCGCTCCCGCCCGAGACTTCCTTCCGTTTTACGCTGGACTGGCGCCCAACTCTCTTTTGAATTGGCGCCGCTCCCAGCAAGATCAACGCTCCCGCTCGAGGCTTCCTCCCTTTTTCCTGAAGACGGTGCTGTTCCTCGCCGCCGACAACCCCCGTCCCGACAAAACCACGGTTCCCGCTCGATGCTTCCTTCCTCCATTCTTACTCAAGGCGGTGCTCCTCCTCGCCGCCGAAAACCGCCGCCCCGACAAAACCAGCGTTCCCGCCCGAGACTTCATTATGTTTTACGCTGGACTGGCACCGTCATCTCTTTTGAATTGGCGCCGCTCCCAGCAAGAGCAACGCTCCCGCTCGAGATGTCCTCTTTTTCCTCGGGACGGTGTTTATCCTCGCCGCCGACAACCCCCGTCCCGACAAAACCACGGCTTCCGCTCGATGCTTCCTCCTTTCTTACTCAAGGCGGTGTTCCTCCTCGCCGCCGAAAGCCGCCGTCCCAACAAAACCAGCGTTCCCGCTCGAGACGTCGTTTTGCTTTACGCTGGACTAGCGCCCTACTCTCTTCAGCAATGGCGGCGCTCCCAGCAACAACAGCAGCCCTGCTCGAGACTTCCTCCCTTTCTATTCAAGGCCAAGTCCTTGCCTCACCGCCGACAGCCCCCATCCCCACCAAGGCAACCCTGTAGTTCGATGCTTCCTTGTGCTTTACCCTTCGCTGGGGTTTCGCTGGCGGTCTCGCATCGGCGCAGCAAGGCGCGGGCATGTGTTTTCGAGGCGGGATATGTTGAAATTCATCGGAGGAGGTGTTTGCAAGACCTCATTGGGCGGGATATCTGGGAATGGGAATCACGGACCCCGCTGTAGAACAAGAGTCCCCCATGATGTAGATGGTTATCATGATGGTCGCATGCTTCGTGTGGAAACATCGCGCATGAGGGTAAAATGATTGTTGTTGTTGTTGAACTCTCATTTCTGAAGAAAAGTAATTCGTGTTGATCCCCCACCACCGGTGCATACTGCTTTTTCTAAATCAAAGTGTGCCCCTCGACGCTCGCACCCTTTGTTACATGGAAATTATTGATGCTCAAACGTTGCCCCTGGCCCCCATGTTACAACGACAACGGCTCCCGCCTGAGACTTCCTCACAATTTAGCCAAGAACTCCGCTCCCGCCCGAGACTTCCTCGCATTTTATTCCGGAATCGCGCTCTTGCTTGGGACCCCCTTACAATATATTCAGGAATCGCTCTCCAGGCGCTCTGGAGTCGCGCTCTCGCTGGAGACTTGCTTGCAATTTACTGACGAATAGCGCCCTTGCGTTGGAAACCCGTGCAATTTACTCAAGCGCCGCGATCCCGACACCCAGGCACCCAGGAGTCGCGCTCACGCTTAACACTCCCTCACAGATTACCTAAGAATCGGCATCCCGCTGCCCTTCGTGGCCCCGTTGCAGCCCTTCGTGGCCTCCTCGCTGCCCTTCGTGGCCCCGTTGCAGCCCTTCGTGGCCCCCTCGCTCCCCTTCGTGGCCCCGTTGCGGCCCTTCGTGGTCCCCTCGCTGCCCTTCGTGGCCCCGCTGCAGCCCTTCGTGGCCCCCTCGCTGCCCTTCGTGGCCCCGTTGCAGCCCTTCGTGGCCCCCTCGCTGCCCTTCGTGGCCCCGTTGCAGCCCTTCGTGGCCCCGTTGCAGCCCTTCGCGGCCCCGTTGCAGCCCTTCGTGGCCCCCTCGCTGCCCATCGTGGCCCCGTTGCAGCCCTTCTTGGCCCCCTCGTTGTCCTTCGTGGCACCATATATGTACGCCCTTCCCGCCGATCAGCGCTGCCGCTGGCCAGGCCGACGGTCCGCGGCCGCCCCGCCGCTTGCCGGGGCCAGGCCTGCAAGGAATAAAGGTATACACCCCAAAAGGGGTTCGATCGAAGACGAAAAGGGCGGGCATCGAGGATTTGGGAAATATGCGTTATTGAACACTCGAGCAAATAACGGCGAAGAGTCTTACAATGATTGTTGGTGTTGATGTTGTTGTTGCTGCTGTTGCTGTTTCTGTTGTTGTTGGTGGTGGTGTTGTTGTTGTTGCTGTTGTTATTGTTGTTGTTGCTGTTGCTGCTGCTCCTGCTGTTGTTGTTGTTATTGTTGTTGTTGGTGTTGTTGTTGTTGCTGTTGTTGTTGTTGATGTTGTTGTTGTTGTTGTTGGTGTTGTTGTTGGTGTTGTTGTTGTTGTTGGTGGTGTTGTTGTTGTTATTGTTGTTGTTGGTGTTGTTGTTGTTGTTGGTGGTGTTGTTGTTGTTGTTGGTGTTGTTGTTGTTGTTGTTGTTGTTGTTGTTGTTGGTGCTGTTGTTGTTGTTGTTGTTGTTATTGTTGTTGTTGTTGTTATTGTTGTTGTTGTTGTTGTTGCTGATGTTGTTGTTGTTGTTGTTGTTGTTGTTGTTCGGGGGGCCGGTATGGCGGGACCCCGAAACGCCTGAGCGTGAGTTTGGATTTTGCAGGAAATGCAGCCGGCGCCCAAGCGAGAGCCCCAAGGCGTATTCAGGGGGCCCTACACCAACAGCAGCATCAACAACAACAACAGCATCAACAACAATATCAACAGCAACAACAACAACAACAACAACAGCAACAATCGTTACTACAACAAGAACAGCAACAACAAGGACAACGACAACAACAGGGATACGGACGGTGCTGGACGCCTTTGGTGATGGCGACAGCTGGAGCCCCCGGCTTTGGAGGGATAGGAGCTTTCCCTGGCGCATTTCCCCCGGACGACGCCCCCCCCCCCCCAAAAAAAAAAAAAAAAAACCTGGCGAAGGACCCAACCATATGCTGTTGCGAGTACCGCAATTGTGAATCTCTTATTCGGTGGCGCTCCCTATGGGGCCACGAACCGTATGAGGGGTGTGCCAAACTGTGGCGGGGTACACAACGCGAAGGAATACGACAGGTCGAATTACGGGAGACTGAACGCGGGTGAGTCAGAGCGTGAGTGAGCCTGAGTGTGAATGAGTCTGCGTGAGAGTGAGTATATTTGCGTGGATGCGATCATGGCTACGCCTAATGTAAATATATATGAATGTGAATGGTTCGGGCATGCCTGCCCGAACACTCGTGGCATTGAGCGTGGCCGCCGCAGGCAGCTTCCGCGGGAACCCCGACGGCAGCGCCCGCGCGCCGCGACGCCCATGTCGCCACGCCCCTCACGAGGATCACACCCGCTTCCGTCCCTCCTTTTCCTCCCTCTTTGTCTGCGCACTCCAAAAATCCAAGGCTGCGGACGCAGCGCAGCGCGGAGTCCCCGCGACGCGCGCAGGTCGCCCTGGAGGGGCCCCAGCGACGCGCGCGGGTCGTCCGCTGCGCGGAGCAAAGGGAGCTAGCTGGCAGGCTGACAGCGGGCAAGGCTCTGGTCGCAAAGCAGAGCGACGACGGGCGAGCGGGGCGCTGGGCAGGACGCAGCAGCAAGGAGTTCCCACAACGCGCGCTGGTCGCCCCGGGAGGGTCCCAGCGACGCGCGCGGGTCGTCCGCGGCGCGAGGCCAAACAATTAGTCGGGCAGTCGAAAGAAGGCGCGGCTCGGGGGGGACGCTCATCAGGTCAGGCCTCGCGGATAAACTCGGTGAAGCCGAGCTCCCCGGCGAGGGCCGTCGCCTCCCTCCTGCGCCGCTTCGTGCGCGCCGCAAACTGCTCCAGCTGCTTCCGCAAGCCCTCCGGCGGCCCTGCCAGGAAGAACTCGATGCGCGGCGCCCGCATGAGCAGGAGGTCCTCGTGGCGCGTGGCGCGCGAGAGCAGCACATAGAGCTCCAGCCACCAGTCGTCGTCCTCCTTCTTGCCATTCCCGACCTCGTGGCGGCCGCAGTCCAGGATCACGCCTGGGCGACGTCGGCCGAGGGAGCAGTGCGCCGGGCAGCCGACGGCCCAGGGCGAGAGTCCACACGACCGAGGTCTGGCCGCGGACTGCTCGCGCCCCGGAGGTCTGGCTGTCCCCGAAGCGTTGTTCCCCTGCCCCGTCGCCTTCTCGCATGGCGCGCCCCTGGCACGCCACCGTGGTGATGACCCTGCCGTGCGAGAACGGGAAGCCCGTCCGCGTGACCTTGGAGGTGCGGAATGTGAACGGCTCCGACGTGCGGGGCTCGATGAACACCAGCGGGCCCGCGAGGTCCCCCGCGAGGCTGTCGTCGTGGCGCTTCAGGTCGTCCACGAAGGGCGCGCTCGCGTACTTCTCCATGCGCACCCAGAACCCCAGCGGCAAGCGCTTCAGGTAGATCCTCTTCTCTCCCTCTCTCTCGGCTCTCTCGACGTCGTCCCGATCTCGAGGGTCCACGACGATGTGCACGATCTGCCCCTCGGCATCCTTGACGAGGCCGTTCTTGAGGTCGAGCGCTTCCAAGAGCCGGATCCGCATGCCCGCGTGCACCGGGAGCAGCCCGTGCATGCCACCGGTGTTCTTCGGGTTGGCACAGTTCATCATCTTGGCGGCGTCCTTGACGCTCATCGTCGGTGCACACCTGTCGGCGGCCTGCACGAGAAAGAGGGGCTTCTTCAGGACGTCCGCGTCCCGCTGAGCACGCATGTTCATCCACCGCGCCACGGTGTCCCAGTAGGACCCGATCATGTGGCCGTTCTGGAACCTCTCCTCCCGGAGCCGGCGATCATCGGGTTTCAGCTGCATGGCGTTCCACGTGGCCCGGATGGCCGGCGGGACCTGCTTCCCCGGCTTGCGCAGGAACGCCATGAGGTCCCTGAGTTTCGAGTCCTTGAAGCGGTTGGACGCCTGGAGCTCGAAGCACAGCGGCGTGTTGCAGAAGAGCTTCATCACGGCCTGGCACTCTGGGGCGAGGTTGATGCCCGCCGCCGCCAGTTCCTCGAAGCTGGAGATGAGCGACACCTTGCCTCCCGTCGGCTTCAGCTGCAGGAAGCCCCCCAGGTGAATCACGATGGGCATCCGGCCGAAGGCGCCGCCGACCTGGTCGCACTCCCGCTCCTCCGCGCCCCACTCGGCCTTGCGTCCCAGGTAGGACCGGAAGGCCAGCATGTTGTACAGGTTGGGCGAGATCATGCTCACCTCCTCCAGGATTAAGCACCTGACCGCCTCCCACGTGTCCTGCAGCGCTTTCAGCTTGCCCCCCGCGGGTATGTCCTTGTTCCTGAAGGACTGCACTCCTATGACCCCCGCTCGGTGGCAACTGACGGCCTTGTGAGCGTCCGTGGAGATGTTCGCGGCCTGAGACCACTTCGCGCAGACTATCAGCGTGGACTTCGCCTTGCCCGTTTCCACAGGGAACAGCGCGTGCATGGCCGGCAGCACGATCTCCTGCACCATGGCGGTCTTCCCGCTGCCGCCCTGGCCCAGGAGCAGGAACTGGAACGTCTTCCGCTTCGCGTGCTTGGCCACGCTGCCGTCCTCGATCTTCTGCTCCTCGCCCCACACCACGTTGCAGGCGTTCGCGAACGCCGTGACGAACAGGGCCTGGTCGGGCTTCAGAGGGCGGCGCTCCTGCTTCCCCGTGCTCGGGTTGACCACGCCATCCTCGAACTTTTTGACGAGGCGCTTGACGAGGTCGCTGGGCCGCTGCATCTCCTCCGACGGCTCCCACCGCGCCTGCGCCGCCTCGGCCAGCACCGCGCCAGCGCCCGCTGCCCCGACGTCGTCCCGCGCGCGGGCGTCGTCCATGGGCACGTCCGCGCCCCTCGTGCCCCCCTTGGCGAACCTCTTCCGCTGGGTCTCCACCAGGTCCTTCAGCTCGTCTGCGTCGAGGTCGCGCAGGGCCCTGAACGGAGTGAGGACGTTCTCCCTCAGGGCGCGGGCTGCGCGCCGCGGCGCGTCGGCGTCAGTCGGCCCGGGCAGCGCGCCGTTTTCCATCATCGTGGCGGCCTTCTTGAGCTCCTTCACGAAGGCCAGCGTGCGCTCGGCGGTGTCGAAGCGCAAGATCTGCCCGAGCGTCTCGGGGTCGAAGTGATGCTCCAGGACAACGTTGGCGCCCAGCTTCGCGAAGCCGTCCTGAGCGCGGATGCCCTGGGCCTCCACCTGCGCGGCGCCCGCCCCCGAGTCCTCGGCGCCCTCCCGGAACACGGGGGCCTCCGCGACGTGCACGTCGTCCTTCTGCGGCCTCTTCGGCTTCGAAGCCTTCGCCTTGGAGATGCCGTCGAAGTTGGCCGCGGTCTTCGTGGTCTCCAGGGCCAGGTACTCCTGCACCGTCAGCATGCTGTCCAGCCAGTTGCCCAGTTCCGTGCACTGGGCGCACCGGCAAGGAGGCTGCACGTCCTCGCGGCGGTCGCTGCGCTTCTCGCGCAGCGCGGACTCGACCTCCTCCGTGTTCCAGATGCTGGGCGTCGCCCACGACCCGACGTCATTCCTGAGGCACTTCGCCCGGGCCGTCTTCGCCAGTTGCTCCTGGGCGGTGGCGAACGACTCCCAGCCGCGCTGGAACGGGCCCGCGACGCCCTCCCCCGCCGGCTGCGCCGGCCACTCCGGCTCGCCTTCCGGCGCCGCGCACAGGTGCTCGTACGCGCAGAGGTAGCGCAGCTCCTTCGTGTCGTTGGGCCCGTCGGCGTCCGGCAGGTGCACTGGCCGGAGCAGCACCGACTTCATGAGGTAGTGCGTCTCCAAGTTCGACTCCGCGCCCACGAACTGGAAGCCGTCGGCCCTCGGGATGCGCGGCTCGACGGCCAGCCTCTGAGTCCAGCTCCGCGCCGCCGAGTAGGACGAGTCGAAGGCGATGTCGACGTGCAGGGTGCGACCCCCGCTGCCCTCGGGCTCCAGCTCCCCGGCCGGAAGGGCGTACAACGGCAGTCCCACGCGGTACACCCAGATGCTGTAGACGTACAAGCTCATGTCTCGAACAATAGGGTGGTCTCCGCGGTGCATCCAGTCGTCGTGCTGGCTCAGCACGGCGCCCCTGAACTTGCCCTGCGCGAGCCCCTCGACAGTCGGCCCCGGTGCCTCGGGCACCTCTTCGGCCTCTCCTTCCCGCATCTTGTTCAGCGCCTTCGTCGCGTCGCGCAGCGAGCCGCCGCTGGCGTTCGCGATCTGGAACGCCTGGTGCGCGTACTCGATCGCGTCGAACTCCTCGCCGTCGGGGCTGACGTACACCGTCTCGCCCTCGCGCTGCACCTCGCGCCACCCCGGCATCGCGACCTGCTGTCCAGTGCCGGGGGCCGCGTACGTGATCGAGGCGGTCGGCGCGCTTTCCGCGGCGTCGGCCTGGCCGTATCGCCTGCGCCAGGACTCCGCTGCCAGGTAGATGGATTTCCGCATGAACACCTTCCAGCAACGGTGCGTCATGAAGGAGAGGTGCCCGAAGAGCATGGGGAAGACCATCTCGCTGCCGCTCTTCCAGGAGGCCCTGCGGAGGCAGGTCTCGAAGCGGGCCAACACCTGCAGCGTGCGCTTGAAATCCTCCTTGCGCTTTCCTGCGGCGGTCGACTGGGCCTCGTCGCCGGCGCCGCCCGCGGCCTGCGCCCCCCTGTCGTCCCACTGGCTCTTCAGGCGGCGCACGCCGTCGAGGAGCTTGCAGAGCACGTCGTCCATGCTGGGGTTCACCTTCGTGGTGTACGAGTTCACGTAGTAGCTCGCGTTGTGGGCGTCCACGAAGGTGGCCAGCGCGTGCCGCTCCAGGTCGCGTTGGAGATCGGCGCGCGCAGTGTCGCCACCGTCCACGGCGGGGCTGTCGCGGTTCGCGAGCTCCCTGAAGATCTCGTGCCAGTCGGTGACTACGACGAGGTCCCACTTCTCCGCGGACGTGGTGTTCAGATGCTGGAACCATCCCCAGTCCTCCCGAGCACCCACCGAGAAGTCGGCGCAGCGCTGAGGGTAGAGGCCATGGTTGTAGCTCTTGCGGTCCTCCTCGTTCGCCGGCGGTTCCAGCTCGGACGCATCCATCCACAGGCGCGGGGGCAGCACCCGTCTCATGTCCTGCACGTCCACGTTGCACCGCGCCGAGACGACCGCCGCGTACTTCGTCGAGGTCTCCCCGGGGTGGAGCTGGAAGGTGACGATGCGCCCGGCCATGCCGTAGTCCGTCTCCCGGAAGATGCCGATGCACCCGCGCAGAGCCTTTCCGCGCGTGCGGAGCCGGCACTCTTGTGAGTCCCCCCCCTCGGGCCACGTGCGCAGCGTCACCAGGTTGTAGAAGTTGTGGCGGCAGATCTGCGAGCCGCGCGTCTTGTCGGAATAGTACTTGTAGCAGGAGGGGCTGCAGACGTGGATGCCGCAGCCGATGACGAGCTCGCGCACGTCGCGGCACATCTCGCGAATCCACTCGTCGCTCGGGAGAGACTCCGCCAGGGTGCCCCCGCCGCGGTACCTCGGGAAGATGCCGGAGGCGCTGCTGGAGAGCGGCCGCCGCCAGTACCCCTTGTTATCCGCGGCCCTCTGCTCTGTCCACGCCGCATCGCCGTCCACGGCCTCGCCGTCGTTGTTGCGCAGCGGCAGATCGGGGCGAATCGCCCTGTGGTAGTCGTCTACCCTGGGCTCGTAGAACCAAAGCTCCTGCGGCTCCGTCTCGCCTTCGACCCCGAGCTGCTCTGCAGTCGCCATCTCCGCGCCCCCGTCGGCTCTGAAGTACCGCTTCTCGTTGGGCCCGAACGGCAGCGGCGGCACCGCGACCCCGCACTTGTTCTCGCCCCCCTGCAGCTGCAGGGGCAGCAGCTCCACGGCGCTCTGCTGAGTGGCGACCACGGCCTGCACCACCTGCCGCATCCACAGGTTCAAGCGCTCCTGGAAGTGCGCCTCGTCGCGCTGCAGCATGCCCAAGAGCACGCGCAGCTGACCCTGCAGCAGCCAGATGAGGATGTGCGGGTGCAGCGAGCCGCGGCCCTGAGCTTCGACCGGACCGAAGGCCGCCGCCAGGGGGCCGAACACCGTGGGCACGCCCATGAGGTCGGCCGCCACGCCGTCGGAGATCCAGTGTTCCGAAGCCTTTCGAACTTCTCCTCGCTGCCACCCGACGGTCTCCGGGCGCAGGCCGAGGACGTGGACGAAGAACAGCCTCGTCATCAGCTCGAACACCACGGCCTGGCCCACGGGGTCCGCGGCGATGCGCTGTGACATCTCGCTGAATGTGACTTGCTCCGCCTCGCTCAGGTCGTTGCCGAAGGTATACTCCTCTCCCTGCACGATGAGGATCAGGGGCTGCTTGGTGTCTGCCAGATTCGGGGTGACGAACTGAACGGGCGGGCCGAAGCGAAAGGTATACGCCTCGCCCTCTCCACGCAGCTCCCGCCGGTGTCCGTCGGACCCGACTTGACTGGCGGTGGCCTGGCCCAGGGTGGCGAAGGCCTTGCGCACCTCGTTCGGGGTGCCCTTGTCCTTGAGGATGCCGTGCAGCGTGGCCTTCCCGCCCGTCTGCTGCGCCCTGAGCTGCACCTCCTCGATCATCTCCGGAGTGATGTCCGCGCAGGCGCGAGCGGCCCCGAACGCCCCGGGCGTCTTCATGAAGGTGTAGGTGCTGTTGGTCGTCTCCGTGACTCTCCAGAAAGAACACAGCAGGTGCACGTCGTACCAGGAGCTCCGGAAACGACTGATGGGCCTGGCCACGTACTTCTCCACGTCGGCAGGCACGTCGTACTCCATCTCCTCCCGCGTGAGAAGATTATTGATGAAGTGCGCCACGCTGAAGCAGAGCCGACCCTCCTTCTGCTTCTGCGGGCCCTCGTCTCCGCCCGGGGGGAGCTGGCCGAGGCCCAGGCGCAGTCCCCGTAGCAGAAGTCCGCGGGCCTGGCAATCGACCAGTACTTCGGATTCCACCAGCTCTCCGCCTTCCTCGAAGTGGGCACCCGAAGCCTCGCCTTTCGCTGGCCGTCGGGGCCGGGCGGCCCCTGCAAGGAGCGCGGGTCGTCCTCGGCGGGAGCCCCCGCGACTCCTGCAGGTCGCGCCAGGTCGCCCGCGCCCTCCTCCGCCTGGCAGTTGTTCGTCTCCAGCGCCTGGACGCGCCGGTGCAACTTCGCCATGTCCTCCCCAGGGGGGATCTTCCGACAGCGCGCGTGGAATTCCTGGCAGAGGTCCCGCAGGCGGTGACGCCCGATCTCGTCCAGCCGCAGCGCCCTATCCTCGCCTCCCTGTTCCTCGAGCCTGGACATCAGCTCGTTGGCCACCACGCGCCCCGCCTGACTCTCCATCCTCTCGAGCATGCCCTGGAGCGCCGGCAAGGACGTGAGCTCGCTGACGTCGTCCATGTGGTCCTCAAGGACGGACAGCCACTTGGTCAGCTCCTGCGCGTCCTCGGCGGCCGCGCTCATCTCTGCCTGCGCGCCAATGGTGGCCGAGGCGGGCCCCTGCGCCTGCGCGACGTCGTCCAACGCCGCGTCCGTGGGGATATACTTCGCGCAGGCCAGCACGAAGTCGGGCACGTCCGGCTGCGGGGGGAACCGGTCCACGAGGTCCGATCGGCACTGCACGCCCGGGTCATTGCACACGTAGTTGCGCTGCTTCAACAACCGCGCCTGGGCGTCGTACTCCGCCCTGTCGACGCGCAACGCCACCTCCTCATGGCTCTCAAGGCCCTCTCCTGCTTCTGCTCCTCGGTCAGGGGGATGCCCTCCTCGTCGTCGTCGGCGCCCGCGAAGACGGCCACGAACGTGTCCCTGAGCATGTCGGGCTCCGGCGGGAAGCTCCGCATCGCGTGGTCCACGTTCCCGTTCCCGAACACGATGGCGGTGCCCTGCATGGCGTACTGCAAGAACTTCTGCCTCCACGACTGCTGCTCCTGCCGGACGGCCTCGTCGGCGCCCTTGCTGGACAGGTAGATCTTCGTGGACACGACGCGGCCGAGCGCGAGCAGCATCTGGTGCGCGAGAGCGGCCTTCCTGAGCAGTGGGCGGTGGCGGCCCAGCCAGAGATCGTTCACCAGCGCCATCAGCGGCACCTTGGGGTGATCAGACCACAGGTCTCTCCGGCAATCCTCGCACACTTTCACTGGCACCTTCCCTTCGAGCGCTTCTGGTGGCACGCGCCTCTTGTGCAAGAGAATCTTCGTGAACGTCGGCGAGCCCTCGCAGTCGCCATGAGGAAAGTCCACAGCCGACGACATCAGCTCGTCGCGCGGTATGAGGGGCCATCGTTGGTGATACCACTCGGCCGACAGGCAGTCCGCGAACTGGGCCCGGTCCTTTATGGTGCACTTGTCGCCGACGAGGTACTCCGAGTGGAGGTTCTCGGACCACTGCTGCATGGCGCAGCAGACGCAGGCCTGGAAAGCACGGGGCCCCCTTGCCTGACACGCCGCCAAAGCGCGGGCTGCCGACTCCGCCGCGATGGCCGCCTGCTCCCCCGCGGGCCCCCCCTGCCCGATCTTGCCGATGATCCTGCCGACGATCTCCGCGTGGAGCAGCTGCTTCTGCACCTCCGGTTCGGGCTTCGGGACGAACGGCTCGTCCACGGGGTCGACGGTGGCGCAGCACTGGGAAATGTGGAACCTGGCAACCACCTGCAGCGATGGCGGGGAGCACCGCCCGACCCCCAGCGCTCTCGATGCCCTTATCGCTGGCGCCGGGAGCACCAGCGCTAAGGGCGCGTCACCGGGGGCTCGGCGCAGTTCCCCGCCGCCCGCTCACCTGGCGCTCCTCGGTCGGCGACGGCTGGTAGGGCTCCAGCTCGCACCGCGCCACGCACTGCGACTGGCACCACCGCTGCCCCCCGTGGACTCTGCCCTGGTGCGCCTTGAAAGCCTCCCTGTTGGGGAACTCGGCCTCGCACATGCGGCAGGCATAATGCAGCGCAGGCGCGGGGCACTGGAACCACTCAGAGCGATCCCGAAGGCGCGCCGGCATGGCCGAGTGCCGGGGCGGGCCGCGGTTGCAGGGTCTGCGCTGCCACGCCTCTGCCAGGTGCGCCCTCAGCGGGTTGCCGTCGCCCTGCGCGCCCGGCCCGTCGCCCACCGCCGAGCGGACCGCGGCCGCGACGGAGTGGGCGCTGCGGGCGGAGTTCAGGCGCTCGTCCAGGAGCTCCGCGACGTGGTGCATGTGCCACTCCCCGCTCCCCAGTCGGCGCTCGGCGTCGGAAATCTCCTCCTCCGTCACCCCGAGCGCCTCCCGCAGCCTGCCAGCCAACTTGTCAGGCCGATCGGGGGCGCGCAGGAACGTCGCCCATCGGTTGGCGCAGTCGTCGCCGGCGTAGACGAAGAAGTCCAGGTAGTGCTTCAGCAAGTCATCGGCAGTGGCCAGCGGCTCCAGCATGTGCAAGAGCAGGAAAAGGTCGCCGCACTCCCGGCGCGCGTCACAGGCCGCCTGCAAGCTCTTCGCCCCTCTGCTGCTGCGCAGGACAGGGGCGGCGGCGTTGTTCTGGGCGTCCTGCCTGGACCCGTCTGCGTCGTCGCCCTTGCTCTTCGGCTTCCGCCCCTGCCGCAGCACCTCCTCTGGCCGACAACCGCGCTTCTGGTCATCGCGGCTCTGCTGCCTCTCCTGCTGCCTCCCTGCGCGGCTTTGCTGCCTCCCAGCGCGGCTTTGCTGCCTCTCCTGCTGCCTCCCAGCGCGGCTCTGCTGCCTCCCGGCGCGGCTCTGCTGCCGCCCAGCTGCGCTCTGCTTCCCTCGAAGGCGGAGCCGCTTCCTGGCAGGGGCGCCGCTCCTCGCAGACGCCGCGGGCCGCTTCCGCGCGCCCGACAGGCTGGCGTCGCAGGCCCCGCCCTCCCCCTCGCACTCCCCGACGAGGCGGGGGCAGTCCTCACCGCCCGCGCTCACGTCACCGTCGTCGCCCGCGCCCCCCGCGCTGTCAACGACCTGCCCGGGCGGCCACGGGCACTCCGCGGCGCGGGCCGCTCTGGAGCCCACCGGCTCAAGGAAGACCAGCACGGGCATCCCATGCTGGGTCCCGGGCGGCCGCTGGGCCACGTGCGGGCGATCGCCCAGGTCGTCGGCAGTGTACCACTCGTCGCCCTCCTCGAAGTGAGCCACGCAGTGACCCTCGGGGTCTGTCAGGAGGCCAGCAGGGGCAACGCTTTTTTCTTCAGGCAACTTGTACTGGACGTAAGAGCGCAGACGGTACACGACATCTCCCCCACCCACCTGCATAGCCACCTCGGGCACGTCACCCCAGTCGGGGAGAATGCCGACGCCACTCATGTAGAACAACGTGTCGCCACGCCTCCATCTCGGATCCACGTAGACGGCCAGCACCTCCGGCCTGGTTGCCAGTACCCCCATGGAAGCGCCGCGACGTATCAGCTCTCGCACGTTGAGTTTCTGCGTGCCCTGGACGATGCTCATGAACTCTTGAGGAGATATGGCGTCGTCGCCGTCGTCTGCCCCGTCAACGAAATACGGGAGACGCATCACGACCTCCTCCTCGCCGTTGGACGAAATGAAGTGGAACAGACTGTGAAGGCTTGGCGCGTCTTGCATCACGTCCACTAGCGCCCCGCTCGCGCCCGCGCACCTCCCAAGCTCGCACTCGAAGCGGCGCTTCGCAATGAACGCTTCCACGAGGGCGCGCGGCGACCAGCGGTCCACGCGGAGGCGCGCGCGCGCCTCGCCGCCGTCGCCCTCCGCCAAGCTCGGCGGCACTCCGCGCGCGCAGGCGGTCGCCAGGGCGCGCAGCTCCTCGAGGAGGGGCGCGAAACCCATGCCGACTGCCCCCCGCCCCCCTGCCCTGGCGACGCGCCAATCGCCTTCCCCCCCTGCGGAGAGAAGAACGCCAAAGTCAACAAGGGGCCGTGCTGTAGCTGAGGCATCGACGCGATTTCCCCCACCCCGCGCCCTGCACGACCAGCGGCTCGCCCTCGCCCTCCGCCCCCAGGAGCGCGGCGCGCGCGGCGGGGCAGTGGAGGAGGCACTGCAGAGGCGCGTTGAGGTAGCAGGTGTTGCATAAGTTAGAGAGGCCCGGGTACGAGTGCTGGCCGCCGCGAGACCGATGCAGGGCAGGCTGCCTCCAACGGTCCTCGTCGTGGACGTCGCTCCCCTCGCACCAATGCTGGCGCAGCATCAGCAGCGCCTGCTCTGCGCGCGCAGCGCGACGATCATCCTGCACTGCTGCCTCCGACTGCGCCGCCAGCGCCTCGATGCGCATCTTCAGGCCCCGCGCAGCCGGCGTCAGCCGCGCGGAGGTTCTCCACCTGCGCCACTTCCGCGCGAGCTCATCTTCAGGCCCGTCATGAGTGCGCAGGGGCATGCGGCGGTGCTGCTCATGCCAGGCCAAGACCTCGCGGAACGCCATGGCAGCCCGATCCTGTCGGCCTCCCGCTGTCCGGGGAGTCGGCCCCTGGCTGCGCGCCGACCCGGGAGGTCCCCGGCCGCGCGCGACCGCGGCAGGAGGGCCTGGCGTCTGTAGAGCCGCTTTCAGGGGGGCGCCGGGCGTCGGGGGCGGGCGCGGCGACGCCGCGCGCTTGCCCGTCATCCTGCGCCGAACTGGGCCCTCCCGAAGACGCTGCGGCGTCCGCGGGTCGCCCTCCAGGACCTGCGCGGGCTCTTGTTTCAGACGACGGAGCTCCGCGTGCCGATCTGGGGCGCGCTCGATCCGCCTCCGGTCCGCCGTGGCCGCGTGCTCGGTGTCCCGCAAGGGCCCATGCGCATATGATCGAGATGATCCTTGGCGCGATATCAGGCGGACTTGGAACTTCGGGCCCGCGGCACCAGTCTTCTGGACAACACCGACCCTGCATTGGGCCCCGCTGCCCTTCGGAGGCATCTGCGCGGCGCCCTCGGCAGCGCGCCGCAGGGGCCCCGCCGCCGGGAATCCCCCCGACTCGCGCCCGTCGTCCTGGGCGGGGAGTTCGGGCGACGAGCGGGGGTTGTCCGCGGCGACGCGCGCCAGGCGCGCACCCGAGGGCCAACGGCGCCAGCTTGAGCCGCAACGCGCGCTGGCAGAGGTGTGGCCTCCAAGACGGCCAAAGAGACCTCCCAGATCTCCCCAATGAGCTCCAAAAGGGCCCCAAGAACCACCAAAAGAGCCCCAAGAGGGCTCTAAGAGCCTCCCCCCCTTCACCCCACCCTCTACCCCGCCCTCCACCCCCTTCCTTTTTGGCCAAAGATGGCTCCACGAGGGCCCTCGATCGCCTAAGATGGCCTTCGAAATTGCCCAAGCCAGCCGAGCATGGCTAAAGATAGCCTCCGCCAGACCTCCAAGAGGCCTCAGGACAGCCTCAAGATGGGCCCAAGATAGCCGAGCATGGCTTAATATGGCCTCCGACAGCCTCTGGCCGAGCATGGCTCCAGGTAGTCTCCAAGAAGCCTCAAGACAGCCTCCCATGGTTTCTGGATGGGCTGGTGGGGATACGCGAAGCGTCAAGAATTTGCGTTTCGAATGGCCCCCATGGCGGATATCCTCCTCCTGCTGCTGCTCCTTGTCTTCTCCTCTTCCTCCTCCTGTTCCCCGAAAATCATCCAGAACGGCAGGGGGAATACATGATCCGACAGCTTGGCCAAGCTGGGGTCCAACGTTTGGCTACAGAGGCGTTTCCCGCAAAAGCAGGGGCGGCGGTGATTCGCCGTAGGCGTTTTCGATAATATCATCACCGGGGCCCTTCTTCATCTTCATTTTCATGTTCCTCCTCCTCCTCCTCCACCCCCTCGTCCGTCCCCTCTTCATATTCGTCCTCATTCCCCCTCCTCCTCCTCCCCCCATGCCCCGGGCGACTCACGCGCCGTCATGCCAAGGCGCCGTGCGCGAGAGCAGCAGGACGAGGAAGAGCAGGACGAGGAGGAGGAGGAAGGAGGAAGAGGAGGACGAGGAGCAGGAGGAAGCAGAGGATAACGCAGGAAAGTTGCAACAGCTGCACGATGCGTGCTGGCGCACCCGAACACTTGGTGCACCTGGCGCACGCGAGGCCCGCTGCTTTCAGAGTAACGAGCCATCGGTTGAGACATGTTGCGTTCCACTCAGGCGTGCTGGGGTGTAGTTTCGGGGGCCTTATTTTTTGTCATGCGACGCGTCGCCGCGACATTAAGGCTGACGTCCTATGGATCGAAGCAACTGCGCAAGCCGCATGCGCGACGTTATTTTCACGTCGCCATAGAAACCCGGTGAAAAGCAGGAGACCTCCAGGATTTTATGGTCAAAATCCTGGAGGTGTCCCGGCAACGTTTTCGCAACGACTTCGAAGCAAATCAATAGAACGTCCGCATCAAAACCCCAGCGCGCGGATTTTTCCCCAAGTGGATTTTGCTCTGACACGCCACGCGCGCCGGCGCGCAGACGGGGAAGCGGGCAAGGCGGGGTACAAGACAAAACAAACCGACATTCGGAACCACACTTACGACATACAGGTGGTCGGTAACAACGCACATATATACAAACAGAAGACAGGGTGGGCCGACCTGGGAAACGAAATTGCGAGGCGAACCACGTTTTTGAACGTGTGCGATAGTAACAACGCAGACACGAAAGCCCGATCACAGGACGGAGTAATCGGACATTGAGAAAGAATCTGGGAAATCCGTGACGCCGTTGAAAATCTGCGATAGTGCCGAACTCAAGGGCGCTTTTCCACTCTGACACAAGATACGCGGACAACGACGATCCGAAAATTTGCGATAGTGACGACCTTCCAGACTCTGAGTACCGTGACACTGAGCGTGGCCGCCGCAGGGAGCTCCACCGAAAACCCCGATGGCAGCGCCGCGCGCCGCGACGCCCATTTCGGAATGCCCCTCACGGGGATCGCGCCCGCTTCCTTCCTTTCTTTTTCTCCCGATTTGCCCGCGCACTCCAATGTCCAAGGCTGCGGGCGCAGCGCGGCACAGAGTCCCCGCGACGCGCGCCGGTCGCCCCGACGGGGTCCCAGCGACGCGCGCGGGTCGTCCGCTGCGCGGGGCACAGAGAGCTAGCTGGCTGGCTGATAGCGGCAAGGGCTCCGGCCGCTAGGCCGGGCGATAACGGGAACGCGAGGCGCTGGGCTGAGCGCGGCACGAAGTTCCCGCGACGCGCGCCGGTCGCCCCGGGAAGGTCCCAGCGACGCGCGCGGGTCGTCCGCGGCGCGAAGCCTAACAATGGAGCAGTCGACAGAAGGCGAGGCCTGGGCGGGCCGCTTCTCAGGCCTCGCGGATGAACTCGGCGAAGGCCAACTCCCTGGCGACAACCTACCGCGGCCGCTTGCGGGCGCGCTCCCGGGGCGCGGGGATCGGGATCTCCGCCGCGCTCGGGGTCGCCGCCGACGCCGCCGGCCCGGTCGACGCGCCCTGCGTCGCCGCCGCCGCCGCCGCTGGCCCGGGCGTCGCCGCCGCCGCCGCCGTCGCTGACCCGGGCGTCGTCGCCGCCGCCGCTGGCCTGGGCGTGGCTGCTTCCGCCGCTGGCTCAGCCGGCGGCCGCCTGCGGGCGCGCTCCTCGAGCCCCTGCTCGTCGGCCCCCGCCGCTGCCGCCGCCAGCCCAGGCGTCGCCTCCGCTGTCGCTGGCCCTGGGGTCGCCGCCGCCGCTGGCTCGGCCGGCGTTCGCTTGCGGGTGCGCTCCACGAGTTTCCGCTCGCCGTTGGCCCCAGCCCTGCGGCCGCGCTGCTCCTGCCGGGCCTCCCGGGCGCGCAGTTCGTCAACCAGGCGCTGGAGGGCGTCGGGCGCGGCGTGCTCACCGGGGGTCGGCTCGGCGTTGACCTCGTCCTCCAGCGCGTCGCCCTCGTCGCCCTCGGGCGCGGGCGCGCCGCGCGGGCCTGTCCCGCCCCGCCACCGGCCACGGCTCGCGAGCACGATCCCGCCCACCTTCGACGACTCGCACAGCCGGAACTGCAGGCGGAGATCATCGGACGTCCGCCAGATCTCCATCCTCGCGGCCAGGCGCTCCCAGAAGCCCCGCTCCTGCGTCAAGGTGGCAGCTGCCGCGCAGCTTTCGTAGCGCTTCTTCACGGCGAGCAACCGTCGGCGGAACCTCTTGCACTCCCCGAGGGCATCGTCAAACTCGTCTGAGAGAACCCCGCAGCACGCACTGCCACCGGCCATGCCGAGCGAGCGGCCCTGGAGAAACTGCAGCCCCGACCGGGCGCCAGGCCCCGGGATGCACCCGCCCTGCTTCGCGAAGCCGCCCGTCGGCTCCTCCGCCAGCAGCAACGTATACAGGGCGACTGCGTTCTTGCCGAGCAGGCCGCCGAACGCGCGGCTCCTGGCAATGCAGAAAGACCGCCTCCAGTCATCTTTGAGCGCCAGCGCGCAGTTGCCCTCGGCCTTGAGGATAGCTTCTAGCCGAGCTCGCTTCCGGTCCTGTTTCTGCGAAGCTTCCAGGTAGAAGGAACGCTTGTCGAAACTGTCCGTGAAGGGCTCCCCCGTGAATTCTTGCGCCAGGGCGATTATCCGAGAACCTTTAACGTTCTGCTCGCCGCGGGTCTGCTCGTGCACGTGTATGCAGAACTCCCGCGAGTTCACCAAGCTCATCGTGGCGCAAAAGATCCTACGGCGCAAGCTCTCGCGCTTGGACATGCGCTTGCCGGTCTCCAGGTTAAGAAGAGTGCACACGTCGGTCTCCTCGTGGTTGAGCTTCCGCTCGCGGAGCACCTGCATCTTGTCCACCTGCGTGGTCTTCTTTACCCAATTCCCCACGGAATTGCCGTACTTCTTGTAGTCCACGCTGTGCGCCCAGAAACGCTTGAACGCTGGAATGGCACCGTCGGCGGCGCACAGATCGTTAAGGCGATCAGAAATCGGACATTGGACATCGGCCCGCTTCATAGGAAACTCCTCGCGGCACCCCAGGATGTCGCAAACCAAATCCAGAGCAGCTGTGGGATCCATCTTCACCGACATGGCGCGGCGCTGGAGCCCCGCGCCGGCGCTCAGAGTCCCCCCGAATCGTGCCGGTCGTCCCCGAAAGGAGTCCCGGCAACGAGCGGGGGTCGTCTGGGGATGGTGTGGCGGGGGGGAGAACCCGCCCCGGGCTTGAGCCCAAACAGTTGCGCAGCCTGCTCAATGTCCCCATCTCCCTCTCTCTCTCCCTCTACCCTTGCTCTTCTGCTCCATTCTGATATCCGTCCTCCCCGTTCTCATCATCATCGTCATCATCATCATCATCATCATCATCATCATCATCATCATCATCATCATCATCATCATCATCATCATCATCATCATCATCATCATCATCATCATCATCATCATCATCATCGTCGTCGTCGTCGTCGTCGTCGTCGTCGTCGTCGTCGTCGTCATCGTCGTCATCGTCGTCGTCGTCGTCGTCGTCGTCATCCTCGTCACCGTCGTCGGCGGCGGCGGCGGCGGCGACGACGGAAGCGGCGGCGACGGCGGCGACAGGGGCGACGACGGGTCGGCCGACCACAAAGCTTCAACTCCGACGGCCTCCGACGGCCTCCGGAGATCTCTGGAGGTCTCCAAAAGCCCTCTCGAATCCCCCACCGGCCGCCCCTGTGGGCCTCAAGCCACCCCGGGAGTCCCAAAAAACACATTAGAAACACAAAATAATAAAACCAGATCCTCTAGAAGAGAAGAGGAACGCGAGCAGAGGGAGAGAGGACAGCGAACGCATGAAAAGAGGAGGGAGAGGAGGGAGGAGGCAGGGAGAGGGAGGGAAGGAGACAGGGGGAGGGAGAGGAGGGAGAGGCAGGGAGAGGAGGGAGGAGCACAGGGGGAAAGAGGAGGGAGAGGAGGGAGGAGGCAGGGGGAGGGAGGAGTGAGCGGATGAGAGCAGGAGGAGGAAGAGGAGGGGACGGGGCGGAGGGTGAGCCCTCCGGTGTCCGGCCGACCCCCCCCCAAAAAAAAACAAAAAAACAAAAAAAAAAAAAAAAACACGATAACAATCCAAACAACAGTCCAATTCAAATAGAAAGATATTATTTGTGTTGAGACAGCAGGAAGAATCGCTCTCTTGACTTGCATGCGCGCCAGCGAAGCGAGCTTCCTTTGGTAAGGACGCTTTAGTTTAAAACCCCGAAAAAGGATTCCTGATTAAGGATTCCTTCGTAAGCACTCTTTTTGTAAAGATGGTAAGGACTCATTAATTGGGATTCCTTGTGAGGGATCCCCTGGCACATATTCCTTATGATATCCCTTAGAAAATACTCCGCACTAGGGGTTCCTTAGTGATGACCCTTTAGTAAGGATTCCGCACTAAAGATTCCTTGGCAAAGATTCCTCTAAGGACTCTTGAGTAAAGATTCCTTTTTGCAGCGACTCCTTACTAAAGGTTCCTTGATCGAGCTTCCATAAAAAAAGGGTTCCTCCGAAGAGATTCCTTAAGAAGGACTCGAATTCAAAGATTCCTTACTGAAGGTTCCCTAATAAATATTCCCTACTCAGGATTCCTGAGTGAAGATCCCTGACGAAGGATTCCTGATCAAAAGGCTCATATTAAAGTGCATATCAATAAGGTCCCATCCAAGGGATTCCTCAGGAAGGACTCCATAATACAGACCCCGAACTCCTCGACGCCCGAAGACGGCCCAAGAGGCCCCCAAAACCACCCCAAAACGGGACAGTTGGCCTCCGAAGGGGCCCCAAGACGGCCCACGAGCGCCCCATGACGGCCCAAGAGGCGCCCAAGACGGCCCAACAACAGGGTCTCAAGACAGCCCAAAAAGGGGCCCCAGAGAAGGAACACGAACCAAAAGTCCGAGCATTCCGCCCCAATGGGGCCCCCAGGGCGCCAAGAGGCCCCCAAGGGGCCCCAAGAAGCCCCCAAAAGGCCCCCGAGAGGCCCCAAGAGGCCCCAAGAGGCCCCAAGACGGCCCCCAAGAAGCCTCACAATTGCCACACACGAGATCCCAACGAACATCCACCAGCCTTATAACCCACAACGGAGGCACGGTGGCGGGACTTGCCGTAGGCAGCGGGATAGATACCCCCATCCTGCATCCCCCTCCGCCTGAACCGCCTCACCCCCACCATAATACACTTCGTCATCATCACCCATGCCCTCATCATGCCCCTCCTCCTGGGCACGTCGCTGCGGACATGAGTCCCTCAGACCACTCGCCGACGGGCACTACGGCGCTTCAATTGCGCCTGCGCTGCTGGAAAAGTTTGAGCAGCGCACTCGCACGGCACTGGCGCGGGCAGAGGACCAACACGAATGAAGATGTAATAAGCAAAGATGGGGATAACAAGAGAAGGTTCAGACGAGAACGAGAGAAGACCAAGACAGCGAATGGGACATTCAGGGACGAAAGAAACCTGCATCAGTTCAGTGACTAGCCCCCACAAACGCGGGCAGCACGAATAATGCAACAACGAATCGCGCGCGTTGGGACATCCGAAACAACGCGCCTTAAGCTCAGTCGTGCATTCTGAAATTTGAGATCCAGGCCCCACTCACGGTTCTGAGGAAGGCCGACCTCATTGCAGGCGGAAATTTAAGCAACTCGCTCTTTACTTGGGGCCACTCTACACTGGTTAAAACTCGGTGTCGCTCTGGGAAGTACCTCAGCCATCGCTCCATCCAGTCTCTGATTAGAGACTCTCCAAAAACAACACTATTCCGCACAGAAGCGATCGCTCACTGAAGTTTGACCTTCTTCGTCCCCGACTGTCGGTGAGCGGTCAGAAATTCACGGGCTCTACTTACAACATCATTGCTAGCACATCGCAGATGCTTCGTCTTGGGGAAGCCTAGCGATGCCTCTTCGCTCCACAAAAGCCGGAGATTGCCAAAACCTGGGATGCTTCGAGCCGATCTCCAGAGGCTATAAGCCTCGCATCGCTTCTACTCGCAACATGCGCAGCGGCACTCTCCACTCCGGCATGGTGACCCATGCGGACCGAATAAGAGCAGAAGCACATGCGACTTCGATACTGTTGATCTTCGGCCCGCCCCATTCTTTCACCGCAATCAAGGAAGACACAGACAGCGTGCAATTAGGCAACGAGAAGACAGAGGCGAGGGAGGCATGCTCGAGGCGAGGAAGAGCGGGGGCACCTGGAATGGAACGGGGAAGCTGAGCTAATTGAGCGACATACGATAACGTGGGAGTGGTCCTTTTACTACACAGGTATTCAGCTACGGCAGTGGGCGCCTTTTCTCTTCCAATTTGCGCAGCGCGCCCGCGCCATGTCTGAACGGGCTTGCGCCGAGCCCCGGAGGGGCGCCCGGACCCAAGATCAGCCCAAGATAGGTAAGCATCGCAACAACTGTGAAGTCCTTCCACTGCGGGATGCGTTTCTTAATCCACGCATCATATCTTTCCTGCAGTAGGAGGGGATCATTTATCAGCTAGCGGGAGTGTAAACATTTGCTAAGTTCCAACCTCAGATGGGCACGTCTCAAGCACAACGCCTTCGCGATGGACGAAGAACTCCAGCTCGGAGTTCGGCGGAGCATAGCGCGCGCACGCGCCCAGGAGAGGGCCACACACTCGGACACCCCCAACAAGGGCAAAGGCAAAGGGCTACGCGGAGGGGGCGATGTCAAACGCAGCAGGGCGGCGGGCCCCCGGGATGACCCGATTGGTTGCCCAGCCTGAGCATTCCTCTAGGCCCAGCCGCCGGCTGACATTGCTATGACAGGGCGGGCGCCGCCTACCTGGCGGTGGGCCCGCCTGCCACCGCACGCTCTCCACCGACGTCCTAATACCGCCTCGGACGTGCCAGGCTGGGGCCCATGGCCCGCCCCAGGCTCTAGGCCCCCTCACCGGGGCACCTCTTGCGGCACATCCCCCTTGGATGGCTGCCGCCTCCCCGGCTCGCCGTAGGCGGCCAGGGGCCGGGCCCCTCCGCGGCCCTCCGCGCTGCTAGCGCCATCGCGGCTCCACTTTGCAGCTCCTCGCTGCCCCACTTTTAGACCCCTACCGGCTCAACAACTGTCGACGGTAGGACAGGGTCGTCGACGCACGCGCGCGCAGGGGCCCTCCTCGTCGGCCCCACCGAGCGGCGTCGACACGGTTACGGCTGGTTCGATGGGACAAGGTCCACAGCATGACCCGCAGGGCGCGGCTCCACAGAACCTTGCGGGTGACCAACAGTACACTGGACAGTCTCATGCGCAAGATTTCGCGGCTGTCAGTCCCCCTACCAGACAACCCGCACATCGCTGGCGAAGCTACCCCCCTTTGCTCCGCGGCCATCTGCACTCCGTCCAAGCAACTGGAGACTCAGGTGTACCATATTTCCTATTCCTGCGGCCGTCAGCTGCAACCCAGCTGATCGTCGTCACCACCCTTCCGAGGCTAGCGCTCATACCCACCATCCTGCAGCGTGGGGCGCCACTTCAACCCCGCCCTTGGTCGCGGACGGCACTACGCTACCCTTCCTTGCGCCGCTCCCCGCCCTACCTCCTGCATGTCTCAGGCGGAAACATATTGTCCACCTTTCTGCTGCTGTTAGCTGCACCCTAGCAGAGCACCTGGCACTCTCCCGCCGGGCCTTCGCGGGCTTCTTCACCCCGCCCTTGGCACGGGGCTGCATCCGGCTACCCCCTCACTCACCGCCCCCAGGCCGGCCCCCTCACTTGTCGCAGGCGAAAGCCCTCGTCCCCCATTTCCTGCGGCTGTTAGCTGCACCCTACCAGAGCACCGGGCATTCACATGCATTACCAGCGCAAGCCTGCCGTGCCTGCCAACTGCACCCTACCACAGGATGGGTTCACTGTTGGCGGAGATGCCCCTCTCGCACTGCGGCTTTTTGCCCTCCGCCCGAGCAACGGAACGTCTCATGTGGCACACCTCCCTTATCTTGCTGCTAACAGCTGCAACCCATCACAGCAGAGTCACAATTCTGGCGAAGCTATCGTTCACACCCTGCATCCTGCGGCGCTTGCCACTATATCCGCCTAGCATTTGTACTCAAGCAGTCACGCTTCTTTCCGAATCTCAGCGCGCACACGTTTAGTATGAGCGGCCAGCGTCCGATAGTGACCAAGACAGCTAAGCAGGATGTTGCAGAGCGTCAGAAGCTCTTTCTGAATTGAAGTTCCAGATATGACCCCTGGCATTGAAGCTCCAGATATGGTCACATGTGCGATCAGGCTTCCATGGAAGGCTATACTACCAGGTAAGATGGTTCACAGTGGGCATTGCCTCGCAATTCGCAGACCTGCGAGTGGACTACGGCGGCAGGCGAACCCCATGGAGAGAGGTTGTCAACATAGATCGGCCTGCTCATAAGGAGGGGTGATCCCCACTCCCCCCGCCCCTGGTCGTGGACAGCAATCGGCTTGCCCCGTGCCTGCCTCTCCGCGTCCTACCATTCCCACATTGTCCCACATTTCTGCGGCTGTTAGCTGCACCCCGCCAGAACACGCGGCATTTTCACGCGGTGCAATCGCGAGCCCCCACTTCGCCCTTGGCGCAGAGCAGCACTTGGATAACCCCACGCTGCCGCTCCCAGGCCAGTCACCTAGATGTATCAGTGGGCTGCAGGTCTCGGGCGATGCCACCCCACTTCGCAAGGAGGCTGCACGCCTGGCGGGCCTGAGTTGGCCCCCCATCGAGCTTCTGGTCTCGGGCGGCGCAACCCCCCGCCCTGAGTCGCGCACGCGGCAGGCCCAGGCTGGCCACCCCCCCCGGCTGGCTTGGCATGCCACTGTCGCCACTGGAGTGTACTCCATCGGCGGAGGACTCGAAACGGCGCCGCACGCTAGCCCGGCTGGACTCGTGGCCTGCCCCTTCGTGGCTCGCCGCGGCAGCGACCTTCGACGGACTACGCGGTCCTGGAGCTGACCTGGCGGATGGCGCCCGCGCGCCGCACGCGCACTCGCCCCCCGCACTTGCGGCCACTCTGCGACGGCGAAGCAGCCCGCATTGCACTGGCTTGGGTCAGCCATACTACAAGTTCCGGTTGCTCGGCAAGGGGCGGTCGTCTCCCACCCGGCGTGAGCGTGAGCCGCGGCTTGCCTTCTCTCATGTTTCGCCTCGTTCCCCCTTCTCCGGACGGGCTATACTTCCACGCCGCGTAGATGAGCCCGTCAAGCCCAGGAGCACTGCCGTTGGCCTTCTTGAAAACGTTTTGAATGTTAGCTAGCGTCGGCGGCGGGAGGTCTTTCCGGGAAACGGAGGGCCCATGCCGATCTAAAGATTGAGCGATCTCGCTCGGGACTACTTTTTTTCCTCCTGGCCGAAGACCGCGCCCCAGCGCTGGCCGAGCAGCTGCAGGACCTGGCCAGGGTCGCGAGCGACGGCCCCGCCGTCGAACTCGAGGCCACACAGGGCAACCTGCCTGCCGAAGGGGGCCCAGAGTTTGCCACGAGCGATCTGCCCGTTTCAATCGTCGTCGCTGTTTGCCCCTGGTGAATTCGTTCGTCGCCGCGTCGATCTCCTTCTTCGTCATCGCCTCCCTCCTGTTCGCCGTCCCTCTCGAGATCTCGCCCATCGTCGTGGCAAACTCGCTAGCATCGATGAGCGCGACTTACATCCCTACGGAGTCGACGCACAAGCGTTGCCTACCCAGCTCGGAACTCGGAGTCATCTTCTCTCCCAGTTTGACGTCTTGCCTCCAGACGGTTCTTGCTGTACTTTTAACCGCGATGCATTTGGAGACTGTTGAGCGAGTTCCGAAGAAGCGAACTCCTGGCGATCCGAGCGGCCCCCTTCATCATTTTCTCGGAAAAGTCCATGGCAAGGGGCGGGAGCTCATCAACATTCACCTTCTCAAAGACTTTGTCAAAACTTCCGTGTATTTCGGGTGCGAAAAGACTTCAACTGGGATGCTCTGGCACGCTTCCCCTCGACGCCCAGGGAGACCGCTCGAGAACGACACTATCAAAAGGGAATGGTCGCTGGTGCCCTCATGGCGCAGCACCTCGGGAAGCTCCTGCACCCCCCCCGTCTCGGTCAACTGAGTGAGGATCCAGCCCTCATCGAGCGCCGACAGAAGCCTGAGCCTCTCACAGAGTCGGTCCTGGAACTTGTAGCCCGACTAGGCCCCGCAAGGACCTCATCAAGATGCGATATTGTCCTTTCCTGCATTCTTTCGCGAAATTGGGTTTCCTGGCCCCCTGGCCCCCAGGTCTCCCGCGGATAATCTCTGGCTCCCCGACGCCCCCTGTGCGCGGCAGCTGGTCGGCAAAATTAGAATCGCCGGTCACAACTACGAGCATGGTCTCTGGGGAGAGCTGCGCGTTCGTTTTGCCAAGATTGATTTGCTCCGAGGTAAGGGTCTCCTGAGCGGCCGAGAGGCCGAAGTTATGCATGTTATAATGGCGAGTCCAGACTCCCGTTTCGAACTCAATACGCACATTGAGAACTCCCCCTGGGGCCAAAACTCTGGACTCGATAGTCGGCGTTAAGTCGGTGTTGGACACGAGCTCCGGGAAAAAAGGTGATCATCCCTCCTGCGTTCGGCGTGCTACAGAAGGTTGCTGCAGCACAGAAACCCTTGTGCGCGTGATACAATGGCTCGCGCACTTCCACCGATCCTGAATCGAAGGTTCGTGGTGAAACAGAGCCCTGGCATTCCACGTGGTCAGAGATAGCGCCCACTTCTCCTTCCCTCGCCAACGGGCGAGAAGCGGGTTAAAGACTCCACGCAACTGACGCCGTCGGGCAGGCAAACTCTGAGGCGATGCTGCCCCGAACCATTTCGATATCGAAGCCCTGGGCGGTGAGGCTCTCCGCAACAAAATGTATGACTGGTTCCTGATCTCCTGGGCGCGGCTGGATCTTGAACAATGGGACCCAGTTGGCACTGAGCTCCCCGTTCTGCTTGTCTCCAAAAATGCGAGCATTCGGCTGGAGACGCCCGAGAACAGAGCGAGCCCTCTTGATGAGGATTTCCTCCTTGACCATCTCCGTATTCTTGTCACCTGAAACATATGCCTCGTGTCGTGCTCCGTCCACATCAGAGCACTCGAGCTTCTCGTAGCTGCCGTCCATCTTCCTGAGACTTCCCAGCATCTGCGACACCTTTCTCGCAGCGTACGCAGCGGCCCCCAAAACCCGCATCGTGAAGCGCTTCCCGACAGGCTCTTCGCCCGTGTGAATGTCCGAGGGCGTGATGTTGTTCCGCTCAAGCCATGGCCCGAGCGTTGCCAACATGCCCCGCTTCGCCAGCATGCCCTTGATCCTGACCACCAGGATCGTCGCGTCGATCTCCCTGTCGAAGGCTGGGTCGATGGTAGGAGGGACTGGCCGTTCATCTTTGATGTCTCCAAGCTGTCGTCGTACTGCTTCCATATCCTGCTGAAACTTCTTGATATCGGCTGTGTGCCCAGCCACCGTGCCTTCCACGCCCGACACCCTTCTCTCGATGGTGGCCTGAATCTGTCCGATAGAGTTTTCGAATCTGGATCCCAGGGTGGCAGTATGCGAGGACATCGTGCCGACCTGGTGCTGGAAAGCAGCCACGGCTCCTTCCATGGCTTGTTTGGTGCTCTCCACATAGGCTCTGAGCTCCGCATCTGGATCAGTGGTCCTTGAGGACTTGGATCTTCGACCCCCGTCTTCGTCATCAGAGAAAGTAGGAGCACCGTCAATAGCCTAGGCCAGCTGCCACATCTGTGTGGACCCCATCGCGAGCGCCATGCGGACTGCGGCAAAAGGTGAAACAACTCGGGAGAGGCCAGAACCGCCGTGCCCTAGACTCGAGAAAGGCCTACGGAGAGGCCGCAAAGCTAATCGCTGATTCTCGGGCGGTTATAGCCCTTCACAACGTTTAGCCTTGAGCCAAAATGGCTACGGAAATCATGCTCCTCCTCCTCCTAATCATCACCATCATCAGCATCGTTGTCATCATCACCAGCATCAACATGCCGTCGTCGTCGTCATCATGATCAGCAGCATCGTCAACATCATCATCATCATCAGCAGCAGCAGCAGCATCATCATAGTGATGATAATAAAAAGTAATAGTAATAATACTAGTACTAGTAATAATAATAGAAATAGTAATAATAATGATAATAATAATAATACTAATAATACTAATAGTAATAGTAACAATAATAATAATAGTGATAGCAATGGTAATACAAATAGTAATAATAATAATTGCTCTAGTGGTAATAATCATCATCATGCCGTCATCATCATCATGTCGTCATCATCGTCCTCACCCCTATCTTCTCTTCACAGTACTAACCCTCCACCCTATAATTGCCAACCCCTACCCATCCTACTCCTCACACTCCCCCTCCATTCATCAAACCCCTCCTCCTCCTCCTCCTCCCCATCCTTATCCATAATATACAGTATGCTTATCATCGCCCTCCCCCTCCCTCTCCCCATCCAGCCTACTCCTCCCCCCTCCTCCCCCTAATCATCCTGCATCCTTCCCCCATAGATGTTTCTCCTCCTCCATCCCTGCTCCTTATGAATAACTCCTCCCTGCCCCACCCCCAATCGTGACGACTCCTCTCTGTCGCACTCCTGGGCATGTTGGTAGGGCGGGCCGGTTTGTCGCCTGACTTCCTCGCCACTTATGATCCTGAAGCTTGGAATTTTCAACAGCTTCGCGGATGGAGGGCAGGCCGTTTTTCAATGTTGCTCTCGCATTAGCGCCGCGCGCATTCGTCGTAAAAGTTGCCAGCAACTTCACGAATGGAGAACGGCTGGTTTTCAAAATGTGGCTCTCGCCTTATCGCCGCGCACATTCGTCTTAAAAGTTTGCAGCAGTTTTGCGGACGGAGGGTGGCTCCTTTTTTGTTAATGCTGCTCTCGCCTAGGCGCTGCGCAGATTCGTCTGGAAAGTTTGCAACCGCTTCAAAGATTCGTGCGGTCGAAGTCCTAGGAATGATGCGATGGCGCGATGTAAGAATGTGAGAACGGAACACTAGCGGTGATTCGCGGTGCAGAAATCCCAGAAATGGTGTTCTAGTACGACTTAAGACGGTCAGGACGCAACAGTCACATTGATCCACGGCGTGTAAATCTTAGGAACGGCGTTCTGGCACGATTGAGGATTACCATACGGTTGTCTTCAAACGGGCCACTTCCTGGACTGAAAGTAGATTCTTCTAGTAACCTGTGACGATGGAACTTGAAGGGAGGGCGCATTGCAACATCATTGATGCGTCTCGGGCTCACTCTAGTCCTCCTCCTCCTCCTCATCCTCCTCCTCAGCCTCCTCCCTCCTCTTCCTCCTTCTCCTCCTCCTCCCCCTTCCCTCGCTCCATACATGCTCCAAAACCCACCCCGTACCATCAATCATTCACGCCTTCCTCCCCGTCATTCAAGATCGGCGCGGCATGCCTCCGGACCCGGCGCTGTGGTGGCGCGGCCGCGCGCCGAAGTCCGGGCGGGACCTCCGCCTCGCAACCACCTCTGGGCTGCGATGCGGCCGAGAGAGCAGACGAGGGAAAGGACTGAGGAGCGAGGCAGAACAGCAACCGGAGGAGATTGAAAGAAGGGAGGAGGCGGAGGAGGAGGAAGAGGAGGAGGAGGAGAAGGATACGGAGGAGGAGGGGAAGGAGGAGGAGGGAGGAGGAGGGAAGAGAAGGAGGAGGAGGAGGAGGAGGAGAAAAAGGAGGCGGAGAAGATGGAGGAGCATAAGAGCTAGAGCGGAGATGTTGGAGGAGCAGTAGGAGAAGGAGGAGGAAAAAACGAAGGTTGATGAGGAGAAAGAAGAGGAGGAATGTCGGGAGTGGGAAGAGGGGCGGGCGGAGGCGGAGGAGGATGGAAGAGGATGGAGAAGGAGGAGAAAGAGGAGGAGGAAGAGGAGGGTGAGGGGGGAGTCGGGCAACTTGGACTCACTCCATTGTCCGTATCCGGATCCTCCGCCGCCTCCTGGCCACTCATCGCCCCTCCTTCCCTGCGGTGGGGAGACGTTCCGAAGCTCGTGGTGATGCGAGCAGGGTGCCGCGAAAAAAGGCTGACGCAGAGACGGCGGGGCCGGGGAACGATGGAGCAGTGGAACCCACCTTCCCCGTCCTGTCTCCTCCAACCTCCCCCTGCCTATGGAAACCTTACTGCGAGGCCACCAGCATCTTCCTCATGCTGATCCTCCTCCTCGCACGCTTCGTAATCATGATCCTAATCCTGATCCGGGTCATCATCATCATCATCATCATCATCATCATCATCATCATCATCATCATCATCATCATCAGTATCATCATCATCATCAGCAGCAGCAGCAGCAGCAGCATCCTCATCATTATCATCATCATCATCATCATCAGCATCATCATCATCATCATCATCATCATCAGCATCCTCGTCATCATCATACTCATACTCATACTCATCATCATTATCATCATCATCAGTATCATCATCAGCAGCAGCATCAGCATCAGCATGGGCATCATCATCAGCAGCATCAGAATCATCCTCATCATCATCCTCAGCCTCAGCCTCAGCATCAGCATCGTTAGCATCAGCATCAGCATCCTCATCATCATCCGCATCGTCAAAATGATCGGCATCAGTATCATCATCATCATCATCATCATCATCATCATCATCATCATCATCACAACCACCACCATCATCATCATCAGCATCATCATCATCATCCTCATCCTCATCCTCCTCATCGTCATCCTCCTCTTCCTCATCAGCATCGGCATCGTCATCATCATCAGCATCATCATCAACATTACCATCATCGTCGTCATCAGCATCATCATCACCATCACCACCATCACCACCATCATCGCCATCACTTTCGTCATCACGTCCGTCACCATGGCCTTCATTTGTGTGCGTATGTCTGTGTCGGCGCGAGGCTTCCACTATCCTGCCATGCCGGCAGGCCACACCCCTCTGAGCGTGCTGAGCGGTGAGAGACGGCAACGGTCGCTCACGCCCGCGGCCTCACCGCAGGAAACGGCCAAGATTGCCCACGCCCTCGGCCATAGCCATCACCGCGGGGAGGCACACACTGCCCGAGAGGGAGACGGCTGTGGTTGCCCACGCCCTCGGCCTCAGCACGGAGACGGCTACGGTTGCCCACGCCCTCGGCGTCGGCCACTACCGCGGGAGGGCACTGACCTCAGCCCGTCTCCCGAGAGCGGAGCGGGCCCTCGCATGGGCACGAGTCGGCGGGCCCGCTCTCGGAGAGCCTCCCAAGGCATGGACCCCGCGGAGGCCACGGGAGCCCTCGGAGGCGGCAGCGAGGGCGACCTGGGAAGCCCAGGCCTCGGAGGCCACGGGCCGGGGCACTCGGAAGGGCAGTTGGCGGGATCGGCCTCTGGTGCCCAGCTTCTGCGGAGAAGCCGTCGCGTTCACGCCCTGCCCTGCCGTGACCCCGCACGCAGAATATCACATACGTCGTAATCCTCCTCGCTCACGTGGTCGGGCAACACGAGCGTTTTGGGCTGGTGATGAGGGAGATGACAACAATGAAGATGGTGATCGTGATGAAGATGATGATGCTGATGATGATGATGATGGTGATGATGATGGTGATGATGATGACGACGATGGTGATGGTGATGATGACGGTGATCAGAATGATGATGATGATGATGATGATGATGATGATGATGATGATGATGATGATGATGATGATGATGATGATGATGATGATGATGATGATAATGATGATGATGATGGTGGTGGTGGTGGTGGTGGTTATGCTGATGATGATGGTGGTGGTGGTGGCGATTATGGTGATGATGATGATGATGATGATGATGATGATGATGATGGTGATGGTGATGGTGATGGTGATGGGTGTCGTGATGGTGATGGTGGTGGTGGTGGTGATTGTGCTGATGCTGATGCTGATGCTGATGCTGATGCTGATGCTGATGCTGGTATTAATGCTGAAGATACCGATGATGATGATGATGATGGTGATTGTAATGATAGTGGTGACGATGACAATGATGAATGTGATGAAGATAACGTTATGATGAGCATCGGCATCACTATCATGATGTTGATGCTGCTGTTGGTGATGATGGTGGTGGTGAGGAGGAGGAGGCGATGGACGATGACGATGATGATGAGAACGAAGGCGAACACGACAACGACGATCATAACGGTGAAGATGAGGATAAGCAGGGCGGCAGAATGGGGAAACCGGAAAACCAAAGTAAACCGCGCAAACCATCAAGGGAACGAGCAGCGAACGAGAAATCAGAATCAAAGGAAGCAGACGTACGAGCGAGGAGACGAGACCGACTTGTGACCATCTGGCACCAAGCAATTACGTAGGAGGGAGCCGAGAGGAGAGAAGAGGAAGGGGAGTGAGGAGGGAAGAGCGAGGAAGAGGAGGGGAAACAAATATGGTGAGGAGACAGAACGGAACGGAACAGGACGATTACGATACAAACCAGTATATCGTCGCAGGGAGCTAGAAGAAGGAGAAGGATGGTAGAGCAGGAGAGGAGGAGAGATGATGATAAGATGAAGGATGATGAAGAAGACGACGACGACGAAAACGACGACGACGAGACGACGAGAAGGAGAAGCGAGGAGGAGGAGGAGGAGGAGGAGGAGGAGGAGGAGGAGGAGGAGGAGAGAGAGAGGAGGGAGGAAGGAGAAAGAAGAGAGCGAGGAGAGAGGACAGAGGACCAGGGATGATAAGGTACCAACTCGGGACCTGCCAGCCCTGGCGCGCCCGCCGATCGGAAATCCGAATGCGTTCAACGAGAGCGGACGACCCCACCGCGCTCGTCGATTGGGGTACCACCCAGCCAGGGCCGAACGACCCAGCCAGGGAAGCATGGGGACGGCGTATTCCCCTCGCCCCTCCTCACCATCATTCCCATCCTCCTCCACCACACCCTCTCCTCCTCCTGCTCCTCCCCCCCCCTCCTACCCTTACTCCTGTTTTGAACACAGTCGACTTTCTCACCTAGCCGGCCGACATCCCCACATCTCGGGGTCTCCACGGGTTGTCGCCCACGCCGTAAAATGCATAACAAGCATGGGCGGGGCGCACATGCCATGCGCAGAGGCGAGACGTCGCTCTCGCTGCGCTCATCCTTCTCTCGGAGCGGCGAACTCCCGCCTGGGAAGGGCGCACCTGCTTCGTGCGCCCCTTCGTCGACGCGCGAGCGTCGGAAAATGTCACGTTCGCCCCTGCGCCGCGCAGACTTTCGCCTGAGAAAGCGGCGTTCCCGCCAAGGGTGCGGCGCAGATCTGTCAGCCACCAGGTGCTTTCGGGCCCCGCGCGCGCAGGCGACCTGTCGCCCTCGCCCAAGCCTTAGGTCGGGCCTGTCCCCCCACAGGGGGGCTTTGGGGCGAAAAAATAAAAATACCCAAAAAAGGCACCAAAAATGTTCAAAAATGGTGGAAAAAATGTCACCCGGCTATTTTTGACTATTTTCGAATACTCATCCTGTAGAGGGACAGGCCCGACTTAACGTTTGGAAGTGGCGGTCCCGAGCGGGCGCGGCACATGTTTCGTTCGCCGAATCGCATGGAAGCGGCAGCGGCAGCGGGGCCGCGCGCGAGACCGTGTCCTCGTGCAAGCGGCGCGAAATCTTGTGAGCGAAGGTGGCAGTGCTGTTTCGACGCGGCGCATGCTTCGGCAGGCGTGCCGCTCCCACCCGTGCGCGGCCCGCGTGGTTTTCCCGTCGCCAAGTCGTCGGAAGCGGGACCCCACGCGAGCGCCGTCCGCTCGATGGATGGAAACGCGTTCCAATCCGTATATCAGGTTGTGCCGCAATTGATTCGGGGATGGACAAACCCCCCTTTAGCAAAACGTGGTTTAGTGAAAACGACGTGAGGCCCAAACCTGGCGGGCGCAAGCCTGGAAAATAACGGCCACGGCGCCCTCTCGAAAACCGAAAACGGACAATTCACTAATCGACGTGTCACTGTTGGGGGTTCTGTCCACCCCCGATTGATTACGTCTGGCGTTGGAAAGATAGCGTGCGACGCCGATGTGGACCTTCGAAGAGCTCGCGATCCCTGCGAGGCGATCCCCCCGCAGGGGCCCCCCCTCTGCGCACGCCATCCCCCTGCCCAGGGCAGCTTCGGTGCTCGTGATCCCCGAGAGGGGGGAGGACCGCGCGTGACAAGCGGGCTCGCAGCGCCACATCGCACGCTGTCTGTCCAGCGCCAACACTAGCATGTTGATATGGGGAGGGCGGGAATGGGTGGGGCCCGCTGACTCGTTCGGCCCGGGCAACTTGACGCCTAATTACTTCCACTGCTCCGCCTCGTCCTCCTGCGATTCCTCCGCTGCCTCCTCGGACTCTGGCGGCTCCTCCTTCCCCTCCTCATCCTTCGCCGTCGCTTCCTAGCCCACCGGCCAACAGGCTTACCGTCCCGACTGGCGCTTCCTGCAGCCTCATTCAATGGCTCGCGCCCTCGGTTCCTGGTAGATGTGTCCTCCTGCGATGAAACGCCGAACGTGCCAGCTGCGGGGAAAGGGCTTACGCCCGCAGGTCGGTGAGGGGAGGGTGAAGAAGAAGAAGAAGGAGAAGAGGGGGGAGAGGAAAATGACGAGGAGGGAGAGGGGAAGGAAGAGGAGGAGGAGGAGGAGAAAGAAAAGAATGAGGAGAAGGAGGGGGAGGAGAAGGGAGATGGAGAGGAGGGAATAGAGGATGAGGAGTAGTAGGAGAATAAGGGCAAAGAGGGGAAGGGGCAGAAGAAGGAGGAGGAGCAGCAGCAGAAGGATGAGCAGCAGCAGGAGGGGAAACAGAACGACGACGACGACGACGACGACGACAACAGCGGCGAAGGCGACGCCGACGGCGATGGTGACGACGACAGCGACGACAAACGACAACGACGACGACGACGACGACGACGACGAGGACAACGACGACGACGACGACGACGACGACGACGACGAGGACGAGGACGCGGACGTGGACGAGGACGTGGACGAGGACGAGGACGGACGGAGTGACGGACGGACGGACGGACGGACGGACGGACGGACGACGACGACGACGACGACGACGACGACGGCACGGCTCTGCGCACCCGGAGCGCCCCGAGCCCGATGCACGCAGCCAGCAGGCCAGCCAGCGCCACGGCGTGCGGCGCGCCCGCCAGTGGCCCTCTCGGGAGAGGGAGGGGAGGGCGGGCGCCAGCGAGAAGGCGAGGCCTGAGGAGGAGGAGGAGGAGGAGGAGGAGGAGGAGGAGGAGGAGGAAGAGGGGGAGGAGGAGGAGGGGGAGAAGGAGGGGGATTCCAGCGATTCCAGAATTCGGGGGACTCACGAGTGCAAGCTCGGGCCCTCGATCAGAACAGTCAAGGAGCGGGGAAGGCCATGCCATACTTGGGAGGCTTGCCTTCGGCTAGCCGCTCAAGGTTGCGCCTGCCAGTGGCGGACAGAGGCGCGCCAGTCTCAGGGCACGCGGGTGGGCAGGGCTTGGCCAACTTCTGAACAACGTTGGCGGCAAAGTACCCACAGCACCGACAATACAAAATTCCTTTGAATTCAGCCAAGACGTGCGTCGGATGCGCACGCGGGAAACAGGGATGTCCGATCGGGTTGCCCTGGGACGCGGGGCCAGGGGAAGCCGAAGGGTCCAACCTGCCAGACGACGAGGACCCCAACACCAGCGCTCCAGGGCACTGGCTAGGCCAGAATTTGGCCAGCTCCCCTCGGACGGCAGGAAATCTACACAGACAACGCGAGCACTTAAAGGATCCAGCAACTTTACACACATCATGGCCCTGCTCACGCAATCTCGCCTTGCGGAGGTTGCTCGAACTGGGGCCTCGCTCTTTGTGGTGCTCTCTACCTAGACGGTCCTCACGAGTCCTCGGGCACATGAGCGAAACATGCCTGGAGACAGCGAGGAGTCGCTTAACTACACGTAAACAATTTTCATATACGTTATAGATTTCCCTGACCTTCTCAACAGGCAGGGCCCCCCACTTGGCAGCTTCCCCCGCAAAGTGATCGGCAACGCCATTGGCGACTAATCCTTGGGGGGTCAGGCGGTGGGCGGCGACCTGCTTGAAGGTGGGGTGGCTCTTGCACCAGTGAACGTCCAGCTTGCCTTCTCTGTTGCCAAGCTGGTCCCAGACCTGCTGCCACAGGTCCAACATGCACGAGTGATCAACTTCGACATCCTTCCGAGCAAAAGCACGAGCGACAGGCAGAAAGTCGGTGTACAACACTGCATCACCGACGACATAACGCAACAGCTGGACCACAGCATACAATTCGGCACGGGGAGAGTTTTGCTCAGCTCCAGGGAGGGTTCCACACAACACGCCTGACACCTGGAGGGTCCCTGGTTGAAGGTGAACAACAGACCACCCACATCTCCTCAACCTCCAATCCTTCGTATGTTCTCCTCCAGACGCGTCACTCCCGAATATACCCCCATGAATCGGTACACCTTCACGAAGCGCCTCGTGAAAGGATCCCCAGGCCCAAACCTTAGCTTCGACATGAGGCAACACACCAACCGTCCAACCCAGGGGAACCAAGCCACGAGTCCAGAAACACTCCGATTCAGGAACACCAACAAGGGAATCTTCATACATATGGTTAGTGAGGTGTATGTGGTCATCATCAATATTCACATTATCTTGACAGCCCCAGTATCTGTGCCAAGGTGTCTCCTGACGAACTCCACAGCGAGGGCATACACCATTGCTGAGGTAGCCGCTGTCCTTGAGGCGCTGCTCTGGCCACTGGCCGCCAGAGACAAGGTGGTTCAAAATAGCAACGCCGTCGAGGTCGCCTTGCCGAGACAGCGAATTCCGCAGCCTACGCAACATAGTAAAATCGACGCCTTCATGCAGACCCTGTCCCCCATACGCCTTAGATGCTTGGACCCAAAGCATACTACCCACTTGTTTTTCAACCGTCTTCCACAAAAAGTACGGGAAACCACGTCGGTCAACATGGAGGGTAACATCAGGGAATCTCCACGTGCAGGGCTCCAGCGGGTTCCCATTGAGCTCCAAGACACACATGATGACAGACGCGATGGGTCCCCGCACATGACGCCAACGGTGAACAGGGGGGACACTTCGCAGCTTAGCTAACAACTTGGGCCGCACTTTGTTCACACTACAAACTTGGCTAGGGTCGAGGACACGGTAGGTTCGGCGCCATTCCAAAAGATGTTCAAATCGAATCTTATACGCTGGGTCATCATACATAGCATGATCAAGAGCAAGGAGGGTAGTGGTACAACAGCCTGCATGCCATCGTCCTGTCGCTTTAGCAGCCTGGGCACGGAGAGCACGCATGCGCGAGGGCGGAGTGCCGAGGACTTGATGGCTCCATGTGCCAACAGCGACCACTCCTGGCTTAAACAACTTGCGAGCACGACGATTGACATGAGACAGAAACGTGAGCCTCTTACTGCGAAGCCTAGCTTCTTCCTTGCGCTGAGTCATTTTCCATCGTCCTCCTCCTCCCCGCCGTGGTCCCAACTCCCAAGTCCTTCACAGAATCAACAACTTTAAGCGGAATATTCAGCTCGTCACAGAGAGCCTGAAAGGGGCGACCAACCTGCCGAGAAGAGGCGACGACACACGACTTCGAAGAGATCTTACACCCACGGCGTTTCAAAACATCACAAAGTTCTCGCGCAGCTGGCACCAGTTTGGTAAGGATGTCCTGCACAGAGCCTTGGATGCACTGGGTAAGGTCGTCCACATACGCCGAGATTGGGACACGAGGGACACGACAGTGTGCCGCCTCCAAGATATCGTAGAGATAACACTTTATCCATGGTAGGGACTGGGAACATCCAGCTAAAATGGATTGGCCAGCCTGCATCACACCCGACACCAGGGACTGGACCTCGAGGAGCCTGGGAGAGGTGTGGATCAGGAGGCCCAGGTAGAGGGGCAAGGAGGAGTAGTCGACAGCCTGAGCCAAGCCGATGAGCTTACTTGGGTCGATGGTGTCAAAAAATTTCTCCATATCCCAATGTCCAGAAACAGAAAACACTCCCTCCACCCGAGCACACTCGTGCAAAACTTCACGAAGCATGGCGGCCCGCAGGGCCGAGGAGTTCTTCACAGCCGCATCCCAGAAGGCGACGTGAGAATCGGTCCAGTCCTGGATTTTTTCCCCGCGGATTCGGGTATACAGTCGGTAGAGGGTGGGGCACTTAGTGATGGGTCTTTCAGACGTGGGCGTTTTGGGCAGGAGGGTGACCAAACAAAGGTAGACCTGCTGGGGAAACTCAAGGGCATACTCGATGCCATTAAAAATGGTGGCCAGATGATCCAGGGCTTCACCAGGGAGCCGCATTAGATCACGAGGGGACCACCCGTCCACGCCAAGGGCCGTGTCGGCCGAGAAACACTTGCAAGCCGTGAGCACGTCTTGGCCTTCAATGCTGCGCGCCTCGAGAGACTCAAGCTCAGCGACAGGTCGGAGGCGCTGCATAGCATACTCGAGATCACAAACTTGCCTACTCGTAGGCGTCCACCAGGACGCCCAAAACTGCTCTCGATATCTCATCATCTCTTGGGGGGTCTGGGCAACGAAAGTGGGGGTAACAAACATCACAACCTCCTTCTTGGCGTCAGAACGCAACCAACGGTGGACCACTTTCGCTCCCCCCGCAAGTCCCTTGGAGAGCCAGGCCTGGATGCCGAGCCGATTAGCTTTCCGAGCTGCCGTCCACGCGCGGCGAAGGACTGGGACGAGAGCTTCCTGGATGACTTTGAGCTTCCTTGGGTCAGCTGGAATGTCTTGCAACCACCCTGTCCATACAGCAGCTTGCCGAGCATCGGCGAGGCCTTCAAGGTGTAGCCCCACCTCGTCACCGCGCGCTCGGAGGAGAGTCCTGAGAGCGGTGACCTGGGTGGTGCCTCCTCTCTTCAAGGCGACAGCAAACTCGTACAGGCGGGACGATATCAGCGCCCAAAAAGCCAGGCAGGGGTGGGAGAAACCTTGCTTCATCACTCCTCGTTTGGGAAGGGTCCGCTCCTGCACAACTACTGCTCTGCCCCTGCGCCCTCCCGGCGAAGGCCACGTGGAGAGGGAGCGGGAGCAAAACAGCATTTCCGCAGCAGTAGACCACTTTTGATAGGCTTCCGAGAGTCCTTGCGAGTGGAGGGGCCAGTGAAACTCGAGGAAGGCTCCACGGACTTCGCGAGGTATCTCCACAACTTGGTCACCAGCACGGTGGACAAAATCACTCCAATGCTGATCAGGCCCAGGGTGGGCCCCTATTGGAACTGGTCGATCACGTTTCATCACGGTGTCACGGAGAACCTCGAGCGACATCTGCACATGCAAACAGGCGTGCGTCTTAAAAGCGGAGCTCCAATCCGCGTCAATCGTCAGGTATGGGCGGATGTCCCGCGACACGACTGCATAATCAATCAGGCGGCCAGTGCCTTTGTCACATGTAAAGCCAGTATTGCGGGGGTCCACCGTGACGCCAGAGACAACCTCACAGAAACCACATTGGTGCAACTCGAGGGGCTCCATGTTGAAATCTCCCAAGAGGATCCACGGGCACTCAAGCACCCCCAGGAACTCAACCACTTCATGGAGACGATCGAGGTTTATACCTGAAGCTCCAATCCCAGAGACAAGATAAATAACTCCCAGAGCGAGCGTACAATGCTGCGTCTTCATTTCCAGGAAAAACCAACTCTGCCCCTGGCCCACGTTCTCGACCCCAGCTGGGAGACTACGCAGGAATTTCTTGCAGTAGACCGCCTTCTGCACGACAGCGCCGACACCACCGTGCCATCCTCCGCCAGGCGAAGGAAGAGCAGCTTGGAAGTGCGGGCGCCATCCCATAGATGAGCAGTCTCTCTTGGCGGCCTGTAGCTTGTCGGGTCCCTGATGGTGCTCGGCAAAGAGGAAAACGTCGACATCTTCCACAGCTCTGGCAAGTTCAGACTTGGCCAGTTCAGACCAGCTGGAAACGTTGCAGAACTTGACATCGATGGTCGAGCGTCCGTCAACCCTCTGCCCTCGCCGCCCCAGGGACTCGTCAAACCAACGACGCGCCTTGCACAACTTGGGGGGCTGCCAGGTGGGCAAACGCATTAACCCACATATCATTAGCATAAGTAGCCACCTTGAGCTTCTTATGCGCCTGGGCATGAAATTTGTTGACCAGGAGGGTCTCCAACCTCTCGAGGTCCTCAGGCTTACATTGCTCCGCAGAACGCTTGCGAAGCTCAGATAGCTCCTGCCGATCAGCCTCGCCAAGAAGATCATCATCGTCATCGACAGGAACAGCCTTATGTTCACCACCACCCTCACCGCTCGCATTGCCCATCGTCGCATCTGCACCCGCATCAGCGTCAGCTTCACCAGGAGTAGACGAGGTGGGCGCCGCGGAATCAGGAGAGACCGAGCTGAGGACGTTGTGAGCAGCGAGCTGGGCAGTGCGAAGGTTGCACCATTCGCTGAAGGGGACCTTGGTGCTGTCGGCGAGCTTACGAAGGTCATCATCTCCCAAAGTGTGTAGCTTACCAAGAACTTCACGGGCATCTTCGGGTGCAGGACCTGGTCTAGGAACGCCAGGAGCGCCTCCATGTACACCACCAGGTAGGTCATCTGCACCAGCGGACGGGGCCCGCGCAGCGGCCTGAGCAGCTGCAGCAGCCTCCATCTTCTGCTTCTTGAAAGCAGCTTCATCGAACCTGTCCTTCTTCTCCTTGGCGACGGTGTGGGCGGACTGGGCGACCTCGAGGTGTGCTGAGGCTTCGGCGAAGGCAGCCTCAGCCAACTTGACCTTCTCACGGGCCTTGAGCAAGGCCTCCTGACGTTCAGAGCGACTTTGCCAGGCCAGACGCTCAGCCTTGGCAGCCTCCTCCACGCCCTTCGCCAAGGCGGTCCGTTCTCCAGCCACCGCTGCGTCCAGCTGCGCATCGGACGGGACGTTTGGCGGTGGTGGAGGCGGTAGATGGTTCGCAAGCACGTCTCGTAAGCCAGGAAACTGGGCGACTGCAGCACTTGCTTGACCTGACAAGTCGAGAGGTTGTGAGTCGACCGCCGCACTCGACTCACCCGTAGTCTTATTGCGCATGACATATGATCCACTGCAACGGCTGCACGCAGTGTGACCATGAAAGAGGTACTCCCAGTGCCCGCACTTGCTGCAGACGGCGTAGGGGGAAGCCTCACCGTCACGGCGACGCTTGTGGACACGGCGACCAGCATCACGGCGCTGCTGATCACCTTTAGCACGCCAGGGAGGGGTACGCTCCGCTGAAGTCCACGTCCACGGCATGGCATGCACGCTCCGACAGGAGCTCACAGACTGAAAGGGTACCGAGATGGGCCGCCAGAAGCCCCTGCGGTACTGGCAAAAGAAGACGTCGAGCGCAAGCGCTCTGGCACTGCCGCGGACTAGCGGTATCCACTTGTTCCACTGTGGAACACAAAGCCTTGAGCCAAAATGGCTACGGGGGGGAGAAGGAGGGGGAGGAGGAGGAGGGAAGGAGGAGGGAAGAGGGGCGATGGAGGACGGGAGAGTGACGAGGGGGGAGGGACAAGCGAGGCGCGCGCCCGCGCCGAAGCTGAAATCTCACCCACCCCGCCCATCCCTTCCCATCGCGTTGTTTTCTTTGTACCCGTCGACGCGTGTCGTGGCGGACCTGGAACTCTAAAAAGGATCCCGTCGTATTATACGCAACCGGCAACAAGGGGACCTATGCTCGTTGGAGGATGGGGAGATGGCGCATGAAAAAATGAAAGGAGGGGAGAAGGAGGAGAAGCAGAGTAAACTGAAGAATCATCAGCGATGTTGCAACACACCCTGTCTCCCCAAGTCCCCTCCTCGAGGGCCCCACTTTGAAAGTGAACTGCCTTGCATTCTTTTGGCGCGCAATCAGGAACGCAGAAAGAACAATGATCATGCAGCTCAACAAGTTGCCCAGCAAGGTCCATTTTTCGAAAAAAGGCCGCCCCCCCCCCAGGGCTCTCGGGACCCCGCCGACTGCACGGGGCCACTCCACGCTCACGCTGGACTCAAGCTCGGCTATCACCGTCTGATCAGGACACCGATGACCTCGTCAAAAGCGCACGGGCGCCCTCCCCCTGCCCGACACTGCATGGATAACCACGCCCAATCTGCAGAAGGACTTCGTTCACTACGGGGTCTCATCGGCCGCTCAGGCCTTGTTAGTCCAGGGAAGAGCCCACCCCCACCCCCCATGAGAAGAGCAGCTTCCGCGAGCGCCGCGCATGCCCCCCGAACAAGTCCGTTCTGCCCAAGTAGGCTCTAGTTCCAACCTGGGGCAAATGGGGGCTAATGCAATTGACCCGCTTGTCAGATCCATCTCACGCAGTCACGTAAGTCCGCCTGTCTTCCCCACTGGGACGCTTCTGGCAATTCTCTTCGCACCCACGTGCCGCATGCAATATGACTGATTATTCTGCGCACGCTGCGCGCGAACCATGGCACGCACCGGACGTTGCATAGAAAGAGAAAAAAAACAGAGAGAGAGAGAGAAAGAGAAAAAAAAGAGGGGCATTGGGAGACCCTGCAAAATCCGCAGGACATTGCGGTTCAAGGCTCAACGTTGTGAAGGGTATTAACGCCCCCGAGAATCAGCGACTAGCTTTGGGCCCTTCTGTAGCGATCGGCTCGATTGCTTGAGGCGCTCGCCCACGGTCCTTCGTCGCAACGATCCTCACGGGAGTCGCCCGACGCCGCGAGCCTCTTCTTGCCGCCCCCGCGCTTTGTTACTCTGTTTCCACTCAGACATGGCTGGCGACAAGAAAGAGAGGCGCTATGGTAATGTCAAGAAGTCTGGCAAGAGCGAGGGCGCACCTCGACGTCGGCGTCGTGCATGCACTGCATCGGGCGCGGAGTCCATCAACACCAGTCCGCCTCAGACGCCGCGCACCCCATTCCATGGCCAGTCTGATCGTCGCGCTGCTCGTCGGGTTCGCGCTGATGGCATGACATGGCAGGCAGCAGCCTGGAGCGCGCCGATCGGACGCGCGCAGCAGCGGCGGCGTAGGTAGGTGCAGATGATCGTTCCAGGAGCTCGCACGGAGGACCAGTGGTTGGCACCCCCGAGCCCCAGGCAGCACCACCTCTTCTTCATGGAGTACGTCAGAGAGCCCTAACTACATGTGCTGCAATGCAATATGTCTCTTTGCCACCAACCCCTCCTGCTGGTGGCGCGGGGCAGGTGCCTCAGGTGCTGGCCCATAGAAGCGGCCAGCGGACGCGCAAATCGAGCGCGAGATCCAGGCTGAGGAATTTCGAAATTTCAAGCAGGTGTGCATCGGAGAGCTCACGAAGAGAGTGGCCGCGTCGATTGAAGCTGCGCTACCGCAGTCGATCGCCAGCAGTGCCGAGCCCCTGCTCAGAGGGATTTAGACGAGGATGGCCGCCCGTTTCGATTCGATCATGTCTCAGCTGCCCGCAACGGAGGAGAAGGTCAATCGCCTGGAAAGCAGCCAGACGGGCCTGGCTGCGAGATCGGAGCGTCTGGAGAAGGTCTTCGACTTGGCTCGGGCAGAGCCGCGCGTTCCAGTGGCGAGGTCGGCAGAGTGGGATCGTCCCAAGGACCACAGCATTTTCACGATCAGTGCGAAGGAAGCTACTTCGGTCTCAGCGTTGGCTGTCTCTATCCAGTTTTGGCTCGAGGCCTGCGACTTCGAGCTCGGGCGTAAGTGCAGGCTGAAGGGCCCCCAGCTGTCGAGGAACTTCGTGCTGCGCTTCGGCATCGGGGAGGGAGAGACCCGCCTCACAGCCGAGGCGCGCGTGCGCCACGCGCACGCCATGCTTCGTGACGGCCCAAGCAGCTGGAGGCGGTTTCGGACTTCTCTGCCTGGCGAACGCACGGTGGGGATCTTCGTGGGTTTGGACAAGGACAAGCAGGCCATCGCGAGGGAGCGGGCGTGCAAGCAGCTCAAGACCGCCATCGCGAGCAACTTGGCCAGGGACGTGTTCGTGGACAGGGAGGCGGGGACGCCCTTCGCGCAATGGCAGCCCATCGCGAAGGTGGAGGTGCACCCCAGCGACCCTCCGCGTGTGCGCTGGAACTTGGCGAGCTTGGCGGACATTGGCCTGGATCGTGCTCAATTGGCGTCCGTTGCCGATCGCGTTTTCTCCAGAGTGCTGGTCCAGTGGAGTGCGTAACACATTGCTTGGATCTTCTTCGGTGACATTTGCGACGTGGAACTGCCGTGCTCTCTGCCACTACCGTGCGGACGGGTGTGCACGTCGGCTCCAGGTACTGAGCGATCTCGTTGCCTCTCCCTCCTCTGCTTCCTCAACTGCGCTCGCCCCTCAGGAGACTCATGGCGGCGTCCCAGCTGTGCAGGAGGCGGCCCAGCGGACTGACCTATCGCACCAAATGCTTGCCTCCTGCGAGGAGGGCTCGCATGCTGGGGGGAGTCGCCACCCTCGTCCCCCCCTCATCTCAGGCTGCTCCTCTCTCGGTGTTCGAGCTTCAGGATGCGGGTGTCTGTGGCCGTGTGCTCGTTCTGGAGATCACGAACTTATCTTCAGGTTTCAGCCTCTGGCACTGGACTGTCCGCAACTTTGGTTTAAGTCTCGACGCTATCCGAGGGATTAGGTACCACATCAAGGCTCAGATCAAGGTGGTGCGTAGCGCTCTTCTTGAATTCGGTTTTCTCCTGCAGGGTGACTCGAAGACCTGTGATGGTGATCGGGAATCTGGATCCTCCAGATACTCGGTCCGTGGCGGGCGCTCAGGAGATGGAGCCTGGCGCTCGATCTTTAGGAGGAGGAGGGGGAGGAGGAGGAGGAGGAGGAGGAGGAGGAGGAGGAGGAGGAGGAGGAGTGAGGTCGCCAGTGGTGAGCCGTGGAGGCATCCCAACTGAGGAACAGGAGAACGGAGGAAAACTCGCCCGCGCTGGGATGAAGAAAACGTCGTTGTGTGTCGCGCCGCATGCCCGATGCGTCGGCGATGCGGTGTGATCCTCGGGCCCCGTCTGCTTTGGTTCCCGTGAAGGGTGGGCCGGCAGGGCCCGGGCAAGTGCGAGAGCGAAGGAGAAAAAGGAGGATGAAGACGAGAAGCGGCAGCACGGGAAGGCGGACTGGAGGAGGGGGGGGAGGCCTGGGAGGGTGGGGAGAGAGGGGGGGCGAGGGGAAGGGCAAGGAAGCAGGAAGAAGAAGAAGAAGAAAAAGAAGAATAAGAAGAAGAAGAAGAAACAAAAAAAAAAAAGCAGAGGAAGAAGAGAAAGAGGAAAAGGAAGAGGAGCCAGGAGCGCCAGGAAGCAGCAGCAGCAGCAGTAGCAGCAGGAGCGCCAGGCAGCCAGGAGCAGTGCAGCAGGAGCGCAGCGCCAGGAAGCCGAGGTCCCCAGGAGATGGGTTCGCCTGGCCGCCGCCGCCGGAAGACCCGGCCCGCGCCGTACAGCCGCGCACTGCGCAGGCCGTCGGCGAGGCTGAGGCTCTCCACCAGCGAAGGGCCTCGCGCCGCGGTTCCTGCCCCATCCTCCACCGTCTCCTCTGCCTCCTCCGCCTACTACTCCATCTTGTTCCCCCTGCTCCTTTTTCCTCCTCCTCCTTCTCCTCCTCCTCCTCCTCCTCCTCCTCCTCCTCCTCCTCCTCCTCCTCCTCCCCCCTCTTCTCCCCCTCCTCCCCCTTCTCCTCCTCCTCCTCCTCCTCCTCCTCCTCCTCCTCCTCATCATCATCATCATCATCATCAGCAGCAGCAGCAGCATCAGCATCGCCATAATCATCATCACCATCATCACCCTCATCATCGTCATCGTCATCACCATCGTCATCGTCATCATCGTCATCATCATCATCATCATCATCATCATCAGAAGCAGGCATTTGTTTGTCGGGATAGAAGGGCCCACGGGCCAAACACCCCTGGTCAAAACATGATATGTCTCGGCCTGGTTCGCCTGCGAAGGCAGCCAGGTTCCAGCCCATCGTTCAAGCTTGCGTCCAGCTGCGACTAACAAGGGCGCCCCGAAAGGGGGAAAAAAGCAATCGTTCGCCACGATACCGACGACGACGGGCGACCCCCTGCTTATTCTCATCGACCGGGCACAAGCGCTGGGGCCGAGCGCGAAGAAGCAGTAACAGCTGGAGGAAGGGAGGGAGAGGAAGGGCGACGGGGAGGTGCGAAAACGGACCCGCGACCTCCCGAAATCTGGACAAAGATACCGTCAGAAACAGACAAGCGCCAAGAACGAGGGGGAAAGAGCACCCCCCTCCTACGATCCCCAAACCGGGGGCTCCCAAGTCAAGCTCACCCTGGGACCCCACCCACGAAAGGAGAGGAGGGAAAAACACCCGGGACCCAAAAACGACAACGGGCGCGATATCTCGGGAGAAAGGCAAAACAACGGAAGACGCCCAGCCCGAAGGCGGGGCGGCCACGCCCGAGGGCGAGCTTAGAAGCTCAGCAGGAACATTACGAGGTAGACAGCGAAGAACAACTTGAAGGAGAGGATGCAATCATTCCGCGGGAGTTGACCCAGGCGGAGAGGAACCACGTCAGGGAGCACACGAAGGAGTAGCACAGGAAGAAGACGCTGTTAAAAGGGCGGCGTCAGTGGCCCAAAGACAACGATCATTGCAAAGCGAATCCAGCCGCAAACGGAAGAGCGACGAGAGAAGCGAAAGAATGAGACGACAGAGAGGCCCAACAGGAAACATGCGACACCAAGAGAAGAAGTCCCAGGACAAAACCAAGGAGCCCGAGATGCACAGAACAAGCCGCGATTAAGGAGGAGGGGGAGGAGGAGGGAGGAGGAGGAAAAAGGGGAAAAAAGGGGGAGAAAGATTAAGGAGGAGGAATCCTCCCTCCTCCTTAATCCTCCTCCTCCTTAATCCTTCCCCTCCTGAGTTATAATTCCGACGCTTGCTCCAGACCCCGCGGGCGGCACCTCCTCGAGAGCGGGCGCGGGAGTACATGGCGCAGGCCGCCGGGGACTCGATCCTGAGTCGGACGCGTGCAAGCCACGTGTCCGCCGAGTCCATGACCACCGAAATTCATCGATGATAAAGGGTTGTAAACAGCACGGCAAAAGATAACGCCAAGTGCTGCGGCACCAGGGTGCCCGCACAAGCTCACACTCCACAACACCCTCGGCCCAGGCGCTGACCCCAAAAGAAAGCTACAGTGCCGCGAAGACATCAGGCGTCGCTACGGGCACAGCGCGGCACGAACATCGCGGCGTGTCACAGCAGACTGAGTCGCCATAGCGTCGGATTTCCCTGACGCAATCATATCAGCGCCAGGTTCCCCCGTCGCCACGGAGACAGACCTCGGCGAGCGCTGAACGCTAGGTTCCCCCAACGCAATGGAGAAAGACCCCGGCAGGCGCTCAGCGTCAGGTCTCCCCGACGCGAGGGGAAGCGATTTGACGGAGTGCGTAGCGCCAGGTTCTCTGTCGCGAAATTATGCAAATTCGAAGGTTGCTTAACGTCACGGCGCCACGGCTGACCCAGGAAAAAACACTGATTGTTCTCCTCCTCCTCCTCCTCCTGCTGCTTATCCGTCCATCTTCCTTATTACTAACTCCCCCTCTGTCGCACCACCAGACGAGTCCCTGGGCGCGGCTGGACGTTTCGCTTGAGATTTCCTAGCAACTTACGATCCTGAAGCTGAAGAAGCGCAAACAGTCACAGGGATGAAGGGCTGGTAATCTAAAAACTGAAACTCTCGCCTTATCGCCGCGCGCATTCGTCTTGAAAGCACGCAACAATTACAAAGATAGAGTGTCGGTCGTGCTCAACATTGTGCTATCGCCTAGCACCGCGCACATTCATCCCACAAGCATGCAAGACTTACAAAAATGAAGCGTCGAGCGTTGTCAACATTGGGCTCTCGCTTAGCATCGCGCACATTCGTCTTGAAGGAGGCACACACGGCGCAAGCGCGAGCAATTGAGAATGACGATGACGAGGCGGAGGAGACGGAGGAGGAGGCAGTGAATGTGAATGCTGGAGGTAGGGGTGAAGATGCTGTCCCCGCTCCCTCCATTGTCTACGTCTCAGTGTCTCTCTAGTTCCCTCTCTCTCGCGATGTATATATATATATATATATTACAATGTGTGTATCCCTGTATCTCTCTCAGTACATACATACATGCATATACGCGTCGATATGTAATATATATATATATATATATATATATATATATATATATATATATATATATGCATATATGTATCCCCGTCTCTATCTCTCTCTCTCTCTCTCTCTCGTTTTCTCTCTCTCTCTCTCTCTCTCTCTCTCTCTCTCTCTCTCCCTATCTCTATAGTTGTGTTGCGCCATCTCTCTCGCTCGCTCTCTGTTTCCAGACATGTCCATACATGTCTAGATATTGCGATCCCTCGTTCTATATCTATATATATACATATCCATGTATCCATATATCGTTCGGTCTCGCTCTCTATGTGTATATATATATATATATCACTATATCTCTCACGCTCTCGATCTCGCCCCGTCCGTATGCTTATATGTATATGTGTATAAGTATATGTGTGTATGTGTATATGTAGTGGCACGTGTGAACAGGTGAATATTTAAATACAGCGCAATATGGATGTGTGGGGTGCATGTGTGTATGCATGTCTTTTGTACCTCGCTTTCTCTATCTCGCGTTCTCTATCTTTCTCTCTCGTTATATCTTCCCCCCGTTCTCTCTCTCTCTCTCTCTCTCTCTCTCTCTCTCTCTCTCTCTCTCTCTCTCTCTCTCTCTCTCTCTCTCTCTCTCTCTCTCTCTCTCTCTCTCTGCATATATGCGTTGTGTCTGCCCCTCTCGTTCGCCAGTCACCCGTCCCTCCCTCCCCCTCCACCCCCCTTCTCAGAAAGGAGAAGCAGAAGAGGGTGATAGGTAATGAGGGGTATCAGGGGGAGCAGGAGGATGCGGGGGGTGTACGGTGACGTCGCTGTCCCCCTGTCTAAACGATGGTGGAATGCCAAAACAAAGGAGGACGAAGACGAGGCGGGCGTAGAGGCGGCGGTGCGAACGCTGTCCTGCACATAGCAGAAGAAGGAAGCGTTTGAAATATGCTAACGGAAAGGACTGATGTGAAGGTGGGGCGAAGAATTGGGAGAAATGGAGGTGCAGCCGGTTAAAGCACCTTACAATCACCGCCATTGCATCATCACCACCGCAGTTAGCGTCATTGTCGTCGTCACGGCTGTCATCGCCGCTACATCATCGTCGTTATCCCCATCACGTCCATGGAATCATGAGCATCAGCCTCAGCATCGCCCCCACCATCATTGTCGTCGTTCATCGCCGTCAGCATCGACAGCAGTAGCGGGCTCGGCAGCATAATCCTACGTATTCATTATTCGTCATCATCACCACCACGACCCTCCTCATTATCACTCACGTGCGCCTCTTCTCCTGATCGTCATCATCGTGATCCTAATCAACGGGGGGAGAGAGGGAGAAAGAGCAGATCGGGAAAAGGCTAAGGGCGAGGCCGAGGCAGCCCTTCTGCTTGGATATGCAGCACCATGCCTGGGCGCCCCACCTCCCCCACCGTCCCCCTCCTCCCTCCCTGTTCCGCCCTCCTCGCCCCTCCCCCCCCCCCCCCCCCCCCCCCAACCCCACCTTCCTCCCCGCCGCCTCCCTCCAAATTCTCCAACTCCTTCCTCTCCTCCTCCGCATCCTCCTCCTCCTCCTCCTCCTCCTCCTCCTCCTCCTCGTCCTTCTCCACCTCATCCTCCTCCTCCTCCATCCTGACTTCTCCTCCTCCCCCCCTTCCTAACTCCCCTCCTCCCTCCTCCTCCTCCTCCTCGTCTCGTCCTCCTCCTCCTCCTCCTCCTCTCCTCCTCCCTCCACCTCCCTTGTCTTCTCATATGGATGCCCCTTCTCTCTCTTCTCGCTCCTCCCCTCCTCCTCCTCCTCCTCCTCCTCCTCCTCCTCCTCCTCCTCCTCCTCCTCCTCCTCCCTCCTCGACACTGCCCTGCGCGACGATGGGTCTCGCCGCACACCTTTGAGCTGGATGGGTGGCGCTTCCCCTTTGATGCGGGGCCATTACCACTTGCGCCACCACCCGCTCACGTTCACTCCTAGAGTGAACACACAGGGAAAGAAAAAGCCAAATGAGTTAGGCGATATGGAGAGAATCAATCTCACCCGCACGGACCTGATCGCCAGTCTTGAACGGCTGGCGGAGCAGGTGCCACTTCTTATTGAGACTGTACCGTGCAGGCGCGCGCGCGAGGTTCGCCAACACGCGCGTACCGTGGGAGGAAGCTGCAGGGGGTCCATTGCACTGCTCAGACAGCTTGGCAGAGACTTTGCGACCTCCGAGCCCACAGACCGCACACACAACGCACCAGGTGCCCTCCTGAAGCTGAAAGGGATGCACGAGATGCCTGCGCCCATCTGCTGCAACAACACGCGCGTGCGCAGCATCAGCACGCAGGAGGGGGCGAGGGGCAGCGACTGTCGGGGGCGGTTCAACCACGAGCATGGGCTGACAGGAAGACTGGCAAGACCGCTGCTGTTCAGGCTTAACATGCTCACAATCAAAATCGGCGAAACTCGCCCCTACTTTTGGGCCACCCATCTGGCGTAGCGAGCCAACACCTTGGCCTTGGCAGCGACCTGCTCACGCAAACTCTGATCAATCTGAACGCGCGAAGCAGACCACTGGGCCCACGAGTCGGCCTCGTCATTACCAGCCTTTTCAAACGCACTGCTGAGACCGAGCTGCACACGCGCACGCGTGCAGTGTCCCTTCACCTTGACGGGGCGAATCTGAGAGGGACCACCCCAGTCATGAATCTTCGTCCACACCGCGCGCCACAGCTCGGACCAGGCACCGCGGGAGCCGCAACAATGTCGCTCTCCACGCTTGTGCACACCGCCATGCACGAAGATCCTGGTGACGCGTGCTGCAGCCCACGATAAAACGCAAAAAGCTCAGCATAGCCGATGTCCTGACACAACTCGTGCAACGTGCCACACACAGCAGAGAGCACACGAAATGCGTCGGGACACAAAGCGACGGCGGCCCACCCCACCGCCTGCGCGCGGGGGGGGGAGCTTCTGGTCGATCCACGACCCGTCGAGGAACACATGTCCTGATAGGGCCTCGGGCCCTCCTGCGAACCACCTATCTGGGACGGGGCGAGTGGCGGGGGGGGGAGCAAGCGGCAGCAGCAGCCTCTCAGCAAAGAGGAGGAGGAGAGGCCCAGTGGCAGCTCGCACGAGGGTGGTGAGAAAGGACGGAATACAAACTCCTTCCATGACCTCCTCATGCAAGCCGCACGCGGCATGCCTGTGCAGCAGGGTTCCTGGGGCTGACCCGCAACCTAGACAGAAGGCGTTGGTCGAGAGCCCAGCCTCCCATTGACGATGCTGCGGCCACTGGCCTCCTGAAATTACACTCTTTAGATACCCGCGCTCGACAGGCAAGAGGGGACGAAGGCTTTTGAGCAGAGTAAGGTCGCAACCATTTTGCAGCTCAGGCACATCCAATCTATTGGCGACCTTACCCCAAAGCCAAAAATCGACCACCCTCTGGAGCCGGAGTACAAAAGTCCTGGGGCCGACGTCCCTGGCCGAGATGCGCCCCAAGACCGAGTGAGCAAAAACAAAACCGTCGACCTGGAGCCCCAGACGGATGGCAGTGGCCGCGCAGGCCGTGAAAGGACCCTTGATGCCAGCCCAGGGGTTCCCGCGGTCGGAGAAGCGATGGACAGCATCCTTTATCCCTTGCTCGAGCATGCGCACGGGGAGCAATCCATCCCAGACGGCCACCGCAAACATTTGCAGGGGCTCAATATTTAATGCGTACGCAGGGTCGCATCGGGGTGCTTCAGACATCATAAGAAGCAACGTGAGACTGCGACCCGATAGTTTGGCGACCTGCACATGTGCCTGCATAGCTCTGGCGAGACGCAACTCCGTGCAAATCGTGCCGTACACAGCGCCCCCATACTTACAGGAGGCCAGGGGGGGCAGCTTGCACCACATTGCGCAGCCAGCGCGTTTTAACATGTGGTCCGAGCGAGACGATCTTGCGGGCCCGAGCGTGTGCTGGCGCCCTGCGAGCGGCTCGCGCGGCGCGAAAGCGGCAGACTGCAGCGGCAAAATCGATACCTAGGTTGCGCTCTGTTTGAGCGCCCTGAGCATTAAACCTACGGGGCCTGCGGACGAGCTGAGCCCCGATATGAGCTGACGACGCAACGACCCGACTCTTACGACGGTGCACGACCAAGTGAACCTTCTCAAGCTCAGCATGCAGCATGGTGGTGGCCCCTGTTAGGTCTTCCACCACGTCCTGCGCGCGCCCTACTCTATGGGCTCCAAAATCGTCTACCACGACCCCCAGACTGATGCGCTGATAGGCCGCCACCACCTTGTCAGCGGGGCCGAGGAGGATGAGTTGCAGCATCAAAGTGGCGAAGCGACGGCCAGGCAAAACAGCCTGGCGGGCCTGTAGAGGCCGAGAAACCACGTCCCCCAGCGACATGATCCGCGGGGCCCTGTACAGCTCGACTAGGAGCTTCAGCTGGCGGAGCGGAAACCCTGACCTACTCGCGGCGAGCACCAGCTCGCTATGACGAACGCATTCAAAGGCCTTCTGCAGATCTAGCAAGAGAAGCCCACTAGAGAAGCCTCGCGAGGCCGCCCACTCTGAGCTGGCGGCCTGGACCCAAATGAGCTTGTCACTGCTGCGTCCAGACGTGGACCAAAAATACGGGCGATGATTGCGAGCTTGCCATTGCTTGATCAGCGGGCGCCGCGGCCGCCCCTGAATACGAGCCAGAATGTGAATGAGCGCAATGGGCCGAAATCCACCCTCTCGCTTGCTGAGAAAAACCACTCTGGTCCAGAGACGCGGCCAGGAGCAGGAAGACTCGACCTCTCCTAAAAGATCGATCAAGGCCATCAAGGCCCCGTCGGAGAGGTGCAAAAGCTGCCGAGGGGAAACCGCATCAAAACCGCATCCTGACCTCTTGGGGAACGCGCGAATGCACGCTCTAAACTCATCGAGACTAGGTGGCGAAAGTACGGGGCCAAGGTCCGCAGGCCAGGCGATGGAATCCGACAGAACCCCCACCTTCCACCACCCAGCCCACTCAGCCTCAAGCAAATCCATCTCCTCGGCCATAGTCGCGGGACGCGAGGCACCCTGCACCTGCACCAAGGAACTGGGAACCTAAGGCTGGGCAGGCCTGGTGCATGAGAAAAGGGCGGCTCCACCGTCACGGCTGTGAGTGGAGTACCATTCTCTCCAACCACGGAGCTTATCAGTTTCAGCTTGCTTCAAGACCTTGCTGGCTTGGAGGGCGGCAGCCTTCGAAGCCAGCTCAGCGAGTTCATACGGAATTTCGCGCGCCAGAGACAACAGCGTGAGCCAGGGCTCCGCCCCTGACAGAGGGACCTTGCTGACCTGGGACATGGGCCCGAGGCGCCTCGCGAGGCGCAAAGAGCAAGCACGTAGGGGGACGGGCTGAGCAGACCCCAATCCAGAGAGGCACCTGGCCAGAAGACGCCACCACGTGGCCGCAGGCGAGATCCTGGGAAAGCGCACAGGCAGCGGCTTCGGTGGTGCCTTCACAAAAAACTGGGGGCCCTCAGCACGGCCGAAGTACTCGGAGTCGACGTGCGGCAGCAGGTCGTGGGCGTCCGCATGGTCGGCCTCGGCGGTCTGGACCCACAGCTGCCAGCGCATGCCCACGTCCAGGCCAGCATGCTGAACGGTGTCTCGATACTGCTCCCAACGCGGTGCAGGATCAGCGCGAACGCAGCCCACAGGTAAATCGAGAGGAAACCGACGTGGTACTCGAACAGCTGCATGACAGAGATCACACCTTGCTTGCGTTGGAATGGTGAGCCACACAGGATAATGTGGCGTAGTTGCAGCATCGGTCAAGACCTCAGGGCAACAACCATGTGCAATGGAGCCGGCCACCACGAAGAAATCAATTACCCTGGCCTTAGAATCAGAGGAATTCGTACATGTGGGCACCGCTGGAGCCAAGATGGTAGCGTCGAGTGCGGCGGGCCATCCTGATGCTTCCAACTCGTGCGGATCCATATTGAAATCACCAGACACGATGAATGGCAGCCCTGATAATTTGACTGCATTGCCTATCTGGGTTAGAACGTGCCAATTCTTACCTGACAATCCTTCACTGCAGTGTAGATACACGGCCACCCACAGGAAGCCAATGTCTGTGATTCCTGCAACATGCTTGATCGAAACTCTGCCAGGAATGAGAGAGCTGGGAATGTGCTCAATGTCAGCGAGGCCAACAAACTTGGGAACCATATGCGCCAGACCACCGCTGGAACCGCCACGTTGGGTGCCCACGGCAGCTGCTATGCTAGTGCGCCATCCACGCTTCGACAACTTGCTCTCCCATTCAACAACTTGATGCGGTAGAAGGTGATGTTCCTGCACCACCACGCCATTGCTGCTGAGGATTTTGGGATGCTGGAGCAGCGCCTCCAACCCCGCGATCCCCGTCACATTGCTGGTGACCAGAGTCCAGGCGGCCAAGCTAGGAAGAAGACCCGCCAGCAGGCTCAGCGGCGGTCGACTTGAACTTCTTGGTGGCGGCCTCTTGCATCTGGTCGAAGATGTCACGAATGCATTCATGCTTGACCCCATGCTTCTCTTGCAATCCTTGTATGTATCCGTCGTCAGTCTGCGCCTCTGCGAGCCAGACGAGGAGCTCGGCGTGTGCTGCCTCGGTTCGCTGCCTCCTCCTCCTCCTCCTCCTCCTCCTCCTCCTCCTCCTCCTGCTCATCATCATCATCATCATCATCATCATCATCATCATCATCATCATCATCATCATCATCATCATCATCATCATCATCATCCGCAGCAGCAGCAGCATCATCAGCATCATCATCACCATCATCATCAGCAGCAGCATCAGCATCATCATGTGCATCGCCATCATCATCATCATCATCATCAGCAGCAGCAGAATCATCATCAGCATCATGATCATCATCAGCATCGTCAGCATCAGCATCATCATCATCCTCATCATCGTCATCATCATCCTAATCATCAGTCTCATCATCATCATCATCATCATCATCACCATCACCATCACCATCACCATCATCATCACCATCATCATCATCCACCTCCTCCTCCTTCTGTCTCCTCCACCTGTCTCCTCCTCTTGTCTCATCCTCCTCCCGATCATCATCATCATCATCATAAGCATAATTAACATCACCATCATCATCATGGTCATCATCAGCAGCAGCATCATCATCACCCATCTCCTCCTCATCATCCTCCTGTCTCCTCCTCCTTCTCAAGCTCCTCCTCCTTCTCCTCCGCAAGCTCCTCGTTCTCCTCCGCAAGCTCCTCCTCCTCCTCGTCTCCTCCTCCTCCTCCTCAAGCTCCTCCTCAAGCTCCTCCTCCCCCTCCTCCTTCTCCTCCTCCTTCTCCTCCTCCTCAAGCTCCTCCTCCGCCTCCTCTTCCTGTCTCCTCCTCCTGTCTCTTCCTCCTGTCTCCTCCTCCTCCTGTCTCCTCCTCCTCCTGTCTCCTCCTCATTCTCCTCGTCCTCCTCCTCCTCCTCCTCGTCCTCCTCCTCCTTCCTTCCTTCCTTCCTTCATTCATTCTGCTAAACAACCCCTCCCTGTCGAACCCCGAGGCTAGTCGGAAGGGCGGGCCGGGCGTTTCGCCTGAGATTTTCCTACCATTTACGACACTGAAGCTTCAATGTTGGCAACAGTTTCAAACATGGAGGGCAGGTCGCTTCCAACATGTGGCTCTCGCCTTAGCGCCGCGCGCAGTCGTTTCAGATACCTGCAAAGGCTTAATGGATTGAGGACAAGTCGTTTTTCATTCAGCGTTCGTCTCAGGGCTTCACACGTTTCTTTTACGTCGTCGGCTAGGCAGAGGAACTGCGCTGGCGGAAGAACTAGCTCAACGGGGGCGTTGTTGTAGCGAGTTGTGCCAACATGCAAGAGGGAGCGGAAGAGGCAGGGCGGGCGGCCGATAGGGGGAGGGACCGGAGCGAGGGCCGCTCAGGGGGGACGGGTCACTCCGAAGCGGTTGGCGCGGCTGGCCCCGCCGGCGGGGACTGCGGCGGCTGCTGCGCCCGGGGTCCAGCGGCGGTGGGGCGCAGTGCGGGCACCAGAACGGGTCCAGCGAGTCAAGCTTACGATACAGTCAGGGGCCTGAGTCACCAGTCGGCGGCTGCGCGTTCCCCAGGTGGGAGCGCGGAGGGGCGGCGAAAGGAGAACCGCCGGGCAGGGGTGCGTGTGCAGCAGAATGCTGGGCCGGCGGGGGCAGGCGGGTGGCAAGACTGCAGGCAGCAGCTCGGCGCCATGGCGGCGCCAAAGCTTCACGGATGGAGGGCGGTTCGTTTTCAAAATGTGGCTGTCGCCCTAGCGCCGCGCACCTTCGCTTCAAAAATTATACAAGGGTTTCACGGATGGAAGGCGGCTCGTTTTCTAAATGTGGCTCTCGCCTTAGCACCGCACACATTCGTTTCAAAGATTCGAAACGGTTTCACGGATTATCATCGTTGACGTGTCCGAAAAGCTGCTTTGAAACGATGTAGGATTGATTCAGCATCGCCAAGACGCAACAGTAAGGTTTGGTCGTGGCGTTGAAGTCCCAAGAACGATACTCTAGCCAGATCCAGGATCTTGACAACGGTTGTCTCCAGACAGGGCACTCCCCTGTGGAAAATGAACCTTCTAGGGGCCCATGAAGATGGAGCTTAGAAGGACGTTATCTTACAACATCGTCATGGAGTCTTGGGTTTACACTGATCCTCCTCCTCCTCCTCCGCCTCCTCCTCCTCTGCCTGTCTTCTTCTCCTCCTCCTCCTCCTCCTCCTCCTCCTCCTCCTGATCATCATCATCATCATCATCATCATCATCATCATCATCATCATCATCATCATCATCAGCAGCAGCAGCAGCAGCAGCAGCAGCAGCATCAGCATTAGCATCATCATCAGCAGCAGCATCAGCATCGTCTTCATCATCAGCATCATCAGCAGCATCATTATCAGCATCGTCACCATCGTCAGCATCGTCACCATCAGCATCATTATCGTCAGCAGCATCAGCAGCATCATCAGCAGCAGCATCATCTTCATAGTCCTCCCTCACTCGTCCTTACAGATATCTCCTCCCCGTCGCGCCCACAGGCGTGTCAGTAGGGCGGCCTCACCATGTAAAATGCTGAAGCTTGACAATTGCCACAGCGTCAAGGACGAAAGGCGGGTCCTTCTCCGAGTGTGGCTCTCGCTTTGGCGCCGCGCGCACTGTTGCTACAAGTTCGCAGCAGCGTCAAAGGGTGGAGGGCGGGCCGTCTTCCAAAATGTGGCGCTCGCCGTCGCGCCGCGCACCTTCGCGCTAGAAGTTTGTAAAAGTTTTGAGGATGGAGGGCGGCGCCTTTTTCTGACTGTGGCTCTCGCCTTCGCGCCGCGCGCATTCGTCTTCAAGGTTCGCAGCCGTTCCAGGGATTCGTATGCTTGAAGTCCTAGGTAAAGTGGTCTGGCAAGGGTTCGGACCACCAGGACGCAACAGTCACTTTGCCTCGCGGCGTTGAAGTCCCAGGAATAGCGATCAGGTGCGGTTTAGGATCGCCAGGACGCAGCAATCACCTTGATTCGCAGCGTTGAAGTCCCAGGAACGGTTATCTTGCCCGATTCCGGATTATAGACGGTTGTCTTCCAATGGGCCACTCCTCGCTATGAAAACCAGTTCTTTCGGGACCTATGAAGAGGGATTGGAGGGAGGTATTATTGCAACATCATTGATGCGGCTCGGGTTTACACTCGTCCTTTTCTTCCTTCTCCTCCTCCTCCTCCTCCTCCTCCGCATCGTCGTCATCAGTCGTCGCTAAGACCGGTCGGCAGTCGACGCATGGACGCCTCTTTCTCATTCTCCTCCTCCTGCTCCTTCGCCTCCTCCGCCTCCTCCTCCTCTTTCGCCTCCTCTTCTTCTTCCTCCTCCTCTCCCCGTACGCAAGTCTCCTAAGCTCGCGCTTCGCGCTGCGCGAAGCGCTGTAATTCCTCCCCCTATTCCTCCACCCTGGAGAGCGATTGGGAGGCGAAGGGGTGGTATACCTTGCCCACCAGGCGGAGCGCATTCTCAAGCGAACTTACGATCATCGCACTCCAATGAGGGTGGCCTACCTCTCGGAAGACACCGACAAGTAATTATAAAGACCTTACTCTGAATAGCTCGCCTAGGGTGGCCGAGGGCGATCGGGATCGCAAAATACATGTTCATGTGTTCTCCTACCTCGTTCGAGGAGGAGGAGGAGGACGAGGAAGAGCGAACGATGCAGCTGAGGAGGAGAAGGAGGAGGAGGAGGAGCGTAGGCCAGAAGTGGTGACAATCGCAAGGTGCCTGCTTGTCAGCGTCCCAGTGCTCGCGCCAGTGGGCCAGCCCCTCTTGGCAGTCGAAGGCGTCCTCCAGGCTCGGGTTGCAGCCCTCGGCGGGGGAGGGGTCCGGTGCGCGAGGCCCTTGGCATGCAGGGCGGCGGTCCCTACGTCTCCGCCTCCTCCAGGGAACCCAGAACCGAATACTCATATGAGTCAGCGTCGGCGGGCCTCCACTGACATTTTCTCTGCCAGCGACGGACCCCCTCCCCGCGCCTCAGGGCGGCGCCTCTGGCACCGCTGGCCAGCGCGCTCCAGAGAAGGAGTGTGGGGAGGGGGTTCCAGCACGGACACAATAGATTGGTGCGGGCCTCCAAAAGTGTAAGTCTATGTAGCTGGCCACCCACACCCTGAGTGGGGCTCTTCATCTCTCAAATAATCCCCCACTCCTCATCCTGCTCCTTCTCCTCCTCCTCCTCCTCCTCCCCCTCCTCCCCCCCCTCCTCCTCGTCCTCCTTCTCCTCCCCTCCTCCTCCCCCACGGCGCTGCTGGCATAAAACCCCGTCGGAGGCTGCCAACCCCCTCCTCACCCCGCTCATGAACCTCGGGCCCCTGCCTCCTGGCAGGAGGACTCCGAAGGCCCTCGTCACCACGGCTGGATTACATCGATCTTCAGCCGCCCGTCACCGCGCCCCGCCTGCGCCCCGGGTGCCACGCAGCACCTCGGGGACCTGGCCTTCGCGGCGGCCGCGCAGCACTTCGGAGACCTGGCCTTCGCGGTGCCGTGGGCCGAGCCGTGCCGTCGGCCGCGCCGCGCGCCCAGTGCCGTGCCGCGTGCCGCGTGCCGTGCCGGCGTGCCGTGCCGTGCGCGCCGCCCGCGTTGGGGGCGGCATAGCGCTGGAAGTTCACAGGAGGCGCTGCGGGGATGCCTGACCGGGAGCCTGGGAGAGGAGCTTGCGTAGCCTTGTGGATGCCATGACAATGGACACTTTAACAATCCGATCATTGAATTGAATATGTGTTTAAAATGTGTAAAACATGATCTTCGAATGTCTCAAACATGTGTTTACCATATTCAAAACATTGTTGAAACATCTTTTAGACATCTGGAAATGATTGGCAGCATGCTTCCTCTCCATTAATCGACTTCCACAAGCGTGGCCCTGACTGCCGGCTTCATCTCTAAAAACCCTTCAAGCTCTCGCAAGGAACCATGCGGGAACCAGTACCCGCGACAACAGAGCCCGCGGCGGGTTAGCGGTGCCCTGGTGACCTGGTGGGCGTCTGGAGGCCCTGGAGGCCCGCTCACAGCAGGAATTCCCGCACTCCCGGCCCTGTGCGTCGTCCGCTCCGAGGACGAGCTGCTCCAGTGGCCCCGTCCGCCCGAACCGGTGAGCCATTCCGTCTGGCCCACGATGGGTGCAACGGTGCAAAGGCGATAGGCGCGAGAGCCAGGAAGGGACCGGGACCTCCCCCTCCATCCCTCCTCTCCTGAGAGTACACTGCAAAAGTCCCAAGCCCCCGTGAAGAATCAAGTGAAGCTATCAACACCATCAGTCCCAGTACCAGCCCGCCAGAAAACAAATTATGATTCCTCATTTGTCGGGGGCTGGGCCCTTCCGAGGAGCAACTTTTCCCTACATCCTGAGTGGACTCTTGGTGTATCATACCACGTTTTCTCATACCACCTCACGCTGACCTCCACCTTCTCCTCCTCCTCCTCATCATCATCATCATCATCATCACCACCACCACCACCACCACCATCATCATCATCATCATCATCCTCATTCTCATCCTCATCCTCATCCTCATCCACCACCTCCTCCTTTCTTCCTCCCCCCGCAAATTTCACAAATTGCCGCGGTTCGCGACTTCTTTTTGATCTACCGTGGCTCGTACTATCCCCGATCCGCCAGTCCCACCAGCACCACATCTCCTCCTCGCCAGAACGCGCGGGCGCGTTCTCGAAAAGTACCATTTCTCTGGGATTGTGCCTGTCCCACGCTTCCAATGCCACCACTAACCTGTGCGCCGCGGCGGATCGCGGGCCGCACACGCAAAGCGTACGACTCGTCAAGATCGTGAGCGGCGCCAGACCACAGAGGTCGCCGGTAAACCCTGCCATGTACAGTCAGCCCGTATCATAAGGATGCGCGATAAGCATGCAAGAGCCTTGGACGCCCATGTCGAAGCTTTTCGAGCGGGGCGCGGCCAACAAAAGTGGCCAAGGATGGGCCGAGGAGGCAAGGATGCAGTGGTACCCTTGGGAAGGTTGCTCATCCCTCTTATGCGTGTTGACTGTATCAAGGAACCACTTTTCCCCCTCCAGGGAGGCCACGCCATACTGCGCGGCCCGTCGGCAGATCCTGATGTCTATCAGGGATCGTGCCCTTCCCACTCCACCAGTCTCACCATCACCGTCATGGGAAGGCCGCGACAGACCGCGCGGGCCATCGGCAGACAAACCCTATCAGAAATCCACGAGTATGACGTCATCGTCATCGTCATCGTCCTTCCCACTTCACCAGCACCACTCGTGCCGTCTGGTCCTGCAGGGAGGCCGCGCCAGGCCACTCCCGGCACTAGAGCCCAGCGGGGATCCAGACGACCTCTCCAGACAGCCCCCCTTGGACAAGCCTTCCCAGGATTTCTTCCACAAGACACAAGACATAATAACTCACTCACTCACCCACCCACTCACCCAACCACTCACTCCTCCTCAGCCCACCTCTTCTTGCTCCTTCTCCCTACCGCCCTTCTCCCCCTTGCTTCCTCTCCTCGCCCCCAGGGGAGCTCAAGAGCGGTTGGGAGGCGCAGCTGCGCCTGCCTTCTCTGCTGGAGGGTTCCAGAGCTCCGCAGGCGCGCCCATGCGATGGCTCCAGCGCGCGCTGCTCCGAAGAGTCGCGCGCCGATGCACGAGGGAGCGCCTCGTGTCAGAACGACTTGGGAGGAGGAGGCGGAGGAGGAGGAGGAGGAAGAGGAGGAGGAGGAAGAGAAGGAGAAGGAGGAGAAGAGGGAGGAGGATGCGGGAGGAGGGAGGATTGAGATGGGTGGAGAAAGGAGGAGAAGGTGGAGAAGCGGAGGAGGAGGAGGAGGAGGAGGAGGTGCCTGGGAGTTACGGGCTGGCAGCGGGCCCGGCCCATCCCTGGCCTTGCTCTCGTGCTCACAGCACCAGCCCTTCTTCTCGTCGCTCCATGCCTGCAGGGGAACTGAACAACGCATATGAATATTGGACAGCGTGGAGGGCAAAATCGGCGTCGTCCTCCTCGGAGGTTGTCGGAGGCTGTCGGATGTGTTTAAACATGTCGGGCGATTGTTTGAGGTCTCTGGAGGTCCCTGGGGGGCCCCTGAGGCAGCAGAAGGCATACGAAGGTCTCTGAAGGTTCAAGCACGAAGAAGAACAACTCATCCTGCTCATCCTTCTCCTCCTGATCCTGCTCCTCATCCTCCTCCTCCTCCTCTTCCTCCTCCTCTTCCGCCTCCTCCTCCTCCTCCTCCTCCTCCTCCGCCTCCTCCGCCTCCTCCTCCTCCTCCTCCTCCGCCTCCTCCTCCTCCTCCTCCTCCTCCTCCTGCTCCTGCTCCTCCTGCGGGGGCCTGTTGTCTGCGGGGTGGCGCCGCGCAGTCGAAGGCCGGAGATGCCTCGGCGCCGCCGCCCTCTGCAGAGCTGTTGGCGCGCGTGGACGCCGCCACCGCGGAGGGCCGAGCCTTCGACGCGGACGGCGCCTGGCTGCGCGCTGGCTGCGCGCGCGGAGGGAGGCCCTCTCTGACCCGTCGTCGTTGTCGTCGTCGTGGGGATCACAGACTCGCGGAGGGAGGCCCGAGCTTGTCTTCGGGATCAGCGTTCGGGTCGTTCGAGTCCCTTTGGGTGATGCCCAGGAGGCCCGAGCACTGACCCGACTCAGTGTGGCCCTGAGGCGACAGCTCTGCGGCTGATTGGTCAGGCCAGTGCTCGGGGGGCTCCGCTGGCAGTCACGCAGCTCCCTTGGAGCCCAGCGCTGGCCTGATCTTTGAGGGTGCCCGATGCCCGACGGCCCTCTGCCGAAGCGCTCAAGAGCATCACGCGCTTCTCGAACGCTTCGGGGTCCTGCCTCTGAGCCCGCGAAGGCCTCCAAAATTCGCCGGAGGCCTCCCTGCGCGCCCGGAGGGGGCTCGCCCCCCCCCCCTCGGGAGGACGAGGCGCAGCAGATGCAATCGCAGAGGGAAGAGGGAGGAGAGAGAGAAGGCTTCCAAGAGGGGGGGGGCTTCCAATCTCTCTCTCTCTCTCTCTCTCTCTCTATCTCTCTGCATACACTCTCCGCTCCGCCAAGTTCCTCCGGGCGCACCCGCTTGCCCCAACACTGGGGCGGCTCCAGACCGCACCTGCTGTGCGGATGCCCTGCTGTTACCAGGGATCGTACCCTGCCCACCCCACCAGTCCCACCCGCGACGTCCACCAGACACGCTCGTCTGCCCGTCCAGGCAATCCGCGCCAGACCGCGGCAGCTATGCCGATGCCCCGTTCTTTAGCAGGGATGGTGCCCTGCCCACTCCACCAGCCCCACAGGCAGCCTTTGCCCCCGCAGGGAGGCCGCGCCAGAGCGCGCCAGCTACGCGGGCACTCTGTTATTGATCTCGTGCCCTTCCCACTCAACCAGCCCCACCACTATGATTAGGTCGGGCGTGTCTCCCTACAGGAGGATTTTCGACGAAGAATAAAAAATACACAACAAATACTCCAAAACGGTCAAAAAAAACATGACAAATAATCCCCATACTATATTTGGACTATTGTTGAATATTCCCCCTGCAGAGGGACAGGCCCGACTTAATACTATGACGTTTGCCCCTCCAGGGAGGCCGCGCCAGAACGCGCCCGCTATGCGGGCACCCTGTCTGTTCCGCCACCGTATCCACTGGCACGTTGAGGCGTGGCAGAATGCTACGTGTTGTCTGGCAGCATTTCTGTAAGATTTTGAGGGAGCCCCCCCCCCGCCCTCCGACACCACGCTCATGGGCACGAACCGCTCCCCCACTCCTTCGTGGGCACACCGACGTCGCACTGGCGGCCTGCAAGGCGCACACGATGCCCAAGACTACTTCCAAGATGGCCCTGGCGGGCCGCCTAGATGGTCCAAGACACCTCCAAGGCGGCCCAAGCAGGCCCCAAGACGGCATAAGATGGCCTCAAGACGGCCCATGAGGCCTCAGATACGGCCCAAGAGAGCTTCAACAGGACCTCCAGGAGGACCCACAAAGGTCAAAACCATGGATTGCCCTCACAGCCAAGCTGCTGCAATAAAGAACGCTAAATACGGAACGAAGCCCCTTTTGGGCACCGCGAGGGCCTGGGTACACGAGGAGGGCTAGTTGAACAACCACGGAATGACCTCAGGAACAGCGAGCCCCTTCCGAACCCAAAGCGGTCCTTGTGTCAGCGTCTCGACTGCCCGTCGGCCCAAGACGGCCTAAGAGGCCTTCAAGATGGCCCCAAGACCGCACGAGAGCGCCCCACGATGGCGCACCGAGGCCCCCAAGAAGGACCCCCAAAGCGCCAGGCTGCCCCAGAGCGCCCAAAGACTGCCCAAGGAGCCCCCAAGAAGCCTCCAAGAAGCCCCGAGAGGTCCCAAGACGCCCCCGATGGGCCTCTAATCGGCGGCGGGCGATGGGGAGGGAAATGAAAAGGAGAAAGCCATGTCAGAAGGCGGCGGGATTTCTCAGAAGCCCTTGCGCCCTCTGACAAGTTGTCCGCGTCCTCGGGGAAGGCTTAAAAAAACTTCTCAGAAGGCCGGGGGGCTTCCGAGCCTTCTGCGAAGGCCCGCCACTTCTCACTTACCCCCCGGGCCCGCCGCCGCTCTCAGGGGCCCCCGCCAAGAGAGGAGGCCGGACGAGGAGGAAGCGAAAGACGGCGACGGGCACGAAGAGAGAGACGCCCTGGCACGACCCGGACAAGCGTGTCACATCCCATGGTCTCCCGAGGCCTCGGGACACGAGGCGCCCCACGTTACGGCTTCCTGCGCGTTCCTCGGATGGTGGCCACCCAGAATGCCACGCCAGCCAGCCAAGCTGTGCGGGCACCGCGTTATTGATCGGGGTCCCGTGTCCTTCCCACTCCACCGTTCCCGCCAGCTCCGTTTGTCCATCCAGGGAGCCCGCGACCCGATCAACAAAGAATTAGACAGTAGACTCCAAACGCCTGTGTCGGGAACTCCGTCAGCATGATTATGAGGGGCAGGCATGTTTGGGGAAGTTGTTTGGGAGCGAGGCTTGCGGTGATCTGGTGGAGCGCGGGCGACTACCTCCTACTACGCCTTCCTCCTCCTCCTCCTCCTCATCCTCCTCATCCTCAGCCTCATCCTCAGCATCATCATCAGCAGCAGCAGTATCAGCATCAGCACCAGCATCATCATCATCATCATCATCATCATCATCATCATCATCATCATCAGCAGCAGCATCAGCATCAGCATCATCATCATCATCAGCAGCAGCAGCAGCATCAGCATCAGCATCAGCATCATCATCATCATCACAATCAGCAGCAGCAGCAGCCATCATCATCCTCATAATCAGCAGCAGCAGCATCCTCCTCATCATCAGCAGCATCATCATCATCAGAATCATCAGCATCATCAGCATCAGCAGCATCAGCATCATCATCAGCAGCAGCATCAATATCATCATCGTCATCATCAGCATCATCGTTATCATCGTCAGCAGCATCATCATGATCATCAGCATCATCAGACTCATCATCATCATCATCATCAGCATCATCGTCATCATCGGCATCATTATCTTCATAATCATCATCATCATCAGCGGCATCATCGTCAGCAGCGTCATCATCGTCATAATCATCAGTCTGTGTCCTCCCCACCTCGATTCTCCCTCAGATTCCTCTTGACTCCTCCTCCTCATCATCATCAACAAAATCAGCATCATCATCATCATCATCCATTATCATCAGCATTATCCTCCGCATCCTCCTCCGCGTCCTCCTCCTCCTCCTCCTCCTCCTCCGCATCCTCCTCTCCATATCTCCCTCCTCCTCCTCATCATCAGCATCAGCATCAGCAGCAGCAACAGCGTCATCATCATCATCATCATCATCATCATCATCATCATCATCATCATCAACAACAACAACCATCATTTAAGACTGCTCGCTCTTATCGGCCCGCGTGTCACTCAACAGGTATATCCCAACCCCTCGGTACCCGCCCACTTCGTGTTCGATCGTACCCCCTTGGGGGTATCTTTGGCACAGCCCCAAAACAACAGGGGAACAGGAAACGGATGGAAGGAAGGGGCAAGGGGGAGGGGAGAAGGATGGAGCGCGAGGGAGACTAGCAGGAGGGAGGCCAGGGGAAGAAAACAAGTTGCAGAACCAGACGGGCAAATCGGGTGGGGAGACCCGAAAGGGCGGGTCGGGAAGGCGGACCCAGGCGGCCGGGTCGAGCAGGCGGGTGGCTGAAGCGTGAGCCCTGCATGGATCGTGAGAAAGTTTCAAGCGATAGCGCGACTCCGAAGTAAACCGTGAGAAAGGCCAAAGCGAGAGCTTGATTCCGGAGTGTCGAGGGTGCGGCGCCTGAATCAGCTGCGAAGAAAAACCACGCGAGAGCGCGATTCCTGCATGCTTTCTGACGAAGTCCCGCGCGAAAGCGCGATTTCGGAATAGCTTATGAGGAAGTAGCAGGCGGGAGCCGTTGTCGTAGTTCGGGGGCCAACAGCGCACTTTGAGGCTCAAGATTTTCCGTTTTCAACAAACAAGGTACGAGCCCCAGGAGGTGCACTTTCATTGAAAAACGCAATGGGCCCCGAGCAGGGGGATATACAATAATTCTTCTTCTTCAACAACAACAACAACGACGACAACAACAACAACAACAACAACAACAACAACCACAACCACAACGACAACGACAACGACAACGACAACGGCAACGACAACGACAACGACAACGACAACGACAACGACAACGACGACGACGACGACGACGACGACGACGACGACGACGACAACAACAACAACAACAACAACAACAACAACAACAACAACAACAACAACAACAACAACAACAGCAGGAGCAGCAGCAGCAACATCATCAGCAACAGCAACAACCACCACCACCATCCCCACCACAACAACAACAGCAACAACAACGACAACACCAACAATAACAACAACAGCAGCAGCAACAACCACAACAACGGTTACACTAAAATTGACACTACCGTTATCGTAAACGTCAGTCGCATCGCCATCCTCACCCGCACTATTATCAGCATCGTCGTCATCAACACGATCCCATCACCACCGTCGTCATCACCATATCAATGACAACCACCATCATCTAAAGAAGCGTCGACAACATCGTTGTGCCATCGTCATCGTCACTACTATCGTCACTCTGATCAGCAGCAGCACTATGAGCTAACATTCATCGTCATCACCATCGTCATTACCCTCATCACATTCACCATATCCACAATCATGGTCACCATAGTCATCATCCGCAACCTGATACTCATCGTAATCGACATCACCATCCTCATCGCCATAACCAGTAGCATCGTCGCCATCATCACCATCATCATCAGAAACAGCAACAACAACAGCATTAGCGACGTCATCGTTATCATCATCATGTTCATGAGCATCATCACCATCATCATCATCAGCAGCCTTATCATTATCATCATAATCATCATCAGCAGCAGCATCAGCATCACCACTATCATCTGCATCATCAGCATCATCTGCAGCATCGTCGAAGTCATCATCGCCATCACCATCAACAACACCATTATCAGTAGCATCATCATGATCAGCAACACTATCATCATATCCTCTTCCTCCGTCTCGTAGTCAACCCTCCTCCTTCCGGACGTAAGGCAAACATCAGCGGTGGGGCTGGTGCGTTCCTCCCTCCTCCTCCTCCTCCTCGGCCTCCTCCTCCTCCTCCTCCGCCTCCTCCTCCTCCTCCGTCTCCTGGTCCTCCTCCTCCCCCTCCCCACTCGCACGCGGGCTCCTTCCCTGCCCTCGGTCCCTTGCTTCGCTCGCTTCCCCCTGGCGTCCGTCCCCCCTGCCCCTCCCCGGCCCGGGTGCACCCGAGTGGGCCCCGCATTCCCGTCACACAGGGGCACCCCCCAACAATGGGGTCATGGTCATGGGTCCCACCTCAGGCACCGTCTGAACAAGACCTCTTTGAGGCCTGGCCTGGTGGCACTCCTGGCGCATCCCGCGGAGCATGTTCGAAGAGCCTGTACCTCTCGTCCCCCCCAGCCTCCCTCCGCTCCCCCCTCCTCCTCCTGGCCCCCTCCTCCCTGCTACACCCGAGCTCTCCTCCCCGCCGCCCTGCCCCCTGCCCTGTCCACCCGGACGCTGATCCAGCGCGCCCCCGCGGATGCCTGCGACGTGCCCGCAGACGCGTTGGCACCTCGGCGGTCATCGCCCCCAGCGGGGCTGTCGTGCGCGGCAGCGGCGGAGGAGTCGCCGCTTGCGGCGGCGGCGGCGGCAGCGCTGCCGGTGGAGTCGCCGTGGGCGGCGACGCAGCCTCCCAGAGCGCGGGCGAGAAAGAGCAGCAGGAGAAGGAAGAGGTGGAGGGAGAGGAGGAGGAGGAACAGGTCCCAAATCAAAAATGGCCTCGAGGAAGGCAGGGTCCAGACTCGGCCCCCCACTGCCCCGCGCCTCCCTCGCACTTTTCCTGGTCCCCCTTCCCCCTTGTTCCCCCACCACCACCGCATCACCCTCCTTCTCCTCATTCCTCCTCCCCCCCATCGGCAACAAGTGAAATGAGCAGAGGTTACGCATGCATGTTCATGGCCCTGGGAGACAACATCAAAGATGATGCTGTACGCACGCTGCGCGCGCTGAGGATAACACCATCATCCTCATCGTCATGCTCCTTCTGTCCTCCTCCACCGCCTCCTCGTCCTCCTGCCATTCCCTGAATAATTCCTCCTTGCTTCCCTCCCTCCTCCTCCATTCTATCTCCTTATAGATAACTCCTCCCTGTCGCACCCCGAGGCAAGTTGTTAGGGCGGGCCGGGCGTTTCGCCAGAGACTTCCTCACCACTTATGACTCCTAAGTTTTAAAAGTGACGACAGCTTCACAGATAAAGAGCGAGTCGCTTTCAAATGTAGCTCTCGCCTTAACGCCGCGCACATTCGTCTTCAAAATTTGCCAGAGCTTCAAAGATTGAAGGCGGGTCGCTTTCAAAATGTGGCTCTCGCCTTGGCGCCGCGCACATTCGCATAAACAAATTGCAAGAGCTTCACGGATTAAGGGCGGGTCGTTTTCAAAATGTGGTTCTCGCCTTAGCGCCGCGCACATTCGTCTTCCAAATTTGCAAGGGCTTCACGGATTGAGGGCGGGTGGTTTTCAAAATGTGGCTCTCGCCTTCGCGACGCGCACACTCGTCTTTGAAATTTGCAAAGGCTTCACGGATTAAGGGCGGGTCGTTCAAAATGTGGCTCTCGCCTTAGCACCGCACACATTCGTTTCAACAAATTGCAAGAGCTTCACGGATTGAGGGCGGGTCGTTGTCAAAATGTGGCTCTCGCCTTAACGCCGCGAACACTCGTTCAAAAATGGTGCAAGAGTTTCACGGATTGAGGGCGGGTCGTTTTCAAAATGTGGCTCTCGCCTTAGCGCCGCGCACATTAGTTTTTACAATTTGCAAGAGCTGCACGGATTCCCATGATCAACGCATCAGACATCATGTTCTGGAAAGATTCAGGACTATGCGGGCGCAACAGTTATGTTGATTCGCTGTGTTGAAGTCCCAAAAACGGCGTTCTGGCACGATTCTGGATCGTCAATACTCAGCAGTCAGGTTGATACGTGGCGTTGAAATTCCGAGAACAATGTCTTGGCACGCTTAAGGATCTTCAAATTGTTGTCTTCCAACGACGCAGCTCCCTCAATGGAAATGAAACGTTGTAGGGGCCTATGAAGAAGGAGTTTGGAGGGAGGATTAATTCGAACATCGTTGATGACTCTTGGCTTTCCACTTGTCCTCCTCCTCCTCCTCTTCCTCCTCCTCCTCCTCCTCCTCCGCTTCCTCCTCCTCCTCCTCTTCCTCCTCCTCCTTCTCCTTCTCCTGCTCCCGCTCCTGCTCCTCCTCCTCCGCCTCTTCCTCCTCCTCCTCCTCCTCCTCCTCCTCCTCCGCCTCCTCCTCATTATCCTCCTCCTCCTCATCCTCCTCATTCTCCTCCTCATCATCAGTATCATCACAACCACCACCAACACCACCACCACCATCTTCATCATCATCATCATCATCATCATCAGCATCATCATCATCATCATCATCATCATCATCATCATCATCATCATCATCATCATCATCATCATCATCATCATCATCATCATCATCATCATCATCATCATCATCATCATCATCATCATCATCATCATCATCATCATCATCATCATCATCATCATCATCATCATCATCATCATCATCATCATCATCATCATCATCATCATCATCATCATCATCATCATCATCATAGCAGCAGCAGCAGCAGCATCATCATCATCATCATCATCATCTTCATCATCATCAACATCATCAGCAGCAGCATCAGCATCATCATCATCAGCATCATCGTCGTCAGCAGCATCATCATCAGCATCAACATCATCAGCAGCAGCATCAGCATCATCATCATCAGCAGCATCATCATCATCAGCGGCAGCATCATCATCATCATCATCATCATCATCATCATCATCATTATCATCTTCATCGGAATCACCATAGCCATCGTCATCGTCATCGCCATCGTCATCATCATCACCATCATCATCATCATCACCATCATCATCGTCACCATCACGATCATCATCATAATCATCAGCGTCATCGTCATCATCAGCAGCATCGTCATCAGCATCATCATCGTCATCGTCATCGTCATCATCATCATCAGCATCATCATCATCATTATCATCGTCAGCAGCATCATCAGTATCATCATCATCATCAGCAGCAGCAGCAGCATCATCATCGGAATCAGCATCATAGTAATAGTCATCATCATCAGCATCATCATCGTCATCGTCGTCGTCAACATCATCATCACCAACAGCATCATCATCATCATAATCAGTTTCCTCATCTTCTTCATCATCGTCATCATCATCATCCCAAATCATCGTCGTCCCCATCGTCGTCCCCATCGTCATCGTCGTCATCATCATAACCATCCTTATCATCATCATCATCCCAAATCATCCTCCCTCCCGCCACCTCCCTCCCGAAAGTGGGGAGGTAGACGGGATGAGGAGGAGGAGGAGGAGGAGGAAGAGGAGGAGCAGGAGGAGAAGAAGAAGCGGAATAGCTTGAGGAGGAGGGCGGGACGATCGGAAATGGAAAATGCCCTGCGCGGGGTCTGAATGATTCGGGTACGCCTAACTCGAAGAATCTGCCACCCACAGCGCGGGTAGTCCGGGAAAGCGGAGCACCATGAGCATGGGCAGGGAGGTCGAACTCCACTACGACAGACAAAGAGTGCTGCAGGCATGCGCCGGCCTCAGCCCTCGTCGAGCTCGGGCGGCCCAGTCCCCGGAGGCACATCCCGCAAGCCTAGGCACCCGATCACACTCCATGCAGCCGTGGCTCTCGGCCCCCATGAGCCTAGCACTGGACCTCTGGTGGTGAACCAGCGCGGCGCGCGGCTCGACGAGGGATGGGCCCACGTGGCAGCTGTCGGGTGCCAGCCCGCCTGCGCGCCTCCTCCTGCCAGGCACCGCCACCCCCTCTTCGAAGAGTCGCCCCGCGACGATGGGCGGGCACGCAGTGCCATCGACGGCAGACGCGACACACAAGCCCATCGACGGCAAGCACGGCACATGGGCAGGCACGCAGTCCCGTCGATGATGGGCAGGCACACCGTCCCGTCGACACCGATACCTCCCGCCGCCTGGCATGCCTCGTCGATGGACAGGCACACGAGGCAAGCGCGTCTGAACTCGCAGACTGCGACTCTCGGCGACGTGCCACGGTGCCGCGGGCCGTCAGACGGCGTGGCCAGGCAACACGGGTTCGTGCTGGTCTGGTCGCTCGTGTAAGTTCGTCCAGAGGGGCTGCGTCGACCTTGTCAAGCAGTGCACTGGGCATCATCGTCTGCACCTCGACGTCCTGGCAAAGATTCCTGGATAGCTCCTTGGAGAGCTAAGAGGGTTATTGAATCAGAAGCCGGCAGGCAGGGCTACGCCAGCTCCTCTTCAAGGCTCCCGGGCAGGCATCCCCGCAGCGGCTTGCTTGAGTTCGCAGCGTGTCCCGAGAGCGGTTTCCTACTCGTTACCAATTCGCGTGCCGGAAGCATTTCCGCAGCTCTTTCGAAGCTCCTCGGGAGCTCTTGCGAGGCTCCTTTCTCCCGAGCTTGCACGCTTCCCAGGCATGCTTTCCAGCGTCCTTGCCAGCGTCTCCAACAGACGTTTCACGCACTTTGGACTGCGCTGGCATCCGGGTTTGGGACGCTACAAGTACTCGGCCTCAGAGCGCATGTCCTCCAAGCCACGGGATTACGACGGGCGGGCCGCTGACGACTCGCACGCCCACGAGAGCGACCTTGCCCATCAGCTCGGCCCTCTGGCAATCCTCAAGCTGCAGGACATTCAACAACTGATCCTCGACTTCGTTCGACAACTGGCTGTTGCCAGCGAGCGTGGGTTCCTTCGTCTGCGCCTGTAGCACGTCAAGGGAACAGCGCGCGCGATAGGCCAGGCAGCCCAGAGCTCACCTCCTTCAGGCCCGCGGTGACGCGCGTCGATATTCGACGGCAGATGTCGTTCAACTCATCCCCTCATCCCCTGGCACGAAAAGCGGCGCAAGCTTGCGGAAACCGCCGTGCGCGGTGATGCCGGGGTCTTCAAGCAGGGCGGAAGTGGGGGACGCCAGCCTATGACTCTGCTCGGCCACGGGCCGCGGAGCGACGCCCAAAGGTGCTGGTGGACCACCTGGGCTGCGACTCCGAAGAGCAGCAGCGTCGAGGTCACGGCGGAGCACTGTGCAGAACCCCACGGGGATTAAACTCGGCATTGGGCCATCGAGATTGCTAGCATACATGCGCATGCTTTTCCATCGGCAAAGCATGTGTTTGTTTAACCCTGAGGCCACCATATGCATTCGATGGACCACTCGATGCTTCGAAATTCTTGCGTGTACCTGAAAGATGTCTGTCGCTTTCTGGCAAGGCCGAGCGGGCGCATCTGCGATATGTAAATAGGACGACATATACCGCGGATGCAAGAAACATACTTCTGCAGCTGAGATAGGCAACTAACTTTCGATCAGGCAACTCCTGTCGGACTTCCGCGAGCAAACGCGAACAAGGACTCCCGTGACAGTGAAGCAAGCGGTCTCGAGGCATGGATGGTCAGTGTGCGTCACCCAACTCGAGTCACCTCCCAATCGCCGAGTTGATTATTCCGTGGTCTTATAAGCGAGGTCGAGCTCGACGATGTTCAAAATGACCTTCCGCGCATCGGTGACCATGTGTTCCCGATCGTTCGGGGAAACGATCTCTGAAAGAGGTGACGTGGCGCCCCTGGTGGGCGGCAACTGTCTGGAACTTCGCCGGCAGCGCGAGCTCAGCCGAGGGCGCCATCCGCTTCCCATGGCCACCGCTCACGCCATGGGGCGTCGGCTGCGTCTGGCCAGGCAAGGCGGCCAGCAGGGGGAAGCTCCCGAAAGGGCAGGAGAGCATTGAGCCCAAATGTCTAGGGAGTGGGACAATAGCACGAGGAGAATGAAGGAAGAGGATGAACGATGGAGGGGCATGGAGGAGGAGCAGGAGGAGGAGGAGGAGGAGGAGGAGGAGGAGGAGGAGGAAGCGGGGGAAGAGGGAGGGAAGGACGGAGGGAGGGAGGGAGGCAGGGAGGGACGGGGGGAAGGGGGGGGGACCAGGAGGAGGAGGAGAAGGAGGAGGAGGAGGAGGAGGAGGCTGCGGAGGAGGATGAGGAGGAGGAGGAGGACGAGGAGGAGGAGGAGGGAATGAAGGAGAAGGAGGGAGGGAGGACAAAGAGGAGGAGGAGGAGGAGGAGGAGGAGGAGGAGGAGGAGGAAACCCCACGCCCCACGCGCCTAGGCGGTAGTTCTGGCAGCACCAGGCCTTCTTCTCGGCCGCCCAGGCTACTCTCCAGGAAGAGATGCCCTCCTCGCAGTCGTACTTCGCCTCCGTCGGGAAGGAGGTGTGGAGGTGAGGAAGTGAGGAGGAGGAGGAGCAGCAGCAGGTGTTGTGCCCCGCCTGCGTCTGCCGCTCCTTGCCCACATCGTGTCACGAAGAGAAACAAAACAAGGCGTTGGGCATGGCACTTTGTGCCAGCCCGCGCGGCTGCAACTTAGCATACCGCGCGCACTGCACACAGCACATCACAAAGTCGCCTTGATCTGGCGGAGTACCCTGACATCAGCCTGAGGGCCAACCACCGCACGCCACCGCGTGCTCAAGACCGAAGAACCTGGTCGAGGAAATGCTGTGCCCTCAGGGCTAAAAAATGGAACGAACCGCCGCTGGCCAAGGCTACGGAGCGCGCCGGTCCCGCGCACCTCATGGCGAGAAGCTCGTAGCCGCTGGGGGCGATGTCTCTGGCGCGGGCTGCAACGTCGCGACCCTGCACAGACCATAGCATTGCGGCGCGGTCTACCCGCGGGCCCCCACCACGCCCAGGAGCAGGCTGGTGCTGTCCCGCTGCCTCCGCCGTCGGCGGTGCCACGCGGGCGAGCGTGAGCGGCTATGGCGGCGCGCCTGCGTCTGGTGAGGGATGCACCGCCGCCCTGGGCTGGCCAACCGGCGACTAGGGTCTCGCGGAATCGGGCCGCCCCGAAAGCCAGAGCGCGAAACGACTGGCGGATGAGAAAGGAGGAAGAGGAGGAAGAGGAGGAAGAGGAGGAGGAAGAGGAGAAAGAGGAGGAGGGAGGAGGGAGAAGGGAGGAGGGAGAAGGAGGAGGAGGAGGAGAAGGAGGAGGAGGAGGAAGAAGAAGCGAGGAACAGAGAGTGGAGCAGGAAGACAAGAGGAGGAAGGAGGGGGAGGGAAAGGGGGAAAGGGCAAGCTAGGTGCGCTCGCGTCATATCTGACGTCCTACCCTTCCCTCCCATCCCTGGTCATGGCGTGGATCTCCTCTCTATTCGCACAGTCAGATGTCGAGCAGGGCAATGATCCCCAGGGCGCGCTATGCATCGTAGAGCACGGCATTGCAGGGCGTAGAAGAGCACGGCAGAGCGTAGTATGTCAGGGCATGGCGTGGCGTTGCGTAGCGAATAATTGCATCACAAAGCATTGCAACACAAATAATGTCATCCACAGCGGCACAGAACAGAACGTGGCGTAGCATGGCGTCGAAGATCAAAGCGTAGCATGGCATAGCATGGCGTGGCATTGCGTAGTCAAGAACTGCATATCCTAGAATTGCAGTTGAAGGCATGGCATCGCACAGCGGAACACTACACAGCATTGCATTGCATGCCGTGGCATGGCACTGGAAATAATGACGCCAGCGCGGCAGCGGGAGCACGATTCGGAACAATCGGAAGTGCGGAAATGAGGCCAGCGCTGCAGCGGGAGCACGATCGCAGAAATGAGGCCAGCGCTGCAGCGGGAGCACGATTCGGAACGAGCGAAAGCCCGAAAATGAGGCCAGCGCTTCAGCGGGAGCAACATAATGAAAAAACACAGCGAAAATTACTCCAGTGCGACCCTACCTAGAAGTTGGAGCCCCTAAGAAAGCAGCACTAGTTGCTACGCTATGCTATGTTATGCTATGCCATGCTATGCTGCGCCATGCTATGCTATGCTATGCTATGCTATGATTTGCTATGATATGCTATGCTATGCTATGCTATGTTATGCTATGCTATGCTATGCTATGCTATGCTGCGCTATGCTATGCTGTGCTATGCTATGATATGCTATGCTGCGCTATGCTATGCTACGCTATGATATGCTATGATGTGCTCTGCTATGCTACTAAAGCTCGGCGAAACTAAGATAAAGGGAAGCTAAGTTAAGATAAACCTGAGCTAAGATGAAACTAAGCTAAGCTAAGATAGAATAAACTAAGCTAAGATGAGATAAAACAACGCTAAACTAAGGGGCCGTCACTGAGGGAACCGCGGGGCGGATACTGGGGGAACCGCCCGGGGCGATTTCCACTGCCCGGCCCTTTAAGCACACACGGTAAGAACCCTTCTAGGCAGAGCCTGAGTAGGGAACCAACTCCAGGGAATCATGTGCGTAAAAAACCATACGCGGAGGAGGCCGAATATCTTCCGGACGTCATCAGGGGAGAGAGGAGAGTAGTATTCAGATTGTGTGATTGTGGGGAGGGAGAGGGGAGAGGCCGAGGCTGAAGCCTTGGCGGGTAAGGAAGAGGGAAAGCGAGAGGCAGCACGCAGTTGGCGCAGCACGGCGCCAAGGCATCAGGGTGACACAGGACCATGTCTGCCCGTGTGGCATGTGGGCCTCACAGCCTATTCAGACAAAGAGTGCTGGACGCGGTCGCGACGGCCGCTCCCTTGTGAGCATGCTCAGCGTATGGCATGCCCGCTTCGATCTGAAACACAGGCGTCTCACGTGTCGGAAAGCGTCTCCCCAGCAGGAGCCCCTAGTACATGCGAACTTGCGGAATACACGTAAAGAAGAAGGCGCGTGGGAACACGGAGGGCGGCTGACGTCTGCAACGCCACGTAGCTTGGTGATGGCCAGTCACGCCAGAGGGAGAGGGTGATGTAGAGAAGTAGGAGAGGGAGACGGAGAGGGAAAAGGAGAGACGGAGAGCGAGAAGGAGAGGGAGAGGGAGAAGGGAGAAGGAGAGGGGAAAGGAGAGGGAGAGCAATTCTTGGCTGCTCTCGATGGTGTCTGGATGATTCCGGTGGCTTCCAGACGGGCGGGAGGAGAAGGGGGAGAAGGAGGAGAAGGAGGAGGGAGGAGGAGGAGGAGGAGGAGGAGGAGGACGAAAGTAAGAGGAGGAGAGGAGGAGGAGAGGAGGAGGACGAAGAAGGAGAGGGAGGGGGAGGAGGGGTAAAGAGGAGGAGGGGGAGAAGGAGGAGGAGGAGGAGGAGGAGG
>CAUYUJ010006513.1:483407-495907 GCA_963575745.1 Prorocentrum cordatum
AAGAGCGCAGCAAGAAGAGCAGCGGCAACGCGTAAGACGTACCTCTGCCGGGCCTCCCAGGAGCCCACGAAAGTGGCGACAATTGCGCAGATCGCAGCCCCCCAGGGCGCCGCGAGGTCTCGAGGTGGTCCGCGTGGGACGTACCTCCGCTGGGCCTCCCAGGAGCCCACGATAGCGGCGACAGTTGCGCAGATCGCAGCCCCCCAGGGCGCCGCGAAGTCTCGAGGTGGTCCTCGTGGGACGTACCTCCGCTGGGCCTCCCAGGAGCCCACGAAAGTGGCGACAGTTACGCAGATCGCAGCCCCCCAGGGCGCCGCGAGGTCTCGAGGTGGTTCGCGTGGGACGTACTTCCGCTGGGCCTCCCAGGAGCCCACGAAAGTGGCGACAGTTGCTCAGATCGCAGCCCCCCAGGGCGCCGCGAAGTCCCGAGGTGGTCCTCGTGGGACGTAGCTCCGCTGGGCCTCCCAGGAGCCCACGAAAGTGGCGACAATTGCGCAGATCGCAGCCCCCCAGGGCGCCGCGAGGTCTCGAGGTGGTCCGCGTGGGACGTACCTCCGCTGGGCCTCCCAGGAGCCCACGAAAGTGGCGACAGTTGCGCAGATCGCAGCCCCCAGGGCGCAGCGAGGTCTCGAGGTGGTCCGCGTGGGACGCCTCCGCTGGGCCTCCCAGGAGCCCACGAAAGTGGCGACAGTTGCGCAGATCGCAGCCCCCCAGGGCGCCGCGAGGTCTCGAGGTGGTCCGCGTGGGACGTACCTCCGCTGGGCCTCCCAGGAGCCCACGAAAGTGGCGACAGTTGCGCAGATCGCAGCCCCCCAGGGCGCGGCGAGGTCTCGAGGTGATCCGCGTGGGACCCACCTCCGCTGGGCCTCCCAGGAGCCCACGAAGTGGCGACAGTTGCGCAGATCGCAGCCCCCAGGGCAGAGCGAGGTCTCGAGGTGATCCGCGTGGGACCCACCTCCGCTGGGCCTCCCAGGAGCCCACGAAAGTGGCGACAGTTGCGCAGATCGCAGCCCCCAGGGGACGGCGAGGTCTCGAGGTGATCGCGTGGGGCCCACCTCCGCTGGGCCCCCCAGGAGCCCACGAAAGTGGCGACACTTGCGCAGATCGCAGCCCCCAGGGCACCGCGAGGTCTCGAGGTGATCCGCGTGGGACCCACCTCCGCTGGGCCCCCCAGGAGCCCACGAAAGTGGCGACAGTTGCGCAGATCGCAGCCCCCAGGGCACCGCGAGGTCTCGAGGTGATCCGCGTGGGACCACCTCTGCTGGGCCCCCAGGAGCCCGCGAAAGTGGCGACGATTGCGCAGATCGCAGCCCCCAAGGCACCGCGAGGTCTCGAGGTGATCAGCGCGGGACCCACCTCCGCTGGGCCGTCCAGGAGCCCACGAAAGTGGCGACAATTGCGCAGATCGCAGCCCCCAGGGCACGGCGACGTCTCGAGGTGATCCGCGTGGGACCCACCTCCGCTGGGCCTCCCAGGAGCCCACGAAAGTGGCGACAGTTGCTCAGATCGCAGCCCCCAGGGCACGGCGAGAACTCGAGGTGATCAGCGCGGGACCCACCTCCGCTGGGCCTCCCAGGGGCCCACGAAAGTGGCGACAATTGCGCAGATCGCAGCCCCCAGGGCACCGCGAGGTCTCGAGGTGATCCGCGTGGAACCCACTTCCGCTGGGCCTCCCAAGAGCCCACGAAAGTGGCGACAGTTGCGCAGATCGCAGCCCCCAAGGCACCGCGAGGTCTCGAGGTGGTCCGCGTGGGACCCACCTCTACTGGGCCTCCCAGGAACCCACGAAAGTGGCGACAGTTGCGCAGATCGCAGCCCCCAGGGCACCGCGAGGTCCCGAGGTGACCCGCGTGGGACCCACCTCCGCTGGGCCTCCCAGGAGCCCACGAAAGTGGCAACAGTTGCGCAGATCGCAGCCCGACGGCACGAGAGAAGAGGAGAGGGGAACACAGGAAGCAGGAGAGGAGGAGGGGAGGAGGGGGGAGGAGGAGAAGGAGGACGGGGCGACCACACTGCTCTATTCAAAACGAGTACCCAATCATAGGAGGGTTGGGCTAAGCTAAAAAGAGTTTCACGGATTCCCATCGTTCACGTGCCAGAAATCCTGTTTGAGAGCGATTCTGGATTGTCAAGGCACATCAATTACGCTGATTCGCGGTGATGAAGTCCTAGGAATGGTGGTCGGACACGATTCAGGATCGTCAAGATGCAACAGTCCGGTTGACCCGTGGCGGTGAAGTGCTGAGTATGGTGTTCGGCACGCGACAGGATTTTCACACGGTTGTCCCCCAACGGGGCACTTCCCTCAGTGGAAATGAACCCTTGTATGGGGCCTATGAGGAAGGAGCTTGGAGGGAAGGTGTATTCCAACTCCGTCGACGAGTCTTGCATTTACACTGGTCCTCCCCCTCCTCCGTCTCCATTCCTTCTCCTAATGAATGATTCCTCCCCGTCGCGCCCCGAAGCCAGTCGAAAGGGAAGGCCACGCGTTTCGCTGGACACTTCCTTACCATGTATGAGCCTAAAGCTGAAAAGCTGGCAACAGCTTCACTGATGGAAGGCGGGTCGCTTCCAAAATGTTGCTCTCGCCGTGGCGCGGCGCACTCTCCTCTTTAAAGATTGCAAGAGCTTCACGGATCGAGGGCGGTTCCTCTTCGAAATGTGGCCCTCGCCTGAGCACCGCGCACATTCGTCTCAAAAACTTCAGTTATTACGGAGTGAGGACAGGTCGTTTTCAAAACGTAGTGTTCGCCTTAGCGCCGCGCACATTCCTTTCAACAGAAGTCAAGAGCTTTACAGACTGAGGGCGGGTGGTTTTCAAAATGTGGCTCTCGCCTTAGCGCCGCGCACTTTCGTTTTAACAAGCGTACAAGAGCTTCACGGATTGAGGGCGGCCCCTTTTCAAAATGTGGGTCTCGCCTGAACGCCGCGCGCATTTGTTTCAAAAGCTTGCAAAATCTCCACTGGCTCCCATGGTCAACGTACCAGAAATAGGTCTGGAACAAATTAGGATTGTCAAGGCGCAACAACTACGTTGATTCGCGGTGGAATGCTGTCCGGGCACGACTCAGCATCGTCCAGATGCAACAGTCCGGTTGCTTCGTGGCGGTGAAATACTGACAATGATGTTTCGGCACGCTCGGGATTTTCCCACTTTGCCCCCCAACGGGGCACTTCCCTCAGTGGAAATGAACCCTTGTAGGGGCATATGATGAAGCAGCTTGGAGGGAGGGTGAATTCCAGCATCGTTGATCAGTCTTGGGTGTCCTCCTCCTCCCCATCATCATCATCATCATCATCATCAGCATCATCATCATCATCATCATCACCATCATCATCATCATCATCATCATCATCATCATCATCATCATCATCATCATCATCATCATCATCATCATCATCATCATCATCATCATCACCATCATCATCATCATCATCATCATCATCATCATCATCATCATCATCATCATCATCATCATCATCATCATCATCATCATCATCATCATGCTTCGAGCGAGGAGGGAGGACTGGGGGACTGTCTCTCGGCGATCAGTCGGCACGACGCATGGGGAAACCAAAAAGTGCATATACCGCTACTCCTCGGACCTCTCCCGGGACGCGTTCTGACCAGTTCAATGGAGAACCCAGCCACGGCCACGAGGGCTCGTCAGGACGAGCAGCGGCATCGGCGCGGTACCTCCTCCCCCCCCTGGGACGGAGAAGTCCAGCTGCCTGAGCCTCCGGCCACTCGGCCTCCCAGCTCTCGAGCCGGTCCTTGCAGTCGTAGGGCTTCGGGGCCGGCGTCGGCGCGGCGGGGTCGAGGCAGGCCACGCCCCTGCTGCGGCAGCACCAGGACGCCTGCGCGGGCGACCAGGCCGTCCGCCACTCGGCGCGCCCCTCGCTGCAGTCAAACGCGGGCTCGGCCGTGCCGTTGAGCTCCGCAGGCGCCCTCGTCGCCTCGGGGCAGTCCACCCCGGCCGGCCTCTCCTCCAGAGGCAAGAGTTGTGGATGCCACGACACTGGACACTCGAACAGTCCTATCATTGAGTTCAAGATGTGTTTAAAATGTGTAAAAACATGTTCTAACAACGTTTCAAACAGGTGTTTTGCATACTTTCAATCTGTTTGAAATATCTTGTAAGACATCTGGAAATGATTTGGCAGCATGCTTCCTCTCCATTAATCGGCTTCAACAACAAGAGAGGACCGTGCCCCACAGGAGGTTGCCTCCACAGGGGGGAGATGATCCTGGATTTCGGTGTTGGTGGTAATATGTCGGTCACCTTGGAGGCCAGAATATTACCACCATCACCGAGATCGGGATCTTCTTCCCTCGGTGGAGGCACACCGCCGATCTTGGTGTTGGTGTCAACCTCGAGGCCTGCGAAAGAGAGGACCGTGCACGAGCACCGAGCCTGGCCAGGCCCCTCCTGAAGGGGCCAGGGTCGGCGCGCGCAGCCTCTCCGGGCTAGGCGCCAGGGAGGCGCGGGCACCGTTATCCGGGGGCCCAGGAGATGGGCATGGCCAGGACATCGGTGAGCGTGCAGAGTGCAACAATTGACGCTCTCAAACCTGTGCTCCTCCTCCTCCTCCTCCTCCTCCTCCTCCTCCTCCTCCTCCTCTCCTCCTCCTCCTCCTCTCCTCCTCCTCCTCACTCCTCCTCCTCCTTCCTCTCCTCCTCCTCCTCCTCCATCCTCCTCCTCCTCCTCCTCCTCCTCTCCTCCTCCTCCCACTCCCTCCTTCCTCCTCTCCTCTCCTTCCTCCTCCTCCTCCTCCTCTCCTCCTCCTCCTCCTCCATCCTCCTCCTCCTCCTCCTCTCCTCTCTCCTCCTCATCCCCTTCCTCCTCCTCCTCCTCCTCCTCCTCCTTCCTCCTCCTCCTCCTCCTTCCTCCCTTCCTCCTCCTCCTCTCATCCTCCTCTCCTCCTCCTCCTCTCCTCCTCCTCTCATCCTCCTCCTACCTCTCCTCCTTCTCCTCCCCCTCATCATCATCCTCCTCTCCTCCTCCTCCTCCTCCTCCTCCTCCTCCACCTCCTCCTCAAGGGGCCCTGGGACACACAAATAAATGGACACAAATAACAGGATTCCCCATATTTTCCCATATTATTTTCTGGGCTTTTGTCGTCCCCCCCGCTTCCCATATTTTCCTATATTTTCTCGGGAATCGACGATTGATTGTCTCTGTGTGTTTTGTCCCTCCTGAATGATGTGATACATAGCTTGTTTGCCAGTGGTAAGTGTGAGCTTTCGCCAGTCTCCCCAGCTCTTCAGACTTAGACGAGCGCGCTCCGCTACTCGCAGAGTAACTACTCGCAAATGGCCTGGATCCGCCGTGGGGGATCTACGCTAAATTACGCCGAGGAAGACAGGATGCGTGTCGGACGTTTGCGAGTAGTGGAACGCGCTCGTTGAAGACTGGTCTGGGTCCGCGCGGTGACATGCCGCGTGGTGACCTCGGAATCCAAAGGAGACCTCGCCGCACAGTCCGTCACCGCACAGCCTTGGGACCCTGCAGGCCCCGGTCGCCCGCTGGTCGCCCGAGGCGCCCTCGGAGAAGGACCCGCTTCCCAGAGCCCTGCGACGACCCCGAATCCCCGCTGACTCACCACACGGTGCGGTCACCACACCGTTTGGGGGCCCCCCCAGATCGAGGCCTCACAGATGAGATCGGAGCACATGGGGTCGGGGAATCGCGTCGCGCATCGTCGATTCATCACCGCTTCATCGACGATGCTTCAGCGATGGATCGGCCACGTCGGCGATGTATCGACGCCGTCGGAGTGGAGAAAATCGGGCCCCACATCGAGCCGCATCGCCGATGCATCGGCGATGCGGCGCGATCTTCCGACCCCACACACGCTGATCCCATCTGGGAGGCCCAGACGAGCATCGTTCTCTTTGCCCTTTGCCCGAACTCCTCCTGCCGGCAGCACCACGCGACCTCTGGGGAAACCAAAAGGTACGGATACAGCTACTCCCTGGACCCCTCCCGGGGTATGTTCTGACCAGAATCGTGAGGCGAATCCAGCGGTGGCGGCGAGGGCCTCTCAGAAGGCCCCCAGAAAAGAAAACGAGGGAAGGGTAGCGGGCTTGGTGCCTCCTTTCCTCCTCTGAACCTTGGCGAACGACCACTCGGCCATCCACGCCGAGAGGCCCTTGCTGCAGTCGTGCGTGTCGTCCGAGGCCAGCGCGTCGCCGCCCGAGGCTGCCTCGGCCTCCCCGCCGCTCGGCCCCGCGGCGCCGCCGCCGCAGAGGCCCCACGCGGCCGCGGCGCAGACGCCACAGGCGGGGCACGCCTCCCAGCTGCACGCAACGAGCGACCCCAGGCAAAACCCGGATAGCAGGGCTGCTTTGCACGCGGGTGCGCTCGCGCGCGCCTGGCCCCCCCTGCCATCGCAAGCGCAACCACGACCGCCACCACCGCGCGCGCACACGCGCCGCCACCGCCGTACACTACAATCCCCACTTACACACACACACACGAGAGAGAGAGAGAGCGTGATCCACCGCCGCTTTACTGTGGAAAATTGCCCCCCTCTTCCTCCGGAACCTGGGGGTCCCCCCCCCTCCCCTCCGAAAATCCCCCCCCTGCTGGACCCCCCCCTCCCCCCCCTCCCTCCCCCGGCAACACCCCCTCCTCCCCTAACCCTAACCCCCCCCCCCCCCCCCCCTCGAAAAACCGGGGGGGTCACTACGGTTCGAACCCCCCCCCCCCCCCCCTCCTCGAAAACAGGGGGGGTTACGACCGGTTCGACCCCCCCCTCCTCGAAAACCGGAGGGGGGGTCACTACCGGTTCGAACCACTCCCCACCCCCCCACTCACCGCCAGCAAACGACTCCCGGTCCCTACCACCGTCCGCGCCACATCCCCCACTGTTGTTCCCAGCACCACTGTCCTCACCACCACTGTCCCCACTGGTTCCACCACCGTCCCTACTGTCCCCACCAGTGCTCCCACCACTGTCGCACTGTCCCCATTGTCCCCACCACTGTTTCCACCACGGTTCCACTCTCCCCACTTTCTCCACGGCCCCAACCACTGCCCGACTATCCCCACTGTCCCCACTGTCCCGACTCCTCCGCTGTCCCACTGAGCTGTCCCACTGTTCCCACCACTGTCCCCACTGTGCCCGCCACTGTCCCCATTGTACCTATGTCCCATTGTCCCACCGCCGTCCTCGCCACCGCCTTCACCACTGTCCCCACCACCACTGTACCCTCCACTGTCCCACTGTTTCCACCTCCCACTGTCCCCAGACCACTGTCCCCACCACCACCGTCCCCACCACTGTCCACTGTCCCCACTGTTCCCAACATTGTCCTCACCACTGTCCCCACCACTACAGTCCCCACCACTGTCCCACTGTCCCCACCACTGTCCCACTGTCCCCTCACCACTGTCCCCACCACCACCGTCCCCACCACTGTCCGCACCCCCCTCGGTTTTCGAGGGGGCGGGGGGGCGGAGGGGTTCGAACCGGTAGTGACCCCCCCTCAGTTTTCCGGAGGGGGGGGGTTCGAACCGGTAGTGACCCCCCCCCCTTTCATGATGAACTGGGAGGGGGGGGGGGGAGGGGTTCGAACCGGTAGTGACCCCCCCCCCGGTTTTCTGGAGGGGGGGGGGTTCGAACCGGTAGTGACCCCCCCCGGTTTTCCGCCAGCAGCGGTAGAACACGCTCTTTCACACACACACACACACACACACACGCAAACATCCACAGGCACCCACACACTGACGACCACGCACTTTCGCACCCCTTCCCAGCCAGCTATCCGTGGTGCGCGGCTGTAACAATCAAAACGGATAGTGAGGATGCGCGAGAAAGATGCAAACCCCTTAGACGCCCATGTAGAGGCTCTTCGAGCGGGGCTGGCCATCGAAAGGGGTTATAAGGATGGACCGAGGGGGCAAGGATGCAAGGGTGCCTTTGGGAAAGTTGCCCCCCCTTGCGATCGACCTCGGTTGTAGAGGGGCCCCGGGGGAGGCAAAATCCGGTGGGACCCCTGTGCGCCCGCAACAGGGGCCACCGGCGACAAGTCGCTCTCATGCGTTGCCGAGCCTCCACCACCGCGTTCCTGGCGTTCCGGCACGCCGCCGCGTCCCCAGCGCCGCCGCCGCGCGGGCCGAGCCTGTGGGGCAGGACAAAAAGGCAGCGATGCCGCTACGGTCGGGAATTAACCGTTGGCTGGCGTGTCGCGGCGGCGGCCCCAGCGACACGCCATGCCCTGCAATCGGATAGCATGTCGCTCCTCTCCGTGGGGCGGAGGCTGGGAAAAGCTCAGGACGTTGACGCTCGGGGACTGGGAAGTGGTCAGCGTGTCGCGCCGAAGCGTGGCAGGCCAGAATCGGCGGCACGACACGCTCAGCCAAAGTTCCTGACCGTACTCTCTGGACCTCTCCTGGGGTGCGTGCTGACCAGAATCTCGAGGCGAGTCCCGCCGTGGCGACGAGGGCACTCCAGGACGAGTAGCGACATCGGTACAGCCGGTTCGCGTCGTGACGACTTCGGCGTTGGTCTCTGACACCGCACGGATCATTCAGCACTGAACGATCGGCGGCTTTTCGACCACCAATCGTTCCACATCGGCCGATTCCGGGCCGCCCGCGGCGTTCAGCTTTGGACGCCCGCCGCAGGGTCGTCGCCACGTCGACGCGACACGAACCTACCGCTACTCCCCGGACCCCTCCCAGGGTGTGCTGACCAGAACCTCGATGCGAATCCAGCCGTGGACACGAGGGCTCTTCAGGACGAGCAGCGGTGCGAGGCTGCTTTTCTTTCGACCCGGGCAAGTTCATTTGAATGGAATTCCCCCCCTTTCCTTCGCCGCCTCTTCAAACGGCGCTGGGCCGAAAGGGCGTATAGGTGAGTTCCAACTTGAATGAAATCCGAATTTCCGTTCGAGCTTCATCATCCCCCCCCGCTCCCCATCCATGCAAGCAAACTTGCCATAATCTGAAAAAAAGGTTTCTGTCGGTACATGTTTCCTCCCCTGAGCCCGGGGGCGCTGGGCGCGGTGGCGCGCTCCAGGTGCTCGCCGCAGTCGGCGGCGCTGCCGTTGAGGGCGCACTGAATGCCACACTCGCAGGGGTGGCCCTGGCGCTCGCAGCACCACGCCTGCTGAGCATCGGTTGACCGCTCCCTGTCCCCACTGTCATGGCCTTGGACCCGCTGGCCGACTTGCCCCCGTCGGTGGGCATATACATATATGTATATATACATACATACATACATACATACATACATACATACATATTTATATCTACATATAAAAACATATGCAATCATGTGGGAAGGCGAAACTGGTCACATACGATCCCTCGCCTTCCCTCTCTCATTCTCCATAAGCTTTCAGATATCACAAATTATTGTTTCCCCACACATGTCTTCCTCCTCCTCCTCCTCCTCAGCGTCATCTTTATATTCCTCCAACTCCTCCGCCTCCTCCTCATCATCATCCTCATGCTCTGCCGCCACCTCATCTTCCCCATCCCTCCTCCTCCTCCTCATCCTCCTCAACCTTCTCGCTTTCTTCCTCCTCATCCCTCTCCTACTTCTGTTCCGCCTCCTCCTCAGCTCTGTCCTACCCCTCCTCCGCCTTCTCCTCCTCCTCCTCCTCCTCCTCCTCCTCCTCCTCCTCCTCCTTGTCCGCCTGCTCATAATTTACCTCTCCACCTCCTCCTCCCTCCTCCTCCTCTTCCTCCTCCTCCCTCCTCCTTCTCCTCCCCTTCTCCTCCTCCTTCCCTCCCTCCTCCTCCTCCTCCTGCAACTAATCCTTCTCCTCCTCCCCCTCCTCCTTCTCCTCCTCCTCCTCCTCCTCATCCTCCTCCTCCTCCTCCTCCTCCTCCTCCTCCTCCTCCTCCCCGTCTCTCTCATCCTCTCTCTAGAGGAGCCGTCCAGAAATATCGACGAGTGACGACACACAAGGCGAAAAGAAGGCGCTAACTCAAAACACCAACACGTCGACGGGGTGCTATGTTTCGTTGACTCTGTACAGGCCGGCAACAAAGCATGTTGGCACCCGTTAAAGGGTTGTTGCCAAGTAGCAGGAGGAAGAGGAAGGAAGCGGAGGAGGGCGAGCAAGATGAAGAAGGAGGAGGAGGCATGGGGGGAAGAGCAGCGGGGTGAGGTAGAAGCGGTGTCGGGCGCATACGTGTCACCTCACAGGCAGACATGCACCTGTGGGAGGGACAAGTAGGGTCTATGCGTCCTCCCCCTTGCCCCCCTCCCACCTCCTCGCTCCCCCTCTCTCCCTCCCTCCTCCTCCCCTCTCTCTCTCCTCCTCCCTCCTCCTCCTCCTCCTCCTCCCCTCTTTCTCCTTCCTACTCCTCCTCCCTCTCTCACTCCTCTCCTCTCCTCCTCCTCCTCCTCCTCCTCTCCTCCTCCTCTTTCTCCACTCCCCTCCTCCCCCTCCTCCTCCTCTTCCTCATCATCTTCCCTCCTCCTCTCAGTCCTCCTCCCTCTCACTCATCATCCTGGTCCTTCTCACGCCTCATCTTCATGCACCCTCTCCTTTCCCTCTGCCTCTTTATTTTTCTCTCTCTCTCTCTCTCTCTATGTATCAAAAATCTCTTCCTGCTATCCAATCATCCCTCCCGTTTTCTTTCAGTCCCCGTTCCCCGCTCCCGCCCTCTCTCTCCCTCCTTCTCACCCTCTTCTTATATCTCCCCCTCTCTCCTTTCTCTTCCTTCCCCCCCCCATGTCATGATCTGCTCTGTCGTAGGACAAGGCTCGAGAGGCATCTTCGATGTGAGCTTTCTTCCAACACCCTGCCAGAAAGGGGGCTGCCCCTGGCAGCCGTTTCCCTTCGGAAACAATGATAGCCCCGCCGTTTCTGCCGCGCCCGCCGGCCGCCGCCGCGCAGGGTTCTTCGCTCTATCCTGATTGGTCCTTCTCTGTTCTTTTTCATGATATACGCAGCGGTTCGGCCTCATCGCCATGCACCCCAGGGGCAGAAATCGCTACCGGCTCGGATGGAGGATTTGCACGCGGGCGCATGCTCGCATGAACGAGGGAGAGGCCGACAACCCGCTCGAGGACACGCATGGGTTCAGATGGCTCGTGTTTCCGCCTCTATGTTTCCCCTCTCTCTGCCCTCTTCCCCTTGCGGGAGACACCAAGTTTTCTCCACTCTTTCCTCCTTCCTCGTTCCTCGTTCTCTCTCTCTCTCTCTCTCCCTCTGCCCCTCTTCTCCCTGCCTCATCTTCCCACCTGAGGAAGAAGTCTGTGGCGTCGCGGCGAACGCAGGCTCCACTGGCACGCAGATCTTCGTGAAGACGCCAATGGTTCAAACGGTCGTGCTGAGCTTGAATGATTGTTACACTGCCGACGACGTCAAACTTAGAATCCAAGATGTGCAAAATGCGCCCGCTGCGCACCAGCGACTGACTTTCGCGGGAAAGCAGCTGGAGAGTAGGCTCTTGCCGTCGACCTACAACATCCAAGCAAATCTGTGGTGCAGTCAATTCTCCGATTGCGAGGCGGCGCGTCATCCAAGCGCTCAAACAAGCACATTGTCACACCGGCCGCCGTCGTACCTAGATGTTGATGTAAGCAAGATGGAGGAATCGAAAAAGACCCATCGCGAAGTCCTAGCAAACGATGCCAGGGTTGCGGTGCAATCGTTCGCTTAGATCGCATTGCATTTCACCATATGGGCCGTTGTACAGAGAGAGCGAGATTGTACCAGGAAGCAGAAAAGGATTTACTGTTCGAAGCTGCGGAGAATGGCGTTTACTTGCACGCTTCAGAATTCCATCTGGGAGATTTAATGCTTCAAGATACACTTAAGTACTATGGATCCGAAGAACAGGTGCGCGCTGCTATTTTTACAGTAACAAATCGGGTACGCTTTTGCGGAGACATTTTTGAACTGAAAATGAACAGAGCGATCCGCATGCGAATGTCTTTATCACGTGACGCCGACTATTTCACTGTACTTCTCCGATCTGAGTTGGACCGACAGCGCAGCGAATCACGACCTGTCGACTCACGGCGCGAGCGCCTGCAGATACTACTTCTCCAAGTCTATGCGCTTCGGACAACAATGAGTGAAAACGCTCGCCACATGATGGCCAATGTCGAAACACCGTTTCTCACTGACGCACTGTTCGAGCTAGACATGAACAGCTTCCTTTGGTCGCTCTCCGCATACTTGATACGTGTCCCCGACGCTGCTTATTACAACTTATATGTACCAAAAATCAATCCATACGGGCGATGGGCCGATCGGGGCAACGTCTGGGAATATGGAAAACGAGAGCTCGCAATCTTGGGCGAGCTCGTTCAGGTGATACTATAATTCTTGGTGTGACCGGAATCTGTATGTGTATCGCCATGCTCGTTTGATGCGCACATGTGCAGCCTCGCATCAGGCTTCCAGAGCTTCCGATCCAAAGAAAGATGGCTCGATACGTTTGATCATACCATGCAGCATGCAAGCTATTACAAGTTGTCCAGTGACGAAGCCAATCGCATTAAATCGAAAGTTTTCTACGTGGGAG
>CAUYUJ010006513.1:503407-530950 GCA_963575745.1 Prorocentrum cordatum
ATCGGCGCATGGGCGGGCGGGCAAGCGCGCTCGATGGGTCCGCGGGAGGCCGCCAGTCGCGGCCCCCAGTCGGGCCACGCGAACCGCCTCCTTCGATTTTGTCGGGCGCGCGGCCCGCGTCGCCTCTGGCGCCGCGCTGAGTGACTCTTCTCGCCTGGGCGCCTACCTCTGTCATCAATTCGGCAGGGAGGTCGGGCACTGCACGAACTTACGTGCATGACCGCTACCTTACCATTCAGGAAAATAATTGCAAGCTGGAAACCACTCCTAAGTTAACGGCGCCCCCAGATATGCTGCTTATCAAAACAATAACCGCCTACGAGGAAGCGCGCGACCGTGGACTGGGCCGCCGCCCGCGCGGCCTCAGGGCCGGCGCATCACATGGCGAGGCAGCGGCTTCATCGCAGTCGTCAGACAGTCGGGGGCGAACATACTGGACTCAATGGTCCGCTGGCCCCGAGGACACGATGGCGGCTGAGATTGCCGAGGGGGCTCCACAGGGCGCCGCCACGGTCGCGGCCTTGGCAATGAAGATGCGCATCGGGGGTGCTGCGACTTCCCAGGCAACGCTCTCGTCGATGTGGTCCGACGTCACGGACAAATCGTCGAAGCTCGCTGACTCGTCGGCTGCCGACTCACCCCAGTTCCACGGAGCGCTGGGTGCCGCGGAGAAACTTGCTGATATTGTTGACAAAAACTACAAGGAGCAGAGCGACGATATCAATGGGCTTGGAACGGCAGCGATACTGCTGTATCGGAGCAGACAATCCGATGTCAGCCTCCTCCAGCATGCCCACATACTCTGGGCGCTTCCAGGCGGGCGCGAGCTGCGGGCGCCCGCGGGCCGCGCGCATTTTTACGACCACTGACCTTGGAGGGCGCGCCCAGGTCCCTCAAGACGCTTGTCGCGCGCAAGGACGCGGATATCCCAGCTGCGATAGAGTCGCCCATCAAGGATGCCTTGGAGCAGTGCGACACTGATTCGGAGACTGCAATGTTGACTTCCCATGGCAACTGCATGTTGAACAAAGGCAACGCCTCATTGAAAGCTGGGGGCGCCGCGCCAGCCAGGCAAGGCAAAGCCGGCGGCGACTCGCGCGCCGCCCCCGCCGGAAGTGAGCAGTTCGACTGTCATTTGGTTTGTGCTAGCGGCTCGGACCATATCCAAAATGTCGAATAAGCTTCAGTTTGAGTTGCCGGGAAACAAATTGGCCCCGTATTTCATTTAATGGCGTTCAACTGACACGCAGCGGGCTCCAGGATGCGCGCGCGCCGACTGCGGCGCGCCGCACGGTCGCAGCCCGTCCGTCCACGCGACGTCGTTGCTGTCTCGCTTTACCAGAGAACACCACGTACCTTGGCATCCCGAGCCCTCTGCTGGACCCAGCACCTGACGCCGCTATGGGGCGCCTTCAGCGCGTGTGTGAGCCAACTTGTTGGTCTATACCAGAGTCGTTCATCTTCGGCCAGGCGGCGCAGGCGCTGGCCAAACGCGGTCAAAACATATATAAAATAATGGTGAATCGGGGGCCAGGCGGCGTCGACCCACCCCTCTTCACTTCGCACATGCACGCGATGCACGGCGACAAGAATCACAAGTTCGTTGATCCGAGCATTTTTCCTGGGCGAGGAAATGCGGAAGGCGGTGGAACTCTTGGTCGGCGGCCGCATCTTCACCGGCCAGGAACGCCCCTCGGGCCAGAGGGGTAGCACGCGCCAGGACATGCTCAGAGAGTTCGCCACGGGCGACACCATTGCGGGGAGACTGACGTGCTCCAACTTGACGAAGATGCACGGGATCAACGGGCGGAAGCGCACGGAGGCGAATCAATCCATCACATTCGAAAAACGTGAACGAGCAAAATATGGAGCCTATCGTGCGCCGCATCACTATCATCAAGATACAATCGCGCTTCTCCGATAAGCTCTACGTCAATGGAAACTGCACCTTTCCGAGCAAGCGCAGCATCTTCGCGCGCGACCCCGACGCCAAGGAGTTCATGATTAGCGGGCCCGCAGCTGCAGCTGGCCATAGATTCGGCACGCGTTCGAAGTGTTGAGCGGGCCCAGGAGGCGCAGAGACATCCTGGCGAACTACGCGAAGTGCGGCGGCGATCGCGGAGCAACCGAGAAATACGTCAAGATCGCTCGCCATATCAAGGCGGCCAGCGCGGCGGAATCGGCGGCGAGCGCTGTCGCTGAGGGCTTGGTCGACCCGCCGACGCAGGGCGGCCATTCGCCGAGTTCGCCGATCGTCCTTCTCGCCAACCATTTGGCGAAGGAGCTGCAGCGGAAAAGCTTGAACCATTTGACTTCCAGCGTTCCCCGATCGTCTGCGCGCCCCCCCGACGCGGCGCTGAATGGTAACAAAGCAGAACAGTGGCAGCGGTTGATCAGCAGCGACTTGCGGGTCGACGCCGGCTCAAAAAAAGGCAAGGCGGACAATCGTCTGATTCTGCAAATTAGAACTCAGAGGGAAGCCTCGGTTCCCCGCCCAGCGCGGCCGCCCCGCGAGGCGGTGCATCCAGAACACCGCGACGCGTCTGCGTCGGGGGCGGCGCGGCGCGCATCCAGATTGGACAACGAGAAGGCATCAGCAGGCGCGCTCGCCTGCATCGGCCAGCGAAGGACGTCCCCGTGAGGGTCGAGAGTTTGGATGGGAGAGCGCAGAAGACTTTGCCGATGGCAAAGACGTCGCAGCGGTTGCACCGGTTGCTTGGTCGAACCAGAACGTCGACTGACATCGCGGCCAAAAGAAGCAAGTCGGCTGGGAAGTCGAGCGCCGAGAAGTCTCCAAACCATTGCACTGGAAGCAAAGGAGCAGCCCCGTTTGACAGCGGCAAGAGCTACAGGCGCGCAATGGACTGACCGTCTCGGCAGCACGTCAACGAGAAGCTCTCGGCGCAGCCAATGGATCAACGATTGCAGCACGCGTTGTTTCCGAACACGTACGATTTGGACATAGTGAACTGCATGTACTGTTATTGGCGCAGATCAGTGGAGATCGTTAAAACTCCGCTGTTAGACTGCCGCGACACAGCGCGTTCGCGGGGATCGAGAGGGCGTCTGCAGGTTCGAGTCTGAAAGCCGCCCGCGTTTCTCCATTCGGTTTGAGATGGTTCCATGGGCCTGAACGATTCGGCGGAATAGGCCCAGGGGGTCGCTGGTCCGCGGGGGAGAGAGGTCCACGGGGCAGGCGCTCTTGAGAGTGAACGTATATCGGGCGAGCTTTCTTCTGAGCATTGACAGGGACGTTCTCGACATGCTGCCGCGCAAAGGCAAGCAAGTCTCGATCGAGCCGACGTGCGGCGGCGCTTTGCCGAAAGAGTTACGAGAGAACGAGTTCGCAAAGACACTGGCGAGGGCAGCGCGATTCCCGCGACGGCTGGCGGCTGCCAGATCCTCCTCATCCAAAGCCAAGCTGTCCGCTCTAAGCGACGCCCAATCTTGCTCTCTGCAGGAAGTGTCGAACGGGAAAAAAAAGCCACACGCGCAGCCACGAGCATGACCCGCTCCAGCATGTCAGCCACCAGAAGCGCCCTCTTGCGCCATCTTGAAAGTCTGCCAAGCCGACAAAGCGCGCGAAGCAGGAGACAATTCGCAGCGATGCTCGCTCTGAAAAGATGCGAACGGAACCTGACAGCACATGCCCACCATGAATGTGCGAGAACCTCTTCGAGTAGCACGGGTGCGACATATCGGCTGCCAAGGCCCGGTCACGTTCGTCTGGTGACTCAAATGGCACTACATGCTGGCGCGCACCCTTCCACGGCTCATGCACCCACTTGGCGTAGATCTCAGCGGTGCTATCCGTCACCTCGTGCACCGGCAGCTTGTTGACCGAGCGCCCGAGGTCCTCGAACGGGCGGTCGCCGCCACGCCCCCGCGCCTTGGCCCCACGCTTGCACAGCGGCGCAGAGGAAGCCGCTGGTCTTCAGGGGCCCCCGCCGAAGCCTCTCGCCCAGCCTCCACTCTCCCCCCCGCCATCAGCTGAGTCACCAGTGCTGAGGCCCACGTCGGCGATGCCCTGGAAGCGCCTGAAGCCTCGCCTTCACCACCCGGGGCAATCCCCGCGCCTGGGCCTTCCCCGCCCCGAGCGCGTCGGGGTCGGGCCCCAAGGGCGCCCCGCGCGAGGGGCCGTCCACCGCGCCCCGCTCGGAGCTGACCCAGCGGAACCTCGGTCGGATCCCGAGCAACAGCTGGATGACCCCGCTGGCCAGCGCCTGCTTCAAGAGAGTACGCGACGACGAGCGCCCCTTGCTCCGGCAGCCCATCGCCACGAGGCCGTCGGTGACCACCACCGCCGTCCGACGCCAGTTTTACCCGCGGCGCGCCAGCCGCCGAAGCGCCATCACCACCGCCCTGCACTCGAGCACTCTCTGATGCCCCTCGCGGCCCCAGGCCCCAGCGACGATCAGGTGCCAGCGGTCCACGCACGCGACCGAGTCGGGCACGTCCGTCGCCGACGCGAGCCCGCGCTGCCCCATCAGGAGGGGCCTCTCCGCCCGCGGCGCTGCCCCCGGCGCGGCGCAGAGCGGCGCTCTGGGCGCCACCAGCCTCGCGCACTCCTCGCACAGCTTGTCTGGGCAAGGGCGGGCAACCTCGGCCCCCCGCCAGCCCACCTTGTCCGCATGCTGCGGGAGCCTCTTGGGGACACCTCCCCTCAGGGACCGACGCGGGCAGCCCGTCTGCGAGCAGCAACTCGAGGGCCCGTGGCATCGCCGAACCAGCGCCTGCAGGCAAGGCACATAAGCGAAGATCCGCGTCGGCTTCCTCCACTCGGTCCCGCACATGCAAAAGTCCAGGCACACCAGGTGGCTGCCCTCGCGACGCACGATGTCAACCATGGGCAGGAACAGCCAGCACAGGGACGAGGCAGAGTTCTCCAGGCTGAAGGCAGTCCCCCGCATGATGCACTCGAGCACCACCTCCACCGCGATCGTCATCACGTGGGTCCCGTCGTCGACCAGCTCCTATTCTCCTCGCTGAGCCGCGAGACGCAACGCACCTCTCGGGCCGCCCGCAGCCGCGTCACTCGCGCCCGCGACCCGGCGGAACAGGGCGGAGCCAAGTGGGCGATCCAGCACGCGCCAATGGCCAAGTCCCGTAAGAGCCCCCCCCCAAGTCCCCCAAGTCGCAGCGAGGCACCTGGTCTACTTCCCAGGGCTCCACCAGGCTCAGACGGGCCCGCCCCATCGCTCCCGAGAGCTTCGCCCCCCCCGCGAACAGCTCGCAGAAGCCGGCGGCCTCTCGCCACCCTCGGCTCGTCTCCTGCTCCCTGGCCAGGTACTGGTAGACTGGCGTAGCCGCATCCATCTCGTCCTTCTCGACGCTCGAGTAGGCCTCGTGCAGGTAGGTGGACCAGCCCTGCTCGTCGGCACCCTCGCAGAGAGCTCGCATCTCCTCCACCCCCGACCAGTTTGCCGCGATGCCGAACCCTAAATGACTCGCATCCGCAATGAAGATCCAGTCGCGACACTCGGAGCCCAAACACGTGCCATAGCACGCCGACAGCGAGACCACGACGAAGAACTCGTCCAAAACCTCGCTCCAGAGGGGGGCTACCCGTTCGCCGCGATACTCCTGGATCCACCGGTACACGTGATTGGGAATGCTCATGGCCGCCCTCGCGCAGGTGAAGATCCATGCCCTGAGGTCCACACGCGACCCCACAGCGGCCGGCGCGGCCTTCTCCTGGTTCAGCAGCGGCTCCGTCGCAAGCACCGCCAAGCGCACCTTCTCCTGCACCACCTGCACCAACTTCGCGCTGGCATCCAGCGAGACCCCCAAGGAGCGCTCCAGCCCGCGCCCCGCACTCTCCCTGTGAGCGGCCAATCCCACGGCCTCCAGCGCCTGCTTCGCCCTGGCGCCGCCCCGCTTCACCTGCAGCCCCGCCGCCTCAAGCTCCTTCGACTCACGGCGGATGCCGGCGCAGTCGCCTATGTAGATCCAGTGGAGCAGCGATTCCCGATGGAGCTGCGGAGGCGGCGACCTACGCTGGATTCGACCTGCCGCTGGAAGAGCGCCACCGCTTTCCACGACGCCCTGAAGCGTCGAGCGCGCGAAGAAGACGGCCCAGGCGAAGCCCATGGGCAGCATCCGCAAGCACGCGCATGCCCGGCCCCCTAGGCGCTCGACCAGGTCCTGCCTTCCTGACTTCCTCAAGTGGAAACGCAGCTCCTCCCCCTTCGCGCCGTCGAAGCCAAAGTACGACCACGGCGCCTCCGGCAAGAGCAGCTTGCAGAAAAAGTCCGGCACGTCCCCGGCGAAGCTCGCCACCTCCAAGTCGCCGCGCACGCTCGAGCCGAGGTCGACCCCGCACAGCGCTGCGGTGGAGCCCACGGCGAGCCACGGCAGACTCCTGAGCCCCACGTTGGACCTCCTCATGTCCCAGATCAGCCATGAACTGCGCCCCCCCACCACCTCGTCGCACGCCCCGAGCATGCCCGACTCCGCCAGCCCCACGTGCAGATCGAGCTTCGCCTCCTTCTGCCAAAGCCCTGCATCGCTGCGCGGCTTCACCACGTCGCGCGCCGCCCAGTCCACCTCGCGATCGCGAAGGGCCATGGTCCCCCGCGGGTCTCGCAAACACGGACGGCTCGAAGGTGGCGCAGCCTCGATCGCGATGAGCTCCGACCCAGCAAAGGGCAACGACACCTCGCTGACCTCCAGAGGGCACACGTCGCCGACTCGTGGCCCGAGGGCCATCCGACGGCTCGCGATGCCAGCCGCCTGGGCACTGGCGCTCCGTCGGCGAGACTTCCCCGCGGTGCTCGGGCCCGCCAGCGACTCCAGAGGTCCCGAACCACGTCCCTCTGCGCGGCCGGGCCCCTCTCCACGCTGACCGAGCTCCTCTCGGCGACTCGCTCCGCACCCCGTCCAGCGCACCGCGGTACATTCACGAGATAGCATTCACGGATCGATTGACAAGCTCCGGGGTCAGTCGATCCAACGCAGCGGGCCCCGCCCCCTTGAGGCCCCCCCAATACAGAAAGGCGCCCTGGGCACTCTGCGCAGGAGGTCTCGGGCACGAGCCTCCGCACCAGCAAGCCTCCGCGATGACCCCAGGGGCATCTCGAAGCATGCACTCCCGACAGCAAGGGCCAAATACTTCGGCTGGCCGAAAAAGTTGGCGACGTACACAGCCACGTCCGAAGGTCCAGAACCATCCCGCGAAGCACTCGATCACGCGCGCGACCTGCACCAAGTACCAGAAGAGCACAAGACGAAAGCGACGACAGCTCGCACTTGCCAGCACCACCCCCCGCCGCTGGAGAGGCAGGCCACCCCCCCTCGGAGCTGCCCTTGCCGCCCTCGGGGTAAGCCTTGTCACAATACTTATGAAACAAGGCCTTCCGTTCCAAGCATTTGCGCACCTCCTTGTCAGCGTCAGCGATGGCCCAGTCGTCGCTCTCGAGGACCACCGCGTCGTTCTCGTCCGCCACCTCCTACCAGACCTTGTTATTCCACCGCCCCCCGTTCTCCCCGCACGGCTGCTTCCAATCGCCCCGCTTCCCGGCGTTCCCGGACGCGCGGAAGAGACCGTAGAGTCGGCGGCGAATGACCTCCACAGCCTGACTGTTCACATGTCCTGCTCAGAACTCAGCGTCCTGCCCAGGACGGCGGCCATGAGAACCATCACGCAAGCCGCCCGGCACGTCTCCAACTCTTTCGACCTCGCGCATTGCTGCACCTCGAACTTCGCCGACGCCCCGCGCATGCACCGCGCCTGAGAGGGTCCAATGCTCCAGTCCGCGTTCTCGCATTGCTTCAGCTGGTTCAGCATGGCCGCCCTCGGGCCCTTGGCCTCCTGCCCCAGCTCCTGGATGCAGTGCTCGACCGTCTTCCCGCTCATCCCAGCGACGGCAAGGTCCTTCACGGCACGACCTCCCGAGCTGATGGAAGGCCGCCGAGCCCCACGCGCGGCACCTCCCGCTCCGCCCTGGCCCTCCGAGACCTGCCGCTCATGGGCCACCAGCCGCTGTATCAGGTTGTCGATCCCCCGGCGCGCTGACTCGCCCTCCTGAACCGCATCCAGCCCTCGTACGTCGTCGCCAGCCGGAGTGCCCTTGTCCTTCTCGGCGGCCAGCTTGCTGACCTGGCTCTGCAACGCAGCCTGCTGCTCGAGGAGGAGCCTCATCCCAAGACGTCTCATGAGCCCGTCGTCGTCGTCCGTGTCCAAGGCGGCCGTGCCCTTGTCGATCGAGATGTCGCTGTCCGAGCCCGTCAGGAAGCCGTCAGCCGTCATCCTCTTCCGTTTCATCTCGCAGCCGCCCAACGAGTAGATCAGCATCACCACGAGCGGAGCTGCCAGCGCCGCGAGAAACGGGCCCTCGAAGCCCCCGTCCTCCCAGCGCTCCACCACGTGGTCGCACGCGTCCGTGATCCGAGCGGCCGTCTCGCTCGCAGACTTCAGGACATGCACGCCTTCATCGACAATCTCACCGACGCCAAAAAACTTCCAGGTCTTGCAAGCCAGCAAAAACCCGAAGCCCGCCGCCCCGACGAACTTGTAGCTGCACACCGCGCCGCCCAGGGTGAACATGCTCTGTAACAGCCACCAAACGAGGTTTGACTGCTGCGAGTTACCCCCCTTGCCAACCTTATTGCCCAGTTTCTTGTCCTTGCCGCCAGCAGGGACTGAGAACCAGGAGCCGCCAGCAGTCCTCCGAATCAGGTTCACCGAGTCGGCCTCCGCTTTCACCTTCCCCCCACGAGTCAGCCCGTCAAACGGTCCCAGCTGCCACTTCTACTTGGGTTTCGAGAAGATGCGGCCCATGCGCAGATCCTGGACCTGCACCCGCTTCAGCCCGTCAACTACCGTCCAGGTCCCGACCTTCCCCAGCACCTGGTTCACCAGCATCAAGACCACGGCCGACTCATTACCCGTCTGGAGGCAGGCCCGATTTCCACTTCTTCCAGACCATCGCGCCCGACTCGATGTCCGCACCCCTGACGAGCTCCTCGCCGAGGTGACCCTCGTCGCTCCCGGGCAGATCGTCAGGAAGGAAGTCCAGTCCCTCCCCTGACCAGTTCACCTCCGCGGCATCGCTCTCGGCGGCGCCCCCGTCCGCCCAGGGAGGCCTCCCGCTGAACACGAGGTGGAAGAGCGAGGCCGGCAGGCACCACCTGTTCGTCGCGGGGCGCCTCCCATCTTCCTCGCCCGCGGGCAGAGGATGCTCAAGGAGAGAAGAAGCGTCCTCCTGCTGAGCCTGAGCAACAACGACTATGGAACGGACGGCCGGGAGCGCGAGGACACAGGGGAGACAAAAACAGTTCACAAACATATAGATATATAGCTATATATATATATATATATATATATGCTCGGTCCCCCCCCAGCGACCCCCCAAAACGCCCAAAACACGAAGCCGCGGTCTTGAGATGCTGGCACCGAACAGCCGCAGACACATGGTCTGTCACAGCGGGCTGTGACCCGAGAAGTATTCCTCCTCATCTTACTCTCCATCATCCTCCCCCTCCTCTTCCATGGACATCGCCAAAGGAGAAGACCCCAACACAGACGCTGCGACTGACAAGCCTGTCATCTGGGAGCAATGGGGCGGCATGGTTCAACGCGGCGACCAGAAATCCCTCGTCTTGTTCAAGCTGGACCCAGCGAAGACAAAGAGGCGGGCGCCAGGCCCAGGCCCGATCCGCAAGCGCGATTGGAAGCCTCTGGCCTACAAGTGGGTCCACAAGCGCAACATCATACTGCACACGGACGGGGCCAGGAGTTATAAGCTGAAGCTCGAAGGGGTCAAGCATGATTGGGTTGTCCACGCCAAGAAGCGCGTCATGGTCAAAGGTAAGTGGGTGTGGATCAAGCCTAAGTTCACCAAGATCACCCACCACGATGTTCCAGATGACAGCAAGCCCAACAAGACCAATCGCGTTTGGGTTAAAGCTGGCACCCAGATCATCGACCGCATCTGGGGCGAGCTGCGGAAACACTTAGGGGATAAGAAGACAGTGAACACCAAGGCGCTGACCAACAAGATCCGCTCCTACCAGTGGTTGTACTGGCACAGGGGCGAGGATTTGTGGCTGGCAACAGGGAAGATGCTGGAGGAGGCCTTCCTCAAGGAGCACTGCCAGTGAGCGGCGAGCGCTGTAGTCCCCGAAGAGTACACAGTGTTTTCTTGCTCGGAGGCCACGAAACACTGTGTATCACAGGTTTTTCTGGTTTTTCTGGTGTGGGAACCAACGAAACATTGTATATCACAGGTTTTTCTGGTTTTTCTGGTTTTCAGGCGCCGACAAACAGGAGGTGGGGGAGCGGTGGGGCGAGGCCGCGGCGAGCATTTCAGCTCCAGAAACCAGAAAAACCAGAAAAACCTGTGATACGCAGTGTTTCGTTGGTTCCCAGACCAGAAAAACCAGAAAAACCTGTGATACACAGTGTTTCGTGGCCTCGGCCGAAACCGATATGCTTGCGCGCACGGTGCCCGTGACGGATGGGCCGAGCGGATGAGTTCGTCAGCCTGGATGGCAGGCCAAAGTTGAGTTGTGTATTCGTGTTTTGGGCGCTCTGGGGGGTCGCTGGGGGGGGGATCGACCATATATATATATATATATATATATATAATGTTCATGGCGTTTTCTCTTCTTCGAGACATCGGGACACGGACATGCTGCAAGCTGGTAACAGACGGCGCTGGCCTTCTTCTCCGCGGACCAGCCCGTCCTCCAGGCGCCCAGCCCCGCCTGGCAGTCGACGTCGTCCTCACGGAGGGGGGGGGGGGCAGCAGCTGGGGGGTCCCAAACAGACGGTGCGGCGACAGACCGTGCGGTGACCTCGGAACTCCCGACAACCTCACCGCACGGCTCGGTGGCAACTCGTGGGAGCCTCCCGTACGTACCATCTTGTCGGCTCTTGCGAATCGACGCCAATCGACGCTGAATCGACGCTAGTCGACGCTAAATCGACGCTGATCGACGATAAATCGACGTTGAATCGGCACATCTCATCGACTCCCAGACACTCATCGACGCTAACCGACGCTAAAGACGGAATAAAGAGGGTATACCAGGCTCCCATGATTTGCTACCGAGCGCACGGTCCGTCATCGCACGATTTTGGGACCCTGGAAGCCCCAGTCGCACGAGACATCCTCGGAGAGCGACCCGAGTCCCAAAACCGTGCGGTCACCCCGAATGCCAAGTGGCTCACCACACGGTGTGGTCACCGCACCGTTTGGAGGCCCCCGAAACAAGGTGCCGAAGCCGCTACTCCACAGACCCCTCCCGGTGTGAGCTCCGACGAAGGGCTCGAGGATAAGCAAGCCGTGGCGAAGAGGGATCTTCAGAACGAGCAGCAGTATCGGCACGTTTTCCTCCCCTGACTCCTGGCCCTCTCTGCCGGCGCGCGCGGTGGCGACAGCGCAGCCGATGCCCTCACGGACGGTGCTCCAAGGACTTCCAGCCCGACACCAACATATCCCGATCCCTGGGGTTGGCATCACCTTACCTCGGTGCCGATCCTAAGGATTGCCCGAACTTTTCGGTGCGCATCGCTGAGGCTGTCGTCGCACTGGGTTTGTCGACGGTAAGGGCGGGGATGAGCTCGAGGCTGATTAAGAGAGATGTGCCATCGGGGGGCGGGCTCGAAGGGGCCAGGGGCCGCTCTGGGATGGCCCAGGGGCACCATGTTCGGAAGACCAATGGCAGCGGCCCCCGTGGAAGTGCATGCGCGCCCTCCCAATCCACTGCTCCCCCGCTGCAGCACCCCTTGGGACAATCATCCTGGCGAAGCACCCAACCATGTGCAAGTGTAAGCAGAGATCGTTCCCTATGGGGTCATGTAACGTGTGAGGGGTGGCGACAAGCTGCACGTGGACGAGCGCACTGGAGCCGTAAGGGGAGCCCCCCATTGAGCCACGAAACGTTTGAGGGGTGTGCCGTAATAAGCGGGGAGCCACATGATGACACACCCAATGGGGCCTTAGCGGAGCTCCTTATGGAGCCATGAAACGTGTGACACGCGGATGGCAAAGGCAGGGATAGGAGGAGGGAGAAGGGGGAGGAGTGAGGGAACGAGGACGCGGGGCGCTGCGAATTCAAAACGAGGACCCAACAACACAGGATGGTTGGGAAAAAACATCCTCGATCCTCTGGAGGGCGAGCAGAAAAATGCTCAAAAACCCTCCGCCCCCCACGCACGACGGCCTCGTAGAGGCAGCACCACGCCTGCCTGCCAACGGACCTGGGGAAGCCAAAAGGTACTGATATCGCTACTCCCCGGACCTCTCCTGGAGGGCATTCTGACCAGGATTTCGAGACGATTCCAGCCGTGGCGACGAGGGCCTGCCAGGAGGCGCACAAGTGCGAAAGCGACGGTCATGGCAGCGGCATCAGTGCCTCTCTCCTCCGGGGACCACTCCTGCGCCGGGTCGGCGGGGCTCAGGTCGCAATCGAAGGGCGCGGCCTCCGCCGCCGCCGCCAGGGCGGCGGCCGCCAACAGCCGCTGCCGTGCCCCGCACCGCGCAGCCGGCGGCCCTCCGCCGCCGCCGCGCGGCGCCATCGGCGGGAGGGGCGAGCGACGCCCCTGGACGGGCAGGCCGCACGGGGTCGGGGAATGCCAGGGCTTTCTGTTGCATCCTCGGGGGGAATCTGTCTGTCCCATAGCGGCCTTTTCCGCGTCGAATGTGTGTCGAATCCATGTCGGAATCGTCGGATCCGTGTCGAATCCGTGTGGAATCCGCGTCGAATCCACACCAGATCTGCGTCGAGTCCGCATCGGGCACAAGAAAAGACACCGATTTGGGGGACAGGCGAGGCTGGGGCGGTGGCACTGCCTCGGGAAGGAGCAGGACTGGGGTCGGGGAGGGAGGGGAGGGGGGACGGCGAGGCAGGAAGAGGATGCAGAGGGGGAGAGGGGGGAAGGACGGGGAGGAGAAAGCGAGAGGAGAGCGAGGAAGGGAGGAGAGCAAACGAGAAGGGAGGGAGGAGGGAGGGAGGAGGGACGAGAGGAAGAGGAAGGAGGGGGGGAGGGAGGGAGGAGAAAGGAGGAAGGACCAGGAGAGGGGGCAGCGCGGCAGGAGGGCGGGCGGAGGAGGCTGGCAGAGGCGACCCCGCACGGCCTCACCTCCCAGAGGAGGCCTCGGCGGGCAGCGGCGGCCCCCAGGCTCCAGAGGCCGCCCGGCGCCAGCAGGGCGCGCGCGCGAGCGCCCCCCCACCCCCCTGGGTCCGACCCGCCGTTTGCACGATTGCAAAAAAGTGGTTGCTGGATGGATCTCCTCTTGATTGGATCGCTACGGACCGTACTTGTACTCCTTCGTCGATCCCTCACTATCGTCGATCCCGCGGTTCTTCACGAATGCTTGTATGTCCTTCTCATCGTTGTCCTAGCCCTTCTGCATTGCTCTCATCGCCCCATTTCTTTATGATCATGCTTCCCTATCGTATTCTTCCCTCCTGCTCCTCCTGCTCTTCCTGGACCTTGTCGGCATCGTTGTGGTTGTTTCTCTGTTTTCCATCATCCCATTATCCTCCTCATGCGTCCCTTCGGGTCGTTGTCGCGCCGCGCCGAGGTTTCGGCTTAAATCTGCTCGAACGGGAAACCCTGTCAAGGGTAAGCATAATTCAAACTGTAAGATTTCCACGGCGCTGCCACTGAAATCATCCACAATTAAAATCAATTCGAAAAGTCACACAATCAAATTCATTGTGTAAACCCACACAAGTAAAACCAATATGTAATCAATGTTCGAATTGATTTTGAGTGTAAGGGATTTCCAGAGGCAGCGCCGTGGGGCCGCGGAAGCTTACCAGGAAAACAAAGAAACATGAAAAACTGAGAAAGTTTGTTATTACAGGGACGAACAGGCAAAACTGAGGATAACCTGTAACTGACAATATTTTTATTGGCGCAACAAATAAGAACCCTTACAGTCACAGGTGCTCCTCCGCGTGTCCTGGTTTTTTCCTGTGAGAACACAAGTTGTTTCCTGCTGCTCCTGTTTTCTTCTCCTGTTTTCCTGATCAGCTTCCGCGGTCACAGAGCGCCGCAACTACGATGCCATACAACCAAAAACATATTCAAAAAAAGTCCCACGATCACATTCAAGTTGCAAATCCATACAAGTAAAATCCAAATGAGAATTGCGACAATCAAAGTCACTTTGAAAATCCCAACAAGTAAAATCAAAAAGGAACCAAATTACACATTGATTCTGAGTGTGAAGGATTTCCAGGGGTAGCGCCTTGGGGCCGCGGAAGCTTCCCAGGAAAACAAAAAAAAACGATAACTAGAAAAAGGCAGATGCTTTTGATGGAAACAAACAACAAACAGAAAACATAGGAAAATATGTAACCCCCAATGTCTTTTGCTGGTGCAACACCTTAAAAGACTGACAGACACAGGTTTTCTTCGATGTCTCTTGATTTTCCATGTGGTAACACAAGTTGTTTCATAATTGCCAGATTTTTCCTGTTTTCAGGGTAAGCTTCCACGGCCCCACGGCGCTGCCTCTGGAAAATCCCTCACAGTCAAATCATTGTGTATGCGGATTACAACTTATGTGTGGGGCTTTACATCGTGACCTTGCTTGTGGGAAATGTTACATTGATTTTACTTCTACGGATCTACAAGGGCTTTTCAATTGTTTGTGACGTGTAGGGAATCCTAGAGGCGGCGCCGCGGGACCGCGGAAGCTTACCAGAAAAAAACAAAGAAAGACAGGAAAATAATAAAAAAGCGTTAGCTTGCACATGGGCAAAAAAATAGTAAGGAAAACCTGAGACTGTCAGTGTTACGATTTGCTGCACCAATAAAATCACTGACATATGCATGAATCCCTCCGTTTTTGTTATGTTTGTCCTTGTGCAAACAAAGGCTGTTTCCTGTTGTTCCTGTTTGTTTCTCGTGTTCCGGGTAAGTTCCTGTTTGTTTCTCGTGTTCCGGGTAAGCTTCCGCGTCCCCACGGCGCTGCATCTGGAAATCCCTTACAATCAAAATTACTGTGTGACTGATTGCAAATTGACTTTATTTGAGGGTGGTTACAAATCAAATTTGAGTGTGGGGATGTTCAAATTGATTTGAATTGCGGGGGATCTCAGTGGCAGTGCCGTGGAAGTCTGACAATTGAAATATTGTTTGAGATTTGCTTCTGCAAGAGTCAACGTGTAAGCGTCTTTAGCTCAACATATGGTGTAAGCTACAAGTAGAAGCCGACAAAAACATCTGGTTGCAATCGCACAAAAGGCGGGTGCTACCCCCCCCCGCGGCGCTCGCGCGATGGCCGAAGGCCAAGGCCGCCGCCGCCAGCACCGCCGACGCCGCCGCCGCCGCCGCCGACGACGACGACGACGACAACGGCGGCGCCGGCGGCGGTCACGACTACAGCGGCGGCGACGGCGACAACGGCGCCGAGGACGAAGATGGGGACGACGAGGAGGACAGCGACGAGGATGACAGCTTGTCGAGGAGAACCAGCGCCCGCCAGCGACAGCGAGAAGAGGAGGACGCCGACGAGGAAGACGGAGACGATGAGGAGGGAGGCTGAGGCGGACGACGATGAGGAGGACATCTTGTGGAGGCGAACCAACGGCCACCAGCGACAGCGACAAGAGGAGAACGTCGACGACGACGACGACGACGAGGAGCAGGACGAGGACGAAGATGGGGATGATGACGACGACGACGACGACGACGACGACGACAACGACGACGACGACGAGAAGGAGGACGAGGACGAAGACGGAGACGACGAAGGGGAACAGCAGCGGAGAGGAAAGAAGAAGGGAGAAGGGGGAAATGGAGGGGGAGGGACGGAGGAGGACGACGAGGAGGAGGTGGAAGAGGATGAGGAGGAGGAAGAGGAGGAGGAGGAAGAGGAGGAGGATGAGGAGGGGGGGGAAGAGGATGAGTAGGCGGCGAGAGCGAGGAGAACCTCCCAGGCAGTCCGAAACCTCCCATGGGCGGAGGAGGAGGAGGAAGAGGGGGAGGAGGAGAGGATGGCAATGTCTGGAGACATACATTCCACTAGATCCCAGATCCCAGAAGGAGGACCAGAGTAAACTCAAGATTCATCAACGATGTTGGAATAAATCCTCCCTCCAAGCTCCCTCTTCACAGGCCCTTACAAAGATTCAACTCCACTGACAGACGTGCCCCGCTGGGAGACAACCATTTGAGGATCCTGAAGCGTGCCAAAGCACCGCTAAGGATGAGGACGAGGATGAGGAGGAGGAGGAGGAGTAGGAGGAGGAGGAGGGGATGGCAACGTCTGGAGACATACATTCCACTAGATCCAAATCCCGGGAGGAGGAAGAGGAGGAAGAGGAGGGGGAGGAATCCACCCCCCTCAGGTCCGGCCGGCCCTGAGGGGGGGGGAGACTGCATTCAGACGAAGTCTCGAGCCAGGAGGTGGCCGGTGCCAGGAGGAGGGGAGCCTCTCAGGGGACTCGGCGGCACACGCGCTCTCCAGCGGTTCCGCGCGGCGTCCACCAGGCTCCTCAGGCCAGCCAGGGCCCAGATGCTCTGCACGGCTCCCCAGAGGCCGCTGGGCTCGGGAGGGGGGGGGGGAGGACCCTGACCTCCGGGCGCCGCGAGAAAAAGCACGGCGGGCGCTATTCTTCTGGGGGGACCTCGATGTACGCACCAAGTCGTTTGATCGGCCAAGGGACTCGGTGTATAGACGTCCCACCTTGTCGAGCTGCGGGATGCTGGAGCATCTATAGACCGCAATCCCTCGCCGACTTCCTTGGCTCCTTGGCCGACCAGGCGACGTGGTGAACGCATCGAGCCCAGCCGATGCTCGCGATTTCGGCATCTCTGTGGGTCGCTTTCCAGCCCCCGGGACCCGAGAGGAAGTAACAAACGCGACTGTCTCGGAGATAGATTCGATATGACCAGCCTTGGGGCCCTCAGAAACTGGGATCCTTAAGATCGGCACCAAGATAATGTGATACTAATACTTGAGTTAAGAATGTGGTTCAGGCGGGGACGTCGAGACATCTGGGGGCCCGCGCCGTGAGAAAAACGCAGCCTCGAAGGTCTGGGGAGGAGGAGCGGGAGGGGCAGAGGGAGGAGGAGGCGCCAGGCCGATCCGGCGGAGGGCCAGCGCGAGGATGACCACCCGGTAGGAGACGCTCCCCTCGCAGGCGTCGTAGATCGGCTTGAGCTGCAGCCCAGGGTCGTCCACGTCGGCCCCTGTGCTGCTGAGCGCAGCGCAGACGCGAGCCCACTCCGCTTCGGTGGGCAGCGCCAGGCGGCCGAGGTCCAGCCTCTCCCCGCTCACCAGAGCCGCCGCGAGGTGCCCGACGACCGTGTTGGGCTGGAGGGGCCTGGGCCGGTGCGACAAGGCGATCGTCGCCACGTCCATGCCGCCGTTGAACATGTCGTAAGACCACCTCTGCTGACGAGAGAGCGGGGTGGCGAAGCGCCAGGGGCTCCGCATGCACTCCCCTGGCACACGCACTCGCGTCCTGCGGTGGCGGTCCTCGCACCGCCGCCGGTTCGGCCTCGAGAGCTGCCAGGATCTGATGACCTCTCGCAAGTCCTGCGAGAGTTCCGCCCGCACGCCCGCTGCTTCGAGCGCCTGGGCGCTGACCGGGTGAGCCCCAAAGGCCATCGCCAGGGTCTTGGCCGCCGCGTCTGGCAGCACCGCCTCGGGCCGCTCGCCCAGAACTGCCGCGCGCTCTTCCCGCCACTCCCTCAGCCGCCCGTGCAGGTCCTCCAAGTGGTTCGCCCCGCCCGCGCCGTTGCCACTGGCGGCCTTGAGCGCCACTCTCCAGCGGTGGCCAGCGTCGCGGCCGTTGGTCCTGTTGTAGAACCGTGGGCCACCCAGATCTGAGTCGGCGATCTCGGCCAGGAACGATCGCTCCAACCGGCGCAGCTCGGCGGCCGACCCCGACGAGCACGTGTCCAGCACCGTGAACAAGAAGTCCTGGGGGCGCCTGCGAATCTCCCGCTCTGCCTCACCCGTGCTGGTCAGGTACGCCTCCTTGCGGATGCCCTTGCTGCGGGAGCCGATGCAGAGGCGATTGTCACGGGCGTCCCACCACATGTACACGTAGCCGCTGTGATCGCTCGGCAAGCTCCCGACGTCGAAGCCGAAAAAGCGGCCCCCGCCGCGCCTCGACTTGTGCTGCGCCCGCAGGAACCTCCGCTCGTCGAACGCGGGCAGGAGCTTCGGCCTCGGCTCTGGCTCGGGCAGCAGCAGAGGAGGAGAGGCACATCCCGGGCTGGACGAGCCGCACGGCTGGGCCACCACATGGGCGCTGGACCAGCGCGTCCAGCGGGACCGTCCGCCAAGGCTCCGCCGCCCCTCAGCCAGCATTGCCTGAGCCACAATGGCTCCGGACACGTCGGGGCACACACGCACACACACACTTTTTACGCCGGCGGCTGGGCAGAGACACTGCGCTGGCGATGGAAATCACACACACACACACACACGCACACACACACACAAACAAACACACACGCACACAAACAAGCACGCCCATTCGCGTCCAGCACCTGGACATTCCTGTTCGACGACGGCGGCCGCGTCGGCGACGACTACTACTGCCAGTACTTCTACGAACGCGCCCACCACCACCACTACTATTACTACAGCTACAACCGCCACCACCACCACCACCACGACCACTACCATCAACACCACTACTGCTACAGATGGTCTGGTGGCCAGACGGCTTGTTTTTTTTTCATGTGCAAACCATCGGGATGATAAAGGAATTCGGGAGGGAGATAGGAGTGGCCCACGTACGTGCTACGAGCTAATATACTGTCTCATACGGTAACGTATACATTACGCGTAAAACCACATGGTTTCGTATCCGCGCGGCCCATCGCAAAAGGCGCAATGGTCCCGCACGAGCACCCATGTGGATTATCGAATGGGCCGTACAGCTTGCACGGCTAAAACATATGGCATTAAATCTGAACCACGTGAATTACCACGTGAGAACCGACTTGAGCACCTCATGCCACCATATGAGTCTCCATGAAACCCGTGCGGCTCACAAATTACAGCCGTATGGGGCAGCGTTTGAAACTAAATGGTTCACAGTAAAAGCAACAAGTGACAACAGCAACAACAACAGCAGCAACAACAAAAACGACTATGAACCCATACAATAGGTCGTACGGGACGATATGATTTACAACGCGTATGGCTTACTGCCCGAGAACCGATTGCGCATTGAGTGAGCACACTTTACCGTATGGAGCCGTACGACGAATCGTATCGCACCAGATGGCATGCCGTGTGAACCAATAGAGAAGCGCAACATGATGCGGATCCATATCGAAGGGCACACACAAACATTCGTTGTATCATATGTAACCGCGCGCTGTGTACCATAAGATACGTGCTACAAAGAACGATTGCCCATAGACGAACAGATTGATGGTTATCCGAACGCACATGTGCTATAATTCTCGCACTATATATATAACAAAAAAATCACATGTAATCAGAGTGAGGGGGCCGAACGGTCATTCATTGTCCCTGGGTGCGTGGCTTAATTGCGGTTCCGTGGTGATAATTATGCTTGTTGCGTTCTTGTGATTGCTGTTGTTACTGTTGTTGTTGTTGAATGTCAACTACTAAAAGAATATTATTGTTGGACCCCTTACAGGCGCCTTGGCGCTCTCGCCGAGGCGCCGGCTGCATCTTCATTGAAAATGAAGTTCATTCTCAAGCGGTTTGGGGGAACGCCAAAACCGGCCCCCCAACAACAACAACAACAACAACAACAACAACAACAACAACAACAACAACAACAACAACAACAACAACAACGCTCCCGCTCGAGACTTCCTACTTTTTTGCTCAGGGCCGGTGCTCTTGCTCGCCGCCGAAAGCAGCCGTCTCGACAAAACCAGCGCTCCCGCTCGAGATTTCCTCCCGTTTTACCTTGGACAGGCGCGCTACTCTTTCTCTCATCGGCGCCGCCCCCCAGCAACAACAACGCCCCCGCTCGAGACTTCCTCCCTTTTTTACTCAAGGTGGTGCTCTTCCTCGCCGCCGACAGCCCCCGTCCCGACAAAACCAGCGCTCCCGCCCGAGACTTCCCCCCGTTTTGCGCTGGACTGGAACCCTTTTCTCCTCCTCCTCCTCCTCCTCCTCCTCCTCCTCCTCCTCCTCCTCCTCCTCCTCTCCTCCTCCTCCTCCTCCTCCGCCTCCTCCTCCTCCTCCGCCCTCCTCCTCCTCTCCTCCTCCTCCTCCTCCTCCTCCTCCTCATCCTCCTCCTCCTCCTCCTCCTCCTCCTCCTCCTCCTCCTCCGCCCCTCTCCTCCTCTCTCCTCCTCCTCTCCTCCTCCCTCCTCCTCCGCCTCCTCCTCCTCCTCCTCTCCTCCCTCCTCCTCCTCTCCTCCTCCTCCTCCTCCTCCTCCTCCTCCTCCTCTCCTCCTCCTCCTCCTCCTCCTCCTCCTCCTCCTCCTCCTCCTCCTCCTCCTCCTCCTCCTCTCCTCCTCCTCCTCCTCCTCCTCGCCCTCCCTCCCTCCCTCCCTTTCCCCCCTCCCCCCTCCCTCCTCCCTCCCCTCCCTCCCTCCCTCCCTCCCTCCTCCTCCTCCTCCTCCGCTCCTCCTCCTCATCTCCTCCTCCTCCTCCTCCTCCTCCTCCTCCTCCTTGTCCTCCTCCTCGTCCGTGTCCTCTTCCTCTTCCTCCTCCTCCTCCTCGTCCTCCTCCTCCTCTGATTATTCTTCTTATTAGTACTATTAGTATTTGTCCTATTATTATTAGTATTGTTAGTGTTACTGGGATTACTAGCAGTAGTATTATTATTATTAGTATTATTATTATTCGTAGTATTAGTATTATTATTATTATTATTAGTATTATTAGTAGTAGTAGTAGTATTATTATTATTATTAGTAGTATTAGTAGTAGTAGTAGTATTAGTATTCGTATTATTCTTATCAGTAGTATCATTATTAGTATTAGTATTATTAGTATTAGTATGATTATTACCATTATTATCATTATTATTAATAATACTAATATTGTTAATATTGTATTATTAGTATTACTATTATTAGTATTATTACTATTATCATTACTATTATTATAAGTAGTAGTAGTATTAGTATTAGTGTTATTAATAATATTAGCATCAGTAATATTAGTATTATTACTATTATTCGTATTATTAGTGTTAGTATTAGTAGTATTATTAGCGTTATTACGATTTGTCGTATAAGTCGTCTTAGTATTCGTCTTCTTAGTAGTAGTAGTAGTAGTAGTATTAGTAATAGTCGTACTACTAATTATAATAATAATATTAATATTAGCAATAATCTTTGTATTATTGGTATATATAAAAAAACATCATCCTCATCATGAGCATCATCATTATTGATGTTATTATTATAATAATATTAGTATAATTATTAAAACAAATGTCATTAGTATTAATACTATCACTATTAGTGTTAGTGCTATTGTTATTATTGCTATTTTCAAAGAGTATTATCAGTAGTATTACTATCAGTGTCATTCGTATTATTATTAGTAATATTAGCATCATCAGTATTAGTAGTATTATTACTGTTAGTATGAGTATTAGTATCATCACTATTCGTCTTATAAATAATTATATCATTCTTGTTATTCATATGATTCGTCGCGTTATTCTTATTAGTATGAGTAGTATTATTCGTATTCTTCTTAATATTAGTAGTATGATTCTTATGTCTATTCTTAGTATTCTTAGAAGTAATAATGGCATGTGTAATATTAGCGTTAGTCTTCTTCTTAGTAATATTACTACTCTTCTTACTAGTAGTATTTCTAGTCATATTCTGAAACTGTGTCTTATGATTATTACGCGTACGATTATTATTATGAGTAGTAGTACTGTTAGTATTAATGATATTAGTATTCTTCTTAGTAATCTTCTTAGCATGATTCTTATTATTATTCATCCTCCTCCTCCTCTTCCTCCTCCTCCTCCTCCTCGTCCCCCTCCTCCTCCTCATCCTCCTCCTCCTCCGCCTCCTCCTCCTCCTCCTCTTCCTCCTCCTCCTCCCCCTCTCCTCCTCTTCCTCCTCCTCCTCCTCCTCGCTCCTCCTCCTCTCCCCCTCCTCCTCCTCCTCCTCCCCTCCTCCTCCTTCCCTCCTCTCCTCCCCTCCTCCTCCTCCTCCTCCTCCTCCTCCTCCTCCCCTCCTCCTCCTCCTCCTCTCCTCCTCCTCCTCCTCCTCCTCCTCCTCCTCCTCCTCCTCCTCTCCCCTCCTCTCCTCCCCTCCTCCTCCTCCTCCTCCTCCTCCTGCCTCCTCCTCCGCCTCCTCCTCCTCCTCCTCCTCCTCCTGCCTCCTCCCCCTCTCTTCCTCCTCCTCCTCCTCCTCCTCCTCCTCCTCCTCGTCCTCCTCCTCCTCCTCATCCTCCTCCTCCGCCTCTTCCTCCTCATGCTCCGCCTCCTCCTCCTCCTCTTCGTCTTCGCTGTTATTCGTATTATTAGTATTGTTATTACTATTAATATTAATAGTATAGTTATTATTATTACTATTATTAGTAGAATTATTATTGTTATTAATATTATCATTGTTATTATTGTTATTATTATTATTAGTAGTATTAGTATTGTTAGTATTAGTAGTAGTAGTAGTAGTATTAGTATTATTATTAGTATTATCATTCTTAATATGATTATTAGTAGTATTAGTACTATGAATTATTATTAGTATTAGTAGTATGACTATGTTTCTTAGAAGTAGTCTTAATAGTATTCTTCTTAGTAGTAGTAGTAGTATTAGTATTATTAGTATTAGTCTTATTATTACTAATAATAATATTATGATTAGGGAGATAAAAAAGAAAAGGAAAAAAACAAAAAAACATGATTACTATTATTATCATAATCATCATCATCCGCATCATCATTGATAGTAGTATTATTACTATTAATAGTACTACTATTACTATTATTAGCAGAAGTGTTATTATTATTACTATCACGATTAGTGTTAGTGATATTGTTATTATTGCTAGTATTAATAGTATTATCAGTATTATTACTATCCGTCTTATTAGTATTATTATTAGAATCATTAGTATCATCAGTATTAGTAGTATTATTACTGTTAGTAATAATATTACTATCAACACTATTCGTCTTATAAATATGTATAATATTCGTGTTATTCATATGAGTCGTCTTATTAGTCTTATTAGTATGAATAGTATTCTCCGTATTCGTCTTAATATTATTAGTAGTCTTAATCGTATGCTTATTCTTAGCATTCTTAGAATTATTAATGGTATGTGTAGTATTAGCGTTAGTCTTCTTCTTAGTAATATTAATACTCTTCTTACTAGTAGTATTTCTAGTCATATTCTGAAACTGTTTCTTATGATTATTATGCGTATGATTATTATTATGAGTAGTAGTACTGTTAGTATTATCATACGCACCTCTCCGAGAGAGTAGAGCTCAGAGGCGATTAATGCGCACGTCGTCCGCGATTTGTCTGGCCGTTTCGCTCGGGACATCCTCGAAATTCTGAAAATCGGCGGCACCCCTCACGCAGATCGTGACGTCAGAAGCCAAAAATCACATGGGAATTTCAACATGTTAACATAAAACCTTCAAAAACACATAGTAATTTCAATAATGTCGACCCCGATTCTCAGAGAATGGCGGTTTCGCCTGAGACATCCTCCCAAAATCGAGCCCCAGACCCCTCCTCGGAGCCTCCTGGGGGCCTCCTGGAACCTCCTGGGGCCTCCTGGGACTTTCTGGACCTTCTGGTACCCCAGACCCCGCCTCGGAGCCTCCTGGAGTTCTCCTGGGCCTGCTGAGGCCGCCTGGGGCCTCCTGGGGCTTCAGAACTACATGCACACACAGAGACACAAATCACGCCCAACACATCACACGCTAGACAAACATAACATACACACACACACACACACACACACACACACACACACACACACACACACAACACCGACAACGCACAAAAAGCACGCACCACACAAAGCACACATCACACACACACACACAACACTCACAATCATGGGGCCTCCTGGAGCCTCTTCTGGTATCCAAGTCGGGCCTCCTGAGGCTTCCTGGGGGGCCCTGGTACACACATCGCAAGGTGTGGCAACCCCACTTGCGCTCGAGTGCGACTTCGCTGTTGCATGTCATTCCTGCTTCAAACGCCCCTTCAGCTTGTTGTATGAGTCTGGGCACACACGTGCCACTTGTTAATGATATTAATATTCGTCTTAGTATTCTTCTTAGCATGATTCTTATTATTATTATTCCTCCTCCTCCTCCTCTTCCTCCTCCTCCTGCTCCTCCTCCTCGTCCCCCTCCTCTGCCTCCTCCTCACTCCCTCCTCTCCTCCGCCTCCTCCTCCTCCTCCTCCTCTTCACTCCTCCTCCTCCTCCTCCTCCTCTTCCTCCTCCTCCTCCTCTCCCTCCTCCTCCTCCTCCTCCTCCTCCTCCTCCTCCTCCCCTCCTCCTCCTCCTCCTCCTCCTCCTCCTCCTCCTCCTCCTCCTCCTCACTCTCCTCTCCTCCTCCTCCCTCCTCCTCATCCTCCTCCCCTCCCCTCCTCCTCCTCTCCTCTCCTCCTCCTCCTCCTCCCTCCCTCCTCCTCCTCCTCCCCCTCCCCTCCCCTTCCCCCCTTCCTCCCTGCTCCTCCTCCTCCTCCTCCTTCTCCTCCTCCTCCTCCTCCTCCCCTCCTCCTCCTCCCCCTCCTCCTCCTCCTCCTCCTCCTCCTCCTCCTCCTCCTCCTCCTCCTCCTCTTCCGCCTCCTCCTCCTCATTTTCCTCTTCCTCTTCCTCCTCATCCTCCGCCTCCTCCCCCTCATCATCCTCCTCTTCGTCTTTGTTGGTATTCGTTTTATTAGTATTGCTATTACTATTGTTATTACTATTGGTAGTATTATTAGTATTGTTATTATTATCAGTATTATTAATAATAATAATAATAATAATAATAATAATAATAATAGTATTATCATTATTATCATTAATCGTATTCTTATGTATATTATTACCATTATTATTAGTAATAGTATTATTATCATTTTGATTAGCATTATTATTATCAGTATTATTATTATTGATAGTATTATTAATAATACTATTATTATCATCACTATTATTATTAGCATTATTATGATTGTTATTAGTACTGTTACTATTATTAGTATTAGTATTAGTATTATTAGTAGTATTATTAGTGGTAGTATTACTAGTGTTTTTGGTATTAGTATTATTAGTATTAGTAGTAGTAGTAGTATTAGCATGTTTTAGTATCATCAGTATTATTATCATTAGTACGATTATTACCAGTAGTAGCAGTATTATTATTCGTAATATTATTAATATAAATAATAATGATGTTAGTATTATCATTAGTATTAATGTTATTGTTCTCGTTATTAGTATTAATAGTATTGATATGTGTATTACCATTGTTGCTATTGGTATTCATATTATGATTATCATTATTATTATTATTGATACTACTATTAGTAGTAATAGTGTTGTTATTATTATTAGAGGTACTGGTATTATTAGCCCGGTTATTATTATGATTGTTAGCGTTAATATTATTAGTAGTAATAGTAGTAGTATTATGGTTACTAGCATTAGTATCAGTATTAGTACTACCAGTATTATTAGTATGTGTCGCATTAGCAGTGTAAGTAGTAGTAGTAGTATTAATACTAGTATGATTAGTATTAGTAGTAATAAAAATAGTATTATTAATAGTATTAACATTCGTGTTCTTATTCGTATGATTGCTATCATTAATATGAATAGTAATCTTAGTAGTATTAGTATTAGTACTGTTATTGTTACTACGATTAGTGATAATATGAGTAGTAGTATGAATAATATTAATCGTAGTAGTATTAGCAGTAGTCTTACTAGAAGTCTTATTGTTACTCTTAATCTTCAGATTAGTATTAGTGGTCATCTTATGTTTCCTAATACTCTTCGTATTACGCTTATTCGTCGTAGCATTACTATTATTATTATCCTCCTCCTCCTCCTCCGCCTCCTCCTCCTCCTCTTCATCATCATCCTCCTCTTCCTCCTCATCATCATCATCCTCCTCTTCCTCCTCCTCTTCCTCCTCCTCCTCCGCCTCCTCCTCCTCCGCCTCCTCATCCTCCTCCTCCTCCTCCTCCTCCTCCTCCTCCTCCTCCCTCCTCATCATCATCATCAACCTCATCCTCCTCCTCCTCCTCTGCCTCCTCCTCCTCCCCTCCTCTCCTCCTCCTCTCCTCCTCGCCCGCCTCCTCCTCCTCCTCCGCCTCCTCTTCCTCCTCTCCGCCTCCCGTTCCTCCCTCCTCCTCCTATCTCCTCTTCCTCCTCCTCCTCCTCCTCCTCCATCCTCCTCCGTCCTCCTCCCCTCCCCTCTTACCTCATCCTCCGCCTCTCATCCCCGCCTCCCCCCTCTTCCTACCTCCTCCTCTTCCCCCTCCGCCTCCTCCTCCTCCTCCTCCTCCTCCCCTTCCTCTTCCTTCCTCCTCCTCCGGTTACTCCTCCTCCTCCTCCTCCTCCTCCTCCGCCTCCTCTTCCTCCTCCGCCTCATCCTCCTCCTCCTCATCTTCTCCTCCTCCTCCTCCTCCTCATCCCCCGCCTCCGCATCCCCCTCCTCCTCCTCATCCTCCTCATCCTCTTCATCCTCCTCCTTCTCTTCCTTCTCCTCCGCCTCCTCCTCCTCCTCGTCTTTTTCTTCGTCGTCTGCTTCTTATTGTTATTATTATTATTATTATTATTATGCTTAGTATTATTCTTCGTATTCTTCTCAGTATTAGTATTATTCTTGTTCGTATTAGTATTAGTGTTCTTCTTCTTATTATTAATATTAGTATTCGTCATATTATTAGTATTATTAATATTAATAATAATAACAATAGCATCATTATTATTGGTAGTAGTATTATTATTATTAGTATTATTATTATTAGTATTGTTATTAGTATCAGTATTAGCATTGGTATTATTAGTATTAGTAGTAACATTGGTATTAGTATTAGTATTAGTATTGGTATTCCCTTTTTAAATATTAATATTAGTATTGTCATTCGTATTGTTATTATTAATAGTATTATTAGTAGTATTATTAGTAATATTATTACTAGTATTGTTATTATTAGTACCAGTCGTATTATTATGAATATTATCATTCGTATTATTATTAGTATTATTAGTATTATTGTAAGTATTATTATGATTGTTAGCATTATGAGTGTTAGTATGATTATTATTATGATTATTATTAACGTTATTAGTATTAGTATTATTATTAGTATTATTATTAGAATTATTATTAGTATGAGTATTAGTATTAGTCGCATTAGTATTATTATTAGTATTCTTAGTATTATTATTAATATAATTATTATTAGTAGTAGTCTCCTTCTTATTGATATTATTCTTATCATTACTCTTATTAGTGTTATTAGTATTATTAGTATTACTCGTCTTCTTATTAATATGATTAGTCTGTGTCATCGTCGTCTTCGTATTCTTCTTATTGGTAGTCGTCGTATTATTATTCTTAGTCTTGTTATTATTCGTCGTATTCCTCATCCTCCTCCTCCTCCTCTTCCTCCTCCTACTCCTCC
>CAUYUJ010006514.1:0-30000 GCA_963575745.1 Prorocentrum cordatum
CCGCCAGGGTGCAGTCTTCGGACTCGGTTCTTTCGATTCAGCTTTGGAATCAGATTCGGCATCCGGCACGGACTCAGATTCGCAGTCCGGCCAGGGCTGAGATTCAGATTCGGCGGGGAGGATAAGAAGAAGGACAAGGAGAAGGAGCAACAGAATGACGAGGACGAGAGGGAGAAAGAGTACCAATACGAGGCCCGAGAAAGAGAGAGGGAAGACAAGGAGGAGGAGACAGGGGAAAGGGAGAAAGGAGAAGGAGGAGGAGAAGCAAAGGATGAAGGAGGAGGAGAAGGAGGAGGAGGAGGGAGGCGAGGGGGGGAGGAGGAGCAGGAGGGAGGAGGAGGAGGAGGAGGAGGAGGAGGAGGGAGAGGAGGAGGGAGAGGGAAGAGAAAGGAGGAGAAGGGATGAGGAGGAAGGAGAAGGGAAGAGGAGAAAGGAGAAGGGAGGAGGAGGAAGGAGAAGGGAAGAGGAGGAGGAGGAGTAGGAGTAGGAGGAGGAGGAGGAGGAGGAGGAGGAGGAGGAGGAGGAGGATCCCCTCTGCTCCACTCCCCTCCACCCGCGGGGCGCTCCTGCGGCCCTCGCGCACGGCCCTGCCCAGGCCCCCCTCCGCCCCCGCGCTGTCGAGGGCGAACTCCAGGGAGGACTTGCTGCCCCCCTCGGCGCCGTCCACCGACGCCGCCCCCGCCTGGCAGGGGCGGGGGGGGGGAGGGGGGGGGGGGAGCGAAGGGAGGAGACGCAGATACGAACACCGCTGCGGCAGGAGGGCCGCGGGACGAGCTCGGGCTCGAGGTCTTCGGCCGTCTTCTGCGGCTTGTCGGCCCTCCGCGGTCTTGACGCCTCGGGATGCCTTCGGTGGCTGCGCCTCGCCGAGAGCGTCCCGGGGGGGCGGGATCGTCCCGAACGGCCGCCACAGAGCCGAGTCGAAAACCAGGCAAGGGGCTGAGGGAGGAGGAGTCGTCAGAGGAGGAGAAGATACCGACACCGCGGCTCGTCCCTCAGCGCCACGGCCGGATCCGCCCCAGAACCCTGGCCGGAGCGCACCCCAGGAGAGGACCGAGAAGCAGCGGTGTCGGCGCATCTTTGTCCCCCCAACTTGGGGGAGGATCGGAGAGGTGGAGGAAGGTCATCAAGGGGCCCTGGGACACACAAATATATGGACACAAATAACCGGATTCCCCATATTTCCCAATATTTTCTATGTTTTTCGTCTTCCCTCCCACTTCACATATTTTCGCCTATTTTCCTGGGAATCGACGATGGATTGTGTCTGTGTGTTTTTGTCACTCCTGAGATCAGGGGGTGGAGGGGGACGAGGACGAAGACGAGGGAAGACCGCGGGGCACGACGGCACGGCAGGCGGGGCCAGATGGCGCGCGGGGGGCGGCGCGCCCACCTCAAGGAGCTCCAGGGCTCGGCCGGCGAGCGCCTCGGCACCGGGGGGGGGGGAGGAGGGGGCGGATCGGGGGAGGAGGGAGTGTGTGGAAGCAGGGTGAGGGTGAGGACAGTGGAGGAGAGGAGGAAAGGAAGACAGAGGGGGAGGAGGGAGACAGAGGAGGGTGGAGGAGGAAGTGAGGAGGCGGGAGGAGTGGGCGGGGAGGAGGAGGAGGAGGAGGTAGGTAGGAGGAGGAGATGAGAGGAGGAGGAGGAGGAGGAGGAGGAGGAGGGGGAGGAGGAGGAAGAGGAGGAGAGGAGGAGAGAGGAGGAGGAGGAGGAGGAGGAGGAGGACAACGACGACGACGACGACGACGTCGACGACGACGACGACGACGACGACGACGACGACGACGACTAACGACGACGACGACGACGACGACGACGACGACGACGACGACGACGACGACGACGACTAACAACAACGAGGACAACGAGGAGGAGGAGGAGGAGGAGGAGGAGGACGACGACGACGACGATAACGAGGAGCAAGGAGGATGGAGAAGGGCCATGATAGGGGAGATGAGAATGGAGGCACGGGGGAGGAAAGATTCATCAGGAGTAGCGAGGAGGAACGAGGAGCAGGAGGGAAGAGGAGATGGTGACTCGAGGGACCTGGACAGGCCCGAACGCGGGCGCAAAGGTGTCAGCGGCCGTGACGGGGGGAGAGAGGGGCACGCGGATCAGCACCTCAAAGATGGGGGCCCTGGGTCGAGGAGGACCTGGACGCTGAAAGCTCCGCCCGGGAGCCTCCTCCCGCTCTCGGGGCCCCACCCCTCCAGGGCCCCGCCTCTTCGAGACCGCCGAGCGGGCGCGGAAAGTCAGCAGGCTGGTGAGGGATCAAAAAACGGCACCGATGCCGCCGCTCCCTGTCGACCAGGAAAGCAAACGACACCACCCACCTGCGGCCCCGCGGGCCTAAGCATACAGTGCCGGCGCGGCCGCAAGAAACCCTCGCAAGGATCCCAATCCTGAAAACCCGCGCGCGGGGTGCACCCGAGGGGAAGCCCAGAGCACCCTGAACGCAGCAGCTTCTTCAACGGCTGCGGGAAGTCACCGCACAGCGCGCGGAGCGAAGAAACCCTGGGTAACCTCACGAAAAGCATATGGTTTCTTGATGCGCGCCCCCACTGTGTGCCATGAGTTCTGGCTTGGGCTTTTGCGTGGCACACGCCACGGCGCCCGATGGGCCGTAGCGCAACATGGAGGGCCGCAGGTGGGGTGGTGCCTCTGATTTTGGGCGGCCCCGGACCTCTCCCGAGGCGAAGCCTGGCCAGAACCTCGGGGAGGAGCTGGCCGAGGCGACGAAGGCTCCCCGCCCGGGACGGGGGCAGCGGCCTCGGTGGTCACTCTCTCTGCCCCCGGCACGCGAAGCGGAGCGAGGCCCCGTCCCTGGGTCAGAAGAGCAAAGGACGGCATGAACAGAAGCCGCGGGAGCTCCACGCGGGTTTCTGGCATCGGCGCTGGACCCCCCCCCTCCCTGGCGCGCGGAGCGCGCCAGGCGCAGCCAGGGGGGCCCAACGCCGACCCAGGAAGTCCGCGGGCAGCTCAGGGAGTTTGTGCTTGTGCCGCTTCTGCTTCTCCGACGCCAGCGGCCAGAGCAGCGCAGCGGCATTCTCCCTCCTCCTCCTCCGGCGGCACGCTGGGCGGAACCAGGCCGCCAGCCCAAGGGGGGGGGGGCTCGCATCCGTATCCGCGCCCTCGCGGTCTGCACTCCGGGGCGCGATGGGGCGCGATCCCGCGGATACGCGGTCGCACGGATACGTTCCGCGCGGGGGGCATCCGCGAAAGCACGCCCCGCATCCACGGGGGCGCGGCCCACGGGCCAGGCCCGCGAGGCCGCGGATACGGACACGCTTTTGACTACCTACCAGACCACCCCAACCCAACCCGAAGACCCGAATTTCGGGTTGGGGGGGGGTAAGGGTTCCATGCGTGTTTTTTCGATGTTCCGCGACCCCCCCCAACTAGAAATGGAGGGTAAATCGAGACCTTCGGGTTGGGTTGGGGTGGTTTGGTGGGTGGAGAGCTTTCGCCCACGACCAAGCCCGCGAGGGGGGGGGGGGGCGCCAGCACGCGCGACCCGAACTTCTCCGCCACGCACGCCGCCGGGTCCCCCAGCACGAGGGCGTGCAGCACCGCGACGAGGTGGCGGAGCGAGGGCCGCGCCGCGGCGGCGGCCGACGCCGCAGCGTGCACAGCGCCTGCGCTGCCGAGGCCGCGCGGGCGGTGCTCCTCCTCTTCCGCCTCCTCCTTCGCCTCTGCCGCCTCCGCCTCCGCCTCCGCCTCCGCCTCCTCCTCCTCCTCCTCCTCCTCCTCCTCCTCCTCCTCCTCCTCCTTCTCCTCCGCCGCCTCCGCCTCCTCATCCACCTCCTCCTCCGCCGCCTCCTCCTCCTCCGCCGCCTCCTCCTCCTCCGCCTCCTCCTCCCCTTCCACCCCCTGAGATCTGGGCGTTGCCATGCTTGTCACACGGGGAGCTTCCGCCGAGTAGCAGGCCGCGGGACCATCACAAATCGATCGGGCTCGCTCGGAAAGTGCATCAGAAAAAAAGATGACGTCTGGGGCTCCTGTTGCGACCGTCGTTTCCTCAACGTCGGATCTCAGGGCCCCCCTCCCGTGTCCTACCAACCGTCCGCCTCCACCTCCTCCTATCCATCCTCCTCTGCCACCTCATCCTCCCCATCATCTTCCTGCTCATCCTCCTGGCTGTGTGCCGCTTGAGCGGGTCTGTGTCCCAGCACTTGGTCATATCCCATCGCGCGGAGTCGCGAAAGTCCCAACAGCGACGCTGACCGCGGTCGTGCCCGCATCTTCGGGACTGCAGCCGTCCTCCTCAGCGTCCTCATTCTCCTCTACCTCCATCCTCCTCACTCCTCCACCTCCTCCTCCTCCTCCTCCTCCTCCCTCCTCCTCCTCCTCCCTCCCTCCCTCCCTCCCTGCCTCCCTCCCTGCCTCCCTCCATACGATCCATCCATCCATCCATCCATCCATCCATCCATCCATCATCCTTCTCCCTCCCTCCTCCTCCCTCCTCCCTCCTCCCTCCTTCTCATCCTTATCATCCTCCTGCTCGCTATCCTTCTTCCACCCTGCGACAAAGAACACTCTCTCTCTCGGCAGTGACACCGTGCAGCTGTGAGGGGAGGCTGCAATGAGAAAGGCCGAAGAGAGAGAAGCACTGAACAGGATGATGAGAAGTTGGAGGATCGGACGGGGGAAGAGGAAGGAAGGGGAAAGGGAACAGGGAGAGGATGCACAACTCACCTCCCCACCCCGTGCTCTCCTTTCCCCCTCCCCCTCACTACCCTCCCTCTTTGGCACGCCCAAGATGGGTACGGAATCGGCCACCGTACCCCCATGGCACGTTGAGGCGTGCTCAAATGCCAAGTGCTGTCTGGTAGGGTTTCTGTGATCTTCTAAGGGACCCCCCCTCTCCCCGTCGCACCTCAAGAGGCCCTCAAGAGGTCTCAAAGCTGTCTCCAAGAGCCCGAGAGGCCTCCCACGAGTTCCAACGAACACCCACTAGGCTCATAACCCACAACCCAGGCACGGTGGCGGGACTTGCCGTAGGCAGCTGGATCCGCCGCCCCCTGCTTGCAGGGGTGCACGGCGTGCTGGACGATTCAGGTTTTGGTTTTGGTTCTTTTTCTAAAAGAACTCCCCAGTGGGCTCCGGCACGTCCCGCCGGGGTCCCGGGAGGAAGCCGAAAGGACCTCAATCCAGAAAAAAATCCTCCAAAAAACGGCCGTTTCGCTCGGGACATCCTCAAAAAATCGCGAAGATGGCCCAAGATGGCCTCCAAGTCCGCCCGAGATGGTCCAAGACGGCCTCCAAAACGGCCCAAGAGAGTCCAAGACGGCCCAAGACGGCCCAAGAGGCCCCCCAGAGGCCTCCCAGACGGCCCAAGAGGCCTCCAAGAGGTCCTCCAGGAGAGTCCGAAGAGGCCAAAATCATTGATTTTCCCTTGGTTTTTGAAGGATTTTGGCATTTGCGCCTTTTCGGCTCTCCGACGGCTCAAGACGGCCCAAGAAGCCCCCAAGATCGCCCAAGAGGCCCCCAAGAGAGCCCCATGATGGCCCAAGTGGCCTCCAAGATGGCCCCTAGAGGGCCCCAAGAGGGCCCAAGAGGCCTCCAACACGCCCAAGATGGCCTCCCAGACGCCCAAGATGGCCTCCAAGACGGCCCTGGAGCATTCCAAGCGGGCCCCAAGTCGGCCCATAGAGGCCCCCCAAACGGCTTCCGACGGCTTCAGACGTGCCAGGAACCCACCAAGATGGCCGAAGTTGGCTCGAAGCTGGCCCGAGACGGCCCAAAAAGCCCCAAAGATCGCCCAAAGCTTGCCCAAGAGGCCTCCAAGACGGCCAAGATGACCTTCAAGATGCCCACGTGTTCCCCGAAGGCTTTCCAAACCGATTCGGGGAACACGTGGTCCGATAGCTTGGCAGGTCTGGCCTCAACGTTCGGCCACATAGGCGCTTCCAAAAAGGCAGGGGGCGGCGGTGATTCGCCGTAGGCGTCTTCGATCCGCCGCCCCCTTTTGCTTATCAAAGGGGTGCCTGGCGTGCCGAACGATATCGCTTTTGGTTTTGGTTCTTTTTCCAAAAGAACTCCCCCAGTGGGCTCCGGCACGTCCCGCCGGGGTCCCGGGAGGAAGCCGAAAGGACCTCAATCCGGAAAAAAATCCTCCAAAAAACTGCCGTTTCGCTCGGGACATCCTCAAAAAATCGCGAAGATGGCCCAAGATGGCCTCCAAGTCCGCCCGAGATGGTCCAAGACGGCCTCCAAAACGGCCCAAGAGAGTCCAAGACGGCCCAAGACGGCCCCAGAGGCCCCCCCCAGAGGCCTCCCAGACGGCCCAAGAGGCCTCCAAGAGGTCCTCCAGGAGGGCCCGAAAAGACTGAAATCCTTAACTTTCCTAGGTTTTTGACGAATTTTTGAATTTGCTTCTTCTCGGCATTCCGACGGCTCAAGACGGCCCAAGAGGCCCCCAAGATCGCCCAAGAGGCCCCCAAGAGGGCCCCATGACGGCCCAAGTGGCCTCCAAGACGGCTCCAAGAGGGCCCCAAGATGGCCCAAGAGGCCTCCAACACGCCCAAGATGGCCTCCAAGACGCCCAAAATGGTCTCCAAGACGGCCCCGAAGCGCCCCAAGAGGGCCCCCAGTCGGCCCAGAAAGGCCTCCCAAACGGTTCCCGACCGCGTCAGACGTGCCAGGAACCCACCAAGATAGCCGAAGTTGGCTCGAAGCAGGCCCAAGACGGCCCAAGAGGCCCCCAAGAGGGCCTCCAGGAAGGCCAGAAAAGGCCAAAAACCTTGATTTTCCGCAGGTGTTCGAAGAATTTTGACATTTCCTTCGTTTCGCCCTTCCGACGGCCCGAGACGGCCCAAGAGCCCCCAAAGATCGCCGAAAGCTCGCCCAAGAGGCCTCCAAGATGGCCCCAGGCCTTTAAGACGCCCAAGATGGCCTCCAAGACGGCCCTGGAGCAGTCCAAGAGGGCCCCAAGTCGGCCAATAGAGGCCCCCAAAACTGCTTCCGACAGCGTCAGACGGACCAGGAGCCCACCAAGACGGCCGAACATGGCCCTAAGATGGCCCAAGACTGCGAGGCCTCCAAGAGGGCCTCCAGGAAGGCCCGAAAAGGCCAAAATCATTGATTCTCCATGAGTTGTTGAAAGATTGTGGCATTTGCTTGTTTTTCGGCCTTCCGACGGCCCGAGTGCCCCCAAAGATCGCCCAAGAGGCCCAAGACACGGCCCCAAGAGGCCGCCAGGACGGCCAAAGAGGTCTCCAAGACGCTCAAGATGGCCTCCAAGACGGTCCAAGAGCCCTCCAAGACGTCCTCCAAGAAGGCCCGAAAGGGTCAAAATGGCCTCCGGACGGGCAAGATGACCTTCAAGATGCCCACGTGTTCCCCGAAGGCTTTCCAAACCGATTCGGGGAACACATGGTCCGATAGCTTGGCAGGTCTGGCCTCAACGTTCGGCCACATAGGCGCTTCCAAAAAGGCAGGGGGCGGCGGTGATTCGCCGTAGGCGTCTTCGATAAATGGGCACGATGCACAGCAGGGAAGGTTGTCCAAGACCGACAGCGACTGCTGGGCGGCCGCACTCTCAAACCAACAACGCCCACCGCAACGCCGACAGCGACTCCCGTCCAAGATGGACAGGTATTGCTGTCCGCCTTCGTCATCATTATTTCCGTACGGCAGGGTCTTGTCGTGACCACCCCAGCGTTGGTTTCAGACACCGCGTCGATCGTTCAACCTTGAACGACTCGCGGCGTTCCAATCGCCAGATCGTTCCACATTTGCCGATTCTGGGCCGCTGGCGGCGCTCAACCTTCATCGCCCGCGGCGAGGTCACCGCCGCGTCGGCACGACACGAACCCAGAGGCCGCTCTCCCACCTCTTCCCCCCCCCCGGCCCTGGCCGCGACTGGCCGCTGGCCAGTCTCCTCGACCTGAGTGTGGCTCTGTGCCTGCTCCTAGGCCGCCGCTGCGGCCGCCCTCCCTCTGCGGCGGCGTCCTGGTGGCCCACCTGGACGCATGCTGGCTCGCTCGCTCGCTCCCCCCCCCCCGCCCACCCCCTCCCTCAACCCGCCGCTCCAGACAGGACGAGGAGGAGGAGGAGGAGGAGGAGGAGGAGGAGGACCCCCCCTCGCCGCCCCCTGCCCCTCCTGGCGGGGCCACTTCGTCCAGCCGGCCCTCCGCCTGCCGCAGGAGCCACTCGACCTGGGGGGCGCTTCACACGGAAGAGGGGCAGGAGGGAGGACTTGCGTGCCTGCGGCAATCGAGGAGATGGAGGAGGAAGAGGAGGAGAGTCCTAAGGCCGTGACCCCATTTACATGGCACGCTGGGCCCCTATCTCCGCGGACTGCATGTTGCACACTCGGTGATAGCATCGTGTCCCTCTCTCTCTCTCTCTCTCTCGTTCCCTCTCTCTCACACTCTCCCTCTCTCCCTTTCGTCCTTCCTGTCCTTTGCTCCAAGATCGACAGCGGACACTCTCATACCGTCATGAGTCGAGTCGAGTCGAGGAGGAGGAGGAGCAGGAGGAGGAGGGGGAGGAGGAGGTGCTGATCTTGTAACGTGCTCATCTCGCCATATGTTGGCGTGACGCACCCCCAAGACTGGCAGGCGCGGCGCGCAAGACAGCGAGAGCGAGAGCAGCATCTCCACCCCTGCGGATAGGGACAAACAAGAGCATGGCATATGCGATCCAGCAACCGCGCGACGCGCGGCGCACAGACGTAAACACAGTCGAGCACATGTGCATGCTACCCGTATTATCCGCCTCCGCGTCCCGCTTATCCTCCTCCTCATCCTCCTCCTCCTCCTCCTCCTCCTCCTCCTACTCCTCCTCCTCCTCCTCCTTCTCCCCCTCATCCTCCTCCTCATCCTTATCCGCTTCATGCTCCTCTTCATTATCATACTCCTCCCCCTCCTCCTCCTCCTCCTCCTCCTCCTCCTCCTCCTCCTCCCTCCTCCTCCTCCTCCTCCTCCTCCTCCTCCTCCTCCTCCCCCCATCCTCGTCCTCATCCTCATCCTCATCCTCGCCCTCCCCCTCCCCCCCTCCCCTCCTCCTCCTCCTCCTCCTCCTCCTCCTCCTCCTCCTCCTCAGCATCCGCATCATTAGCATCATCATCATCAGCAGCAGCATCATCATCATCATTATCATCAGCATCATCATCAGCATCAGCATCATCATCAGCATCATGATCATCATCAGCATCATCATCATCATCATCATCATCACCAGCATCGTCCGCATCGTCGTCGTCAGCATCATCATCATCATCGTCATCATCATCATCATCAGCAGCATCATCATCATCATCGTCATCACCATCATCATCAGCATCAGCAGCAGCAGCATCATAATCGTCATCATCATCAGCATCATCAGCATCCTTTCAATCCTCCTCCTCTTCCTCCTCATCATCATCAGCCATCAGTCATCATCTGAATCAGCATAATCATCAGTATAATCGTCAGCAGCAGCATTATCATCATGAGCATCAGCATCGTCATCATCATCAGCATCACTATCACCAACAACACCACTATCATCATCATCAGCATCAGCATCATCATCAGCAGCAGCAGCATCAACATCATCATCGTCATCATCATCAGCATCAGCATCCTCGTCATCAGCATCAGCATCAGCATCAGCATCATCATCAGCGTCATCAGCATCATCAGTAGCGTACTCATCATCAGCAGCAGCAGCATCGTCATCGGAATCAGCATCAGTAGCATCATCATCATTACCATCATCATCATCATCATCATCATCATCATCATCATCATCATCATCAGCATCATCAGCATCGGCAGCAGCAACTGGCCGCGCCACCAGCAGCGGCAGCATCATCCTCATCATCAGCAGCAGCATCATCATCACCAGCATCAGCATCCTCGTCATCATCAGCATCATCATCATTTTTATCAGCTTTGTCGTCGTCATCATCACCATCACCATCATCATCAGCAGCTCTCACCATCAGCATCAACATCATCATCGTCATCCTCAGCATCAGCATCAGCAGCATCATCATCAGCAGCGGCATCAGCATCATCAGCATCGTCCTCGTCATCGCCACCATCAGTTTTTCCCTCATCATCGTCGTCACCGCCATCTGCTGCAGTATTGACAACGCCATCATCATCATCATCATCATCATCAGCATCATCATCATCATCATCATCATCAATAGCAGCACTAGCATCGTCGTCGACATCCTCAGTATCATCAGAATCAGCACCAGTATCATCATCCTCATCATTATGACCATCAGCAGCAGCAGTGCAGCAGTATCACCATCGTAATCAGCAGCAGCATCATCCCATCACAATCATCCGCAGCAGCAGCACCATCATCATCATCGCCATCATCAGCATCAGCACAAGCATCAACATCACCATCAGCAGCAGCATCATCATCCTCAGCACCGACGTCGTCGTCGTCGGCAGCAGCAGCACCAACAACATCGCTGTCGTCGCCGTTGTCGTCTTCAAGCGCTCCAACGACCGTGAGCAGCGATCGGAAGGCGCACACGACGCTGTCGCGCCCCGCGGAGCTTTTCGCGCACAGCTGGTGCAGCGCGGTGAGCAGCGGCAGGGCCTCGGACTCGGCGAGCAGACCGCCCTGCCCCTTCTGCCGAGTGCGAGCCTGAGGGGTCAACGCCAAGTTCCACGCGTTCCCACCATCCTCCCTCTCCGCCACACCACCCTCTCCCTCACTCCTCTCCACTCCCCCTTTCCCATCCACAGTTACTCGATATCAGAGTGAGGGGCCCGAACGGTCATTCACTGCCCCTAGGCGCGTGGCTGAAGTGGAGTTCCGCGGTGCGGATTGTTGTTGGTGGTGGTGGTGTTGTTGTTGGTGGTGGTGGTGAGGCTACTGCTGTTGATGGTGATGCTCTTGTTGGTGGTGGTGATGTTGTTGCTGTTGCTGTTGGTGTTGCTGTTGCTGTTGCTGGTGTTGTTGTCGCTATGGTTGGTGATGATGTTGGTGTTAATGTTGTCGGTGGTGATGGTGGTGCTGATGTTCTTTGTTGTTGTTCAAATTGTTGTCGTTGACTTCTCATTTCCGAAGATTGATTATTGTTGATCCCCCCTCTGGTGACCATTGTGTGGTTGTCCGATGTGAGTGCCCCTGCCAGGGCTCGCACCCTGTTTTTCAAAGGGAGGGCGAGGGGTCACCAAACTGGGCTCCTGGCCCCCGCTTTACAACAACAACGGCTCCTGCATGAGATTTCCTCGCGGTGTATGCCCAAATCGCGCTCTTGCGCGGGACGCCCTCACGATGTATACAAGAATCGCGCTCTCGCGTGGGATTTCCGCGCCATTCATTCAGACGCCGCGCCTTCGATACTCAGGAATCACGCTCTCGCTGTGGATCCCCTGGCGATTTATTTGGAAATCGCGCTATAACTCGAGACCTCCTCACAAGTCATGCAAGACGCTTCAGCAACCCGCCAACTCGACCTGGCCGCCTAAGCCCGCCCTCCCGACACGCCCGTTAGGATCTACCCGCCCGATCTGCCCGTCTGGTTCTGCCACGTGATTTCTCTTCCTAGCCCCCCTCCTGCTACTCGCACTCGTGCTCCATCCTCCTCCCTCCCCCTTGTCCCTTCCTTCAATCCGTCCTCTTTCCCTGCCATACGAGCTGCAAGAAATACGCAATTGCAGATAAGAAAGAGAGGAGATATGTATACCCCTGAAGGGGTACGATCGAAGACGAGGAGGGCGGGAATGGAGGGTTTGGGATATACGTGGTGACTGGCCCGCGAGCCGACAAGAGCGAACAATCGTAAACTGATTGTTGGCGTTGGTGGTTGTGTTGCTTGTGTTCCTGTTGTTGGTATTGCTGCTGTTGCTGTTGTTGTTGCCGGGGTTGTTGTTATGGGTATTGTTTTGTTGGTGTTGGTGTTGGTGTTGGTGTTGGTGTTGGTGTTGGTGTTGGTGTTGGTGTTGGTGTTGGTGTTGGTGTTGGTGTTGGTGTTGGTGTTGGTGTTGGTGTTGGTGTTGGTGTGTTTATTGTTGTTGGTGTTGCTCTTGTTATGGTGTTGTTGTGGTTGATTGTGTCGTTGTTGTTGTTGGTGGTGTTGTTAATGTTGTTGGTGTTGTGAGTGGTGTTGGTGTTGGTGTTGGTGTGGTTGGTGTTCCTGCTGATGTGTTTGTTGGTGCTGTTATCTTTGTTTGGTGGTTGTGCTGTTGATGGTGTTGCTGCTGTTATTGTTGTTGCTGTTGGTTTGGTGTTGATGTTGGTGTTGTTGGTGGTGGTGGTGTTGTTGGTGGTGATGTTGTTGGTGGTGTTGCTGGTGGTGGTGAAGTTATTGGTTGTGGTGTTGGTGGTGGTGTTGTTGTTGATCGTGCTGCTGGTGTTGGTGTTGTTGCTAGTGCTGTTGTTGGTGATGCTGTTGTTGGTGGTGGTGCTGGTTTGGTGGTGGTGCTGTTGTTGGTGTTGCTGATGGTATTGGTTTTGTTGGTGTTGGTGTTGGTGTTGTTGTTGCTGCTGTTGTTGGTGTTGGTGCTGTTGGTGGTGTTGATGTTGGTGTTGTTGGACGGCGCCCTTCCTCTCCGGAGGCGACGCCCACGGAGACTGGCTGGGCCTTGCCGTACGGACGAAGACCGCACGGGAGAGGGGCCCTCCACGCCCCGCGCTTGGGACCAGGAGGTGGCCACGGTCGGTCTGGACCTCGGCCCCGAATGCTGGTGACGGGGCAGGGACGTAGACACCAACTTCGGGGCAACAAGTTCGGTGGCAACTCGTGGGAGCGTCCCATACCATGAAGGGTCTAGCGGATCGACGTTGACCGATGGTAATCGACACGAACTGGCGCTAGTCGACGCAAGCCGGCGCTAAATCGACGGTAAATCGACGGTAAATCGACGCGACCCGAAACAACATCAGCACTGTCTCATCGATTGCATTCCAAATACCAAATCATTGATGTCACTCAGGTTTTAGCCACATGTTGGCCTCTTGGGGGGGAAACACTGATTTCGATGGCTGGTTAAGATGACTCCCAAGATGACCTCCAAGATGGCTCAAGATATCCCAAAGTGTCTCATAATGGCCCCCACGATGTTCCATGATGCCCCAAGACCGCTCCAAGACGGCTCCAAGTGGCCAAAGAGCTCCCCCAGGAGGCCCCGAAGAGGCCAAAACCTTAGGAACATGTATGTGTTTGGTTTTCTCGCCGTTTCGCTTCCGATGGCCATCCGAGGCCTCAAGATGGCTCCAAGATGGCCCAAGAGGGCCCCGAGAAAGGCTCAAGAGAGCCCCAAAACGGCCCAATGAGCGCCTAAGAGCGCTCCAAAAGCGCCCCAAGAGCGCCCCAAGAGGCGATGTGTTGGGCCCCCAGGGGACAACGTTAACTAATGCTCGCTGCTTGTTTGATCGATGTCCTCCAAGATGGCCCCAAGAGCGCTCCCAAGGCTCCCGAGAGCGCTTCAAGAGGGCCCCAAGAGGCGCCCAAAGGCCTCCAAGATGCTCCAAAGAGACGCTCTCCGAGGCACCCAAGACGCCCCAAGAGGCCTCCACTGGGGGACCCTTCCTCTGTGTGCTGCCCACTTCCCTGATCGAGGCAATTCCTCTGGGCATCGTTTCTTGATGGGCTGGCGGGTTTACTTTTTTAATCAGCGGCCGCGGGCGATCGCGCCAGCGGCGAGTCAGGTCAAAGCGGGCTACGCAGAGACTACTTAAGCAGGAGAAACGCGAGAAAATTAAAGCAGAGGCGACGCGCGAGGCAACAGCTACGCGCCAGCCGAGGCCTCACGCAGCGGCCCAACGGCAGGTGGATGGCTGAAGGGACTGAGACTGAGAGGAATTACCAGCGCGCACAGCTGCAAGTCCGTCGGAGGCGCCAAAAGTCGGAAAGTCAACGACGGCCAGGGACAGCTCCGAGAGAGAAAGCACGATACCGTACCTCAGACGACTGCGTGGGCACCAGGGTGGCCGTGGCCAACGAGCCGTCAGTCGAGGTAAGACTGAGAAATGCAAGCTGCTGGGGCTACTTTTTTGTCAACGGCCGCGGGCGGAAGCGCCGACGGCGTGTCAAGTCGAAGCGGGGCGCGCCACAGACTGATTAACAGCAAACTGGGGCACAATACTGCCAGGGTGCGCATGCAAGAGGCCGGGGCGGATTAGGCAAGGTAAACGCGGGGGGGGGGGGGGAAAAAAAAAAAAACAAAAAAAAAAAAAAAAAAAAAAAAACAGAGCGACGGGCGAGGCGGCAACTAAGCGCGGCCGAGGCCTCAGAGGGGGGGCTGCCGGGACTGAGCTGGGGGAGACTGCCGTGCGCACAGCTGCAGCTGGTGGGGTTACGCGAAGCGTCTAGAATTTCGGGGACACACAGAGCCCCCATGATTTATTACCGAAACCATCGGAGAGAAGCGTTGCTGGTGAGACGTTCTACCTTATCAGCATAACAGCCCAACCAATGTGATGCATCTGCTGCATGTTATCCTAAATCGGAGGATCGATTCGAGAGGACCATTTTCATGATGTGTTCCTTTCAAACTGATCGACGGCATGGCGGCGATCCTTCGTGCAACCTACGAAGCGCGGCCAGCGCTATATACACGGAAAATCGCCCAAGAGGCCCGAAGAGGTCCCCAGCATGCACAGAAGAAGCCCCCGGACGGTGCCAAAGAGGCCCCAGAAGGCCTCACCCGTGGACCCGTCCCTCCCCTGGGGTTCGGCAGGGTGGCGTAAGCCTCTTGAAGAAGAGGCCTACTCTGCAGGCCGTGGAGGGCACATCGGTATCCCTTCAAGCAACCGTTGCAAACCGCAGGCCCAGGGCCTTTGAGGGCATGACGGGAGCCGTGCACGAGGCCGACACGGATCGAGGTGCCCCGCTGATGTGGGACGACTCCTCGCGCATTAGAGGCGTGGCAGCTGCGGCACTCTCCGGCCGGCAGCGGATGTTAAAGCACTGGAAAAGGCCTGCGGCCAGGTGCGCACTCGTCGATGGGATACGAGTCAATGCATGTTCTTGAAATGCATCGAAACAAAACCTGCTGACGAGAACGCCACGCACCTGCAGCCCAGAATGCGACGCAAACGGCGCAGGCTGCTCTCCAACGTCTCAACGCATGACGGTTTGGGAGCTCAATGCTCGAAGTTACGGCGTGGTGCGCACTACCGAGAGATGCGCTGCAGGGAGGGAGAGAGAGAGAGAGAGAGAGCCGCCGCCCGGGCAGTTCTGGGAAGCACGATGGGCGTCCCCCTGCTGAGCATTTCAATGAAAAACGGTGCGCCCGCGGTGTCCACGGCAGTGCCATGCAACAGCAAGGGAGACAGTGGCGGCAGCCACACTCCGAGGAGACGTGCTTTACCCCGCGGTACCCTGCTGCCTTGAGGCACAAAACGTTCTACGGTCCGCACGGGATTCCTCGATCGGAGCTGGAGCCCCCCCCCCTCCCTGGCGCGCAGGGATCCAAGGCCGCTCCAAGAAATCCGCGCGGACCATCAAATGCTTTTGTTCATGCTGGTGCCGCCTCCCTCCTCCGACCCCTTTCGCTCTGCTCATGTTGCAAGGAGGCCCAAGCTGACAGGGGGCCTCGAGGTACGCTGGCCCTCTCACTCGCTATCCCTCCTCCTCATACTGCTCCTCCTCCTCCTCCGCGCTCCTCTTCCTCCTCCTCCTCCTCCTCCTCCTCCTCCTCCTCCTCCTCCTCCTCCTCCTCCTCATCCTCCTCCTGCCCTCCTCCTCCTCCTCCTCCTCCTCCGGATCCCCCTCCAATTCCTCCTCTTCCTCCCCTCCTCCTCCTCCTCCTCCTCCTTGCTCCTCCTCCTCCTCCTCCTCCTCCTCCTCCTCCTCCTCCCACTCGTCCTCCGTCCGTCTCTTCCTTCCGTACTCCCCGTCGTCCCTCCTCCTCCTGCCCCTCCTCCTCTTCTCCTCCTCCTCCTCCCCCTCCTCCTCCTCCTCCCTCCTCCTCCTCCTCCTCCTCCTCCTCCTCCTCCCCTCTTCCTCCTCCTCCGCTCATCTCCCCCCGCCTTCGTCCTCCTGCAACTGCCGCTCCCACACCTCCCTCCCCGCGTTTTCCGCCAATCCCCTCCTCGCCCTCCTCGTTCTCATCCGTCTCGTCCCCCCTCCTCCTCCACCTCCTCCTCCCTCTTCCTCCTCCTCCTCCTCCTCCTCCTCCTCCTCCTCCTCCTCCTCCTCCCTCCTCCTCCTCCTGCTCTTCCTCCTCCTCCTCCGCCTACTCCTCCTACTCCTCATCCGCCTCCTGCTCCTCCTCCTCCCCACTCGGTCCACCGTCATCCGTCCTCCGTCCTCGTCTCCGGCGTCTCCTCCTCCTCGCCTCCTCCTCCTCCTCCTCCTCCTCCTCCTCCTACCTCTCCTCTCCGCCTCCTCCTCCTCCTCCTCCTCCTCCTCCTCCTCCTCCTCCTCCTCCTCCTCCTCCTCCTCCTCTCCTCCTCCTCCTCCTCCTCCTCCTCACTCCTCCTCCTCCTCCTCCGCCTCCTCCCCCTCCCCCTCCCCTCCCCCTCCCCTCCTCATCCTCCTCCTCCTCCTCCTCCTCCTCCTCCTCCTCCCTCCTCCTCCCTCCTCCCCTCCTCCTCCCCTCCTCCTCCATCCTCCTCCTCTCCTCCTCCTCCTCCGTCCTCCTCTCCTACCTCCGCCTCCTCCCTCCTCCTCCTCCTCCTCCTCCTATTCCTCCGCCTCCTCCTCCTCTCTCCTCCGCCCTCGTCCCGCTTCCGCTAACAGCCTCCCCTCTCTCCCCCTCCTCGTTTTTCTCCCCGACGCCCCCGCCACTCCTCCCCCTCCTCCTCCAGAGGTGAGGGAGGCCCGAGCAGTAGTGGCCTGCATGCGTTTGCAACCAATGTGGCGCCCGTTGGCTTTAGCTTGTCTTTCCATCCTATCATTGCCCTGTCCTCATCCTGTCGCGCTCCGCCCCCCCTCCATCGGCGAGCGTTCCACTGAAAACGTTTGATATTTCAGTGCGACGCCAGGGCGCCATGCTTGACTGACAGACTGGATCGTCCTCCGTCGTTAGAACAAGTGGCACGCGTGCCATGGCTCTTGCACAGAAAGGATGGGGGAGGAGGAGGAGGAGGAGGAGAAGGAGGAAGAGGAGGAGGAGGAGGAGGAGGAAGGAGGAGGAGGTGGGCGAACAAAGAGGGCCGCAAGAGGGGCTTCAGAGGGCGAGTTCGCGGAGGCTGTAATGGCCGTCCCCCACAGGATGGTTTCAAAAACCTTCAACATGTTCCCAGGAGGCCTCCAGCAGACACCCAAGCAGCCCAAAGATGGTCCCAAGAGGTCCCCCGCAACCCCAAAAGGCATTGAAGAGGCTCCTCGGAGGCCTCCAAGGTCCAAGGAGGGCCGGAAGGAATTACTGAGCAGACCTGGCGGACGGAGGCTCGCGGTGCAAACTGCCACGTGTTACGGCCTTGTGGTGGGAATGCTTGTCCAGGGCAATCACTTTGCGCGCAGGGTCTGTCGGGTCCATCCTTAGGGGCCGGCAGACTTGTACACGCCTCTCGAATAGGGCCTCTCCCATAGACCAAGCTTTCGGCCCGAGCCGTTTCGCTTGCCGGCTCTGGAGCGCCCAGGAGCGGCACCCCCGACGACGACGACGACGACGACGACGACGACGACGACGACGACGACGACGACGACGACGACGACGGCTGCGGCGGCGGCGGCGGCGGCGGCGGCGACGACGACGACGACGACAACGACGGCGACGGCGACGACGACGGCGGGGGCGGTGGCCTGCGGGTGGGAGGGTGGGCGGGGGGGCAGGTGGGGAGAGGGGGATGGGGCGGGGGGCTGCGACGCGGAAGATTGAGTGGTCGGGGCGGAGGGGGGCACTGGGCTGCTGGGCGAAAATGGGGGACATGGGGGCGGGGGCGGGGGAGAGGGGCGGCGGGGGAAGGGGGGGAAGGTGGGGGGGGATGGGGCGGGGGGCTGCGACGCAAAAATAAAGTAGTCGGCGCGGAGGACAGTGGGGACAGGGGGGCGGGGGCGGGGTGGGGACAGGGGATAGGGGCGGTTGCATGCCGAGGGGAGGGGGCGGCGAGGGGGGCTCGGGGACGGCGGCGGTGGCGGTGGCCCGCGCGGGGGGGGGAGGCGTGACTGCGACGCAAGAATGGTCGGGGCGGAGGGGGCACTGGGCTGCCCAAGGACAGCGGGGGCAGCGGGCGGTGGCGGGGGGGGCGGCAGGGAGTGGGCGGGCTGCGACGAGAAACATAAAGTGGTCGGGGCGAAGGGGGCACTGGGCTGCGAGAGGACAGCGGTCGGTGGCGGAGGAGCCTGTGGGGGAGGCAGGGGGGGGCGTGCGGAGTGGGTGGGTGGGCTGCGACACGAAACATAAAGTGGGCGGGGCAGAGAGGACAGTGGTCTGCTGGTGGACAACGGGGACAGTGAGGGACTGGGGATAGGGGCGTCAGCCTGCAGTTGGGAGGGGGTGGGAATGGGGGCTGCGACGCGAAAAATAAAAATATCGGAGCTCTAGACAACCTGCGCAAGAAAATACAGGACAGCTGCATACGCATAATCTGTCGGAGGTCCGCACGGACCTCTCAAAAGTCTACGTTTATGCAATGTTCCACTTCTTCGATTCACCCTCCTCTCGCCCCCACCCCCCTCTGTACCCTCCTCCCCCTCCTCGTGTGTTTTCTGCCCCGTTCTCCTTCGACATCATCCCGTCCTCCTTCCCCCCCATTCGTCCTCAATCGTCCTCCTCCCTCGTCCCTCTTCGTCCTTATTTCATCTGGGTTCTGGGGCAACGGACTCTCCTGCAAGATGCCCACCAGTCTCTAGTGCCTCGCCGATGACCGATTCACCCCTGAAGATGCATTCAGGTACCCTTCTTAAGCCTATGAAGAGCTTGGTCATCCTTCGTCCTCATGTGTCATCCTTAGTCCTCCTCTCGCCCTCCTTCCCCCCTCGACGCCTGAGCTCGACCTGTTCCCCCATCCCTGGAGCCAGCAGGAGCAGCACCAGGCGTGCAGCGCGCACGTGCATCGACACGAGAGCGGCGAGCTGAGGCGCGCCTATTGCGCTCCTGCCGCGCGAAGGGACGTTGGGAAGGGACGGGGAGGGACAGGGAGGGGGACGGGGAGGGGGACGGGGAGGGAGGAGGGAGAAGGAGGACGAGAGGGAGGAGGAGGAGGACGAGAGGGAGGAGGAGGAGGAGGAGGAGGAGGAGGAGGAGGAGGAGGAAGATGGAGGAGGTGGAGAACGTGGAAGAGGGGTGGAGAGGCGGAGGGGGAGGAGGCGAAGGAGGAGGCGGAGGAGGAGGCGGAGGAGGAGGAGGAGGACAGGGAGGGGGAGTGACGAACAAGAGGAGGAGAACGAGGAAGACGAGGAGGAGGAGGCGGAGGAGGCGGAGGAGGGGAGGGGGAGGAGCGAGCGAGTGAGCAGCCGAGCGGCAGTTGGAGGGCCCGCGGGGCGGGCGGGGTGCCCACAAGGGCCTCAAACCCACAAGCCCAAGACTCATCAACGATGTTGCAATAAACCCTCCCTCCAAGCTCGCTCGTCAGAGGCCCCTACAAATATTGATTTTCACTGAAGGGGATGCACCGTTGGAAAACAGCCGTTTGACAATCCTGAACTATGCCAGAACACCAATCCTGGGACTTCAACGCCACGAATCACACTTACGGTTGCGTCTTGACGATCCTGAACTGCGCCGGAACACCATTACTGGAACTTCGCCACCACGAACCAACGTAACTGTTGCGCCCTGACATTCCTACAACCATGTCGGGTACGCTCACCAACGAATGTGCGCGGCGCGAAATCGAGAGCTACATGATGATAAGGGACCGCCCTCGACCCGTGACAATCTTGCATTTGTAATGACGAATGTGCGCGGCGCTAACGCGAGAACCACATGTTGAAAACCACCCGCCCTCCATCCGTGAAGCTTCCGCAAATGTTGAAGACGGATGTGCACGGCGCTCACAGTAAAGCCACAAAAAACTGTCCTCGATCAAACAAACTGTTGCAAACTGTGCAAACAGATGTGGGCGGCGCTCAGGCGAGAGCCACAATTTGAAAACGACCTCACCGCGAGATAGCAGGCGTGGCACCTGGGCGATATAGCAGGCCGGGCCCTCGCAAAGACAAGACAGGACAGGACGAGGCCGCGACTGGACGGCGCAGCGGCAGGAGATAGCACAACGGAAAAAAAAGGAACCTCATGCGAGAAAACTGTTTTGCGTCGGCGGCTAGGCAGGGGAGGAGGAGAGAGACCCCCCCATGCGAGTCAACACCCCAGGCTGAACGCAAACGCACCTGAACGCAGCCACCGGGGTGACAAGCAAGGCCGACACCGCTACTCCACGAACCTCTCCTGGCATGCAGGCGAATCCGGCCGCGGCGGCGAAGGCCTTCCAGGAGGCCCACACACGCGGGAACGAAGAATCGGCAGCGGCAGCGGTGCCTGCCCCCTGGTTTCTGGGTCATACATCGGCTCTCTTGCGGCCGTTCGGGGCGACCCCGGCACCTCGGGCACGCTCTCGGCGAGGCGCCGCTGCTGGAGCATCCCGAGGCTGGACAGCCGCCAGGAAAACGGAAAATAGGAAAACAGCCCCGAGTAAAGGACGTCGGTGGGCGGTGGGTCCTCGCCAGCGGCTCGGGGAACCTCGGCACCGGCGGCAAGCAGCCAGAATCCCGGGCCACGCCCTTGCCGCCCTTGCCGGCGGCGCCGCCTGCGGCAGCCCAAAGCGGGCCGCGCGCGGCGCCGACAACGCCCGCCCCCAGCCCTCCGACTGGCCCAGGCTCCTCTTCTCCTCCTCCTCCTCCTTCTCCTCCTCCTCCTCAGCAGCAGCAACAACCTTCTCATCGCCATCGTGGTCAGGATCATCATCAGCAGCAGCAGCAGCAGCTTCATTATCAGATTCAGCATCCTACTGGTATCAATGATAGTAATAAGAACAATAATGATGATGATGGTGGTAAGAAAAAAGAATAAGTAATACATATAGACAAAGAAGAATAATTTCATTAATAATAGTAAAAATTAAGAAGGAAAGCAATAATACAAATATTAATGACTAGAACCTTGCGCGCGCTTCGCGCGCGCTTAGGTTCTTTCGAGTCACAGACCCAGGAATCGTTGTGAGAAGAAATTGGTGACGCGAAGCGTCGTGGGGGCGTCCTTGGACGTCTGGGGTCTCCTGGGGCCTCTTGAGGGGCTTCCTGGGGGCCTCCTGGCGGCCTCTTGGGGCGGAAGGCTCGAGCTTGCGGTTCGTGGTCCCCCTCTGGGCCCCCTCTTGGGCCCGTCTTGGGGCCCTCTTGGGCCATCTTGGGCGCCTCTTGGGCCGTCTTGGGGCCCTCTTGGGCTGTCCTGGGGCCCTCTTGGAAGCTTCTTGGGCCGTCTTGGGGCGGTCTTGGGCGCCTCTTGGGCCGTCCTGTAACGTCGGAAAGCCCAAAAGACAACTTTGTTGAAAATGTACGTTTTACGAAGGGAATGGGCCAATTTTTGCGTCTAGGGGCCCTCTTGGGACGCATGTTGGAGGCTTCTTGGGGCCTCTTGGGGGCGTCCTTGGACGTCTGGGGTCTCCTGGGGCCTCTTGAGGGGCCTCCTGGGGGCCTCCTGGCGGCCTCTTGGGGCGGAAGGCTCGAGCTTGCGGTTCGTGGTCCCCCTCTGGGCCCCCTCTTGGGCCCGTCTTGGGGCCCTCTTGGGCCATCTTGGGCGCCTCTTGGGCCGTCTTGGGGCCCTCTTGGGCTGTCCTGGGGCCCTCTTGGAAGCTTCTTGGGCCGTCTTGGGGCGGTCTTGGGGCCCTCTTGGGCCGACCTGTAACGTCGGAAAGCCCAAAAGGCGACTTTGTTGAAAATGTACGTTTTACGAAGGGAATGGGCCAATTTTTGCGTCTAGGGGCCCTCTTGGGACGCATGTTGGAAGCTTCTTGGGGCGTCTTGGGGGCGTCCTTGGACGTCTGGGGTCTCCTGGGGCCTCTTGAGGGGCCTCCTGGGGGCCTCCTGGCGGCCTCTTGGGGCGGAAGGCTCGAGCTTGCGGTTCGTGGTCCCCCTCTGGGCCCCCTCTTGGGCCCGTCTTGGGGCCCTCTTGGGCCATCTTGGGCGCCTCTTGGGCCGTCTTGGGGCCCTCCCTCCTGGGGCCCTCTTGGAAGCTTCTTGGGCCGTCTTGGGGCGGTCTTGGGCGCCTCTTGGGCCGTCCTGTAACGTCGGAAAGCCCAAAAGACAACTTTGTTGAAAATGTACGTTTTACGAAGGGAATGGGCAAATTTTTGCGTCTAGGGGCCCTCTTGGGACGCATGTTGGAGGCTTCTTGGGGCCTCTTGGGGGCGTCCTTGGACGTCTGGAGGCCATCTTCAGCATCTCCGAGCCCTCTTGGAGACCTCTTGGAAGTTTCTTGGGCCGTCTTGGGCGCTCCTGGGGCCGTCTTGTCTGACCGGGGAGGCCTCCAGCAAGCCCCGACGAGCCTCCGGGCCCCCCGGAGCCCACATTTGTGGTCGAGGGCCCGGCCCCGGGCCCCCGGACCCCGTGCGCCGTTATATGTATATATATATATATATATATATATATATATATACGAATAACAAGAATAATAGAGATAATAATGATAACTAATACTAACAATAATAGGAATACTGCAAATAAGACTAATATAGTACTACTAATGGAAAATATTACACGAATCGCAAGAATACAGAATAATGATAAAAATCCGAATCGTAATAATAAGAATAACATTAACAATTACAATAATCATAAAAAAACAGTGATGATCGACGACATCAAAATCATCAGCATGATCATCATCATCATCATCATCATCATCATCATCATCATCATCATCATCATCATCATCATCATCATCATCATCATCATCGACATCGTCATCATCACAAGGAGCAGCACGATCATCAACACCATCAGCAGCATCGTCATGAGCAGCCGCATCATGATCAGCAGCATCACCATCATCAGCAGCAGCATCAGCATCATCATCATCAGGAACAGCAGCATCATCATCAGCATCATCAGCATTATCATCATCATCATCATCATCATCATCATCATCACCATCATCAACATCATCATCATCATCAACATCAGCATCATCATCAGCATCATCATCATCAGAATCAGCATCATCATCAGCAGCAGCAGCATCCTCATCATCATCGCCATCATCGGCACCAGCATCATCATCATCATCATCATCATCATCCTCATCATCAGCATCAGCATCATCATCACCATCATCAGCAGCAGCATCAGCATCATCATGTTCAGCAACAGCATCACCATAATCATCATCATCATCATCATCATCATCATCATCATCATCATCATCATCATCATCGGCATCAGCATCCTCATCATCATCAGCAGCATCAGCATCATCATCGGCATCATCATCGTGGTCTTCCTCCTCCTCCTCCTCCTTGTTATCCGCTCATCGCCTTCCGCAGTTCCCCTCTCCTCCTCAGCCTCCCCCTTCTCCTCCTCCTCTTGCTCCTGCCCCTCCTCCCCAGCATCCATAGTAATTGTCTCCCCCTCTTCCTCCTCCTCCTCCTCCTCCTCCTCCTCCTCCTCCTCCTCTTACTCCTCCTCCTGCTCTGCCTCATTGTCCTCCGATCCATCATCATCATCAACAACAACATCAGCATCAGCATCATTATCAGCATCAGCATCATCATCACCATCACCATAATCAGCATCAACATCAGCAGCATCATCATCATCAGCAGCATCAGCATCACCATCATCAGCATCATAATCGGCAACAGAAGCAGCAGCGACAGCGTCAGCATAAACAGGATAATCAGCATCATCATCAGCATCATCATCATCATCATCATCATCATCGTCAGTATCATCATCATCGTCATCAGCATCGGCATCATCAGCAGCATCATCCGCATCATCATCAGCAGCATCATCAGAATAAGCATCGTCATCATAATCATCATCTTCAGCATCAGCATCAGCAGCATCACCATAATCAGCAGCATCAGCATCAGCATCATCACCAGAATCATCACCAGCATAATCAGCATCACCTTCAGTATCATCAGCATCATCATAAGCATCAGCATCAGCACCTTATCGACAGCAGCATCATCGGCATCATCATCAGCAGCATGAGCATCAGCATCATCATCAGAAACATCAGCATCATCACCATCATCAGCATCGTCATCGGCATCACCAGCGTCGTCGTTGTCATCATCGTTATCATCATCTTTATCAGCAGCATCATCAGCAACATCGTCAGTATCATCAGCGTCGTCGTCATCATCATCAGGAGCAGCACAATCATCAACACCATCAGCAGCATCATTATCAGCAGCCGCAGCATGGTCAGCCGCATCACCATCATCAGCAGCAGCATCAGCATCATCAGCAGTATCAGGAACAGCCGCATCATCATCATCATGATCAGCATCATCAGCATTATCATCATCACCATCATCATCATCAGCATCAGCATCATCATCAGCACCAGCATCCTAATCATCATCATCAGCAGCATCCGCATCATAATCACCATCATCGGCATCAGCGTCCTCATCATCCTCATCAACATCATTGTCAGCAGCAGCATCAGCATCATCATCAACATCATCAGCAACAGCATCAGCATCATCATCATCAGCAACACCAGCATCCTCAGGTATCCTCAGGTATCCTATCAAGCGAGTCCAGCTCTGCCATGACTCGCTCACCTGCTCAGTGGCAGGACCCGCCTCCGAGGTCAAGGCCAAGACACCTCAGATCCTCGGGGCACCAGGGAACAGGGCGCGGCACCGCCACTGAGGGCTGGCGGTGCCCTCGAAACATTAGACTCGGCTCCCTCGATCGCTTTCGGACCAGGGGCCGAACCACGGGCGAGCGGAAACGGGAGCCCCCAGAAGACGTTGCCCTGGGGTTCCCGACCAGCACGGAGACGGTCCAGGGCGATCTTCCCCAGACGGACCGAGTCCCTGGGGCGACATGACCAGGGACGACAGGGCACGGCCAGCAGATGGGTCTGCCGACGGGCGTATGCCCCGCAGAACTTGCAGAAGACGATCGCCTCGTCCCCCCCCAGGCTCCGACCGTCCCGCCCACCAGTCCCACGCCCACGCCGAACCACCCACAGCCTATGGGAGGGATGGGCGATCGCCGCAGGCCTAGGCACTCCAGGGCACGGGTGGCAGACTATACGAGATCGGAGCCCATTCCTTACCCCACAGATGCAGCATCCCCAGGTCCTCCCAAGACAGCCCAAGACGTGCCCATTAGGGTTCGCCACGAGGGAGAGGACCTGCTGGGGGCAGGGACGGGGAAGAGGACTCCGATCGGGCCAGCCCGCGCCAGCGACACTTTTCAGCACTGCGCCATGATGGCGGAGGAGCTGCTTGCTCGCCTCCACCGCCGAGCTCACACGTGTGGCGAGCTCCTCCACTTCCTCGAAGTCCAGGTGCAGCCTGGCGCCCTCTTTGGCGCGCGCGTCGGCCTCCTGGTTGCCGATGTGCCAGTGGGCTGGCACACCAGCCGCCTCCGCCGTAGCCCAGCTGGTGTGGGCACGGGTCCAGCGGATGACCAGCGAACCAGGCATGTCGCGGGCTCGCGTCCACACCTCGCTCCAGAGCTCCGCGTACCTGGACTCTGGGCAGGTGCACCACAGCTCGCCCTTCTCGTAGCAGTCCACCACGTTCCTGCAGTCCGTGATGATCTCCAGGTCGCCTTCGGCCTCTCGCAGGACCATCAGCAGCGCGTACAGCTCGGCAAACCCGATCTCCTGCACCAGGCCTGGCACCGTCCCCAGCACGCCGCCTGCCACGCGGCCGTCGGAGGCGATCATGATACCAGCCCAGCCAGTGCGAGTGATCTCCACCAGCTGCGGGAAAAAGGCTGAGCCATCGATGCACACTGTGCCCGAAAACCCTGCTCGCCGAAGGGCCCCCGCGCGCAGGCTCCGCTCAGCAGCCGCCGGCTGCGGCGCCAGCTCCAGCCCGAGCGGAACGAGGCATCGCACGAAGCCCATGTCCGTGACCTCCGCCGCTGCGCCTGCGGCGCGCACTGCCGCCAGGCCCATGTCGCGCGCCACCGTCGCCGTCCCCTCGCAGCAGAACAGCCTGTGGTGGTGCGTGCCCATGCCGTAGCCGCACCACTGGCAGTCGGGGGAGACGGCCGCCCGCTCGCCGTAGAGGTTGCACTGCGAGATGAGGCCCCCGCACACGAGGCTCTCCACCAGCGCCGTCTGCTCCGCGTCGCCCAGCCCCCTGATCAGGTCCAGCGCCGCGCGGACGGGGTACATGGTGGGCGGCCCCTCCAGCTGGTCGTGGAAGTGGGCAGGCACCGTCCGCATCAGCGCCCTGTGTACGCCCCGCTCGACCCACACCCCGACCAGCTTCGGGCTGTGCACCTTCAGGTCGAGGCGCTCGCCCCTGTCGGTGATCCAGACGTGCCAGCTCTCCGCTCGCCAACCAATGCGAGCAAGGCTGAGGCGCACAGCCCCAGCAGGTCCAGTGACCTGGCCCCAATGGGTAGGCTGAGCAGCGCTGAACACGGTGCCCATGCTGCTCGCGGGCCTGGCCCGTTGGAACACCGCCTTGGCCCAACCCAGCAGCGGCAAGCCATTGGCCGCGTAGGCGGGGTCGCGGCGCCATCCCACCCCAGGCTGGACCGCGAACTGCAGTGTCCTGCACCGCTTGCCACACGCTCCCGAGATGGCCTGGCCGTTGATGGTCCTGGCCCTGTCAAGGACCTTGGTCGGCACGCCCCTGACGCGGGCCCCGTAGAGGATGGTCGCCAGGCCGCTGCACCTGAAGACCGAGCCCAGCTTGGCGCCAGCACGTCGGAGCTGCATGTAGCGCGACGCCTTCACAGCCAGGCGCCCCAGGCGCCCACGCAGCACGCCCCACGAGGCTTTACCATCCAGCCTGAAGTCAATCCCCAGGTTCTTGGCCTCACGCCGCAGCCTGAAGTCCCACTTCCTGAGGCGGTGGGCCGTCCTCTTGCCAGCGTCAATGTCACTGGAGACTATCACCCCCTTGGTGGCCGAGATCGTGAAGCCGTCCTCCTCCAACCTCTGGCAAAGCCATCTGGTCGCGCCGAAGACCCCGAACTCCACGTCGCGCAGCCGCCCGTACACCGCCAGCGTGACGTCGTCCACGACCAGGTAGGCGCGCACGTTCTGCCAGGACTGCATGAGGAGGTCCATGGCCGTGAGGAGCATCACCTTCAGCAGCGTCGTAGCGAAGGCGCACCCCGCCACGATTGACGTCCCCAGCGAGAAGGCCTCCGAGACCCACTTGCTCAGACAGAGTCTGCGCCGTCCCCCATACGATCGGAGGATGAGCTTCAAGCGCCTCAACCTGAAACCGTGTCTTCGGGCTGCTGCCACCAGCCCTGCATGGCTGACTCGTTCGTAGGCCTTGGACAAGTCCAGCATGGACGTCATCGAGTGCTGCTTCATCGCTGTCGCCAGGTCCGCGTCGAAGGCCTGCAGCCACACCGCGTCCTCGCATGACTTGCCCTCGCCGCCGAAGAAGAAGTCCCTGGGGTGCTGGCGCTCCCACTCCTGGGCCTCTCCTCGGCGTATCCTGCCCAGCAGCCTGACGAGGCTGCTCAAGAGGCCGATGGGTCTCCACCCGCCTTCGGCCTTGGCTAGGAAAAAGATGTAGAGGGTGTCGAGCTGCCCTGGGATCCTGCAAGTCGCCTCCAGCACCTGCAGCACCAAGCCCAGCGCGACCAATCCGTCGTCGCTCAGGTGGCCGAAGGACTGGGGCTTGATGCAGTCCACCCCCGTCGCCGTCGACGCCTTGAAAGAAGCCGCCGCCCGCCTGATGGCCTCTGGGGCGGGCGCCACCCCTGCCTCCTCGAGCAGCTCGGAGGGAAGGGCGTCGTCCAAGTCGAGCGGCATCACTTCCTTGTGCCTCCATACCTCCTGGTACTCGTCCCTCAGCGCGTCCAGCGTCGCCGAGATGCCAGCTGGTCCCCCTTCGCCATCGAGGTCTGGGGCCCAGGCCAGCGGCGCCTTGCAGTAGCGGTGGGCGGCGCCCGCACCGTCCTGTACTGCCTCCTGCGCCCACTGGCGCCACTGATGGCTCCGCTTCTTGCCACAGCGGTCCTCCAGCTTCGCCGCCAATCCCCTGGCCTCTTGCTCCAGCTTCTCCAACTCGCGGAAGGTGAGGTGGCTGAGCGTGTGCAGCTGGCGCTTCCACCTCCGAACCTCCCCCTCCGTGAGCAGGTCGCCGCCGAGGTCATCCGATGCCAGGGCGCCCGCCTTGGCCGCGAGCCCCTTCAACTGAAACAGGGCCGCTGGGCCCCTTCTCCTGACGTGCAAGCGCCTGCGAGCTGCCATCATCTCCCACATGACGGCCCCGATGCGGCGCCATCGAGCAGAGACTGGGCAGCCCTTGGGGTATGGTCCCCCACCTGGCAGCAGCACGTCCCTCTCCACGAACTTCGGGTCCGCCGCGCGCCCGACGTACAGGTGGGCGTCGGTCGGCGGCACGTGGTACAGGCCGAGCAGGTCGGCCTCCATCAACGTGGCAAACTCGCCGTAGAGCAAGTCCACCATCCCCTGCGGCTCCAGCGCCGCCACGTCCAGCGTCACGGAAGCTGCGCCTCCGCTGGGTGCCTGATGCGACGACGCTGAGCCAGTGGGTTCACCTGTTGGCCTCAGAGGGCCCCTAGGATTCCCCACATGCTTAGCGTCAGCTATAGGGTTCAGCTCTCCCTGCTGGCATCGCTCCTCTGATGGTGGTGCCGATGACGGTTCAGAATCCTCACTGATGCGGGGAAGAGCCTCCTCCTCCGTTGAGTCCACCTTGACTGGGTCCTCCACCGTGTCGCCGTACAGGCCGAACGCTGCGTCCGTCCAGCCCGCGTCGTAACCAGCCCTGAAGTGCTTCAGCGACTCCGCGTGGGTGCTGACGGGCAACTGGTAGCCTGGCCCCAGGACGCTGTCAAGCCTCCAACCAGGCGCCGATGGCTCGCCCAGCGCCTCCGCTCCTGGGAGCCTCGTACTCGCAGCACCTGAGGTAGCCCCAGTCGCGGAGCATGTGGCGCCCTCTGCCCTAGCCACCGCGCTGGGGTCGGCGACCCCAGCGGATGAGGCGTGGGGTGAGTCTGGCGGCCGAGAAGGAGTTGCCGAACTCCCAGTCCAAGCCCCAGTCGGACTCGAGGTGGTCTCCGCAGCTACAGGCCTCTGAACGGCGACCCCCAGCCTGGCCAGCACCGCCCGCGCCAGCCCCAGAAAGGGCGCCCAGTCTGGCGGCTCGCGCCGTGGGCCCACTGGCCGCTGCGCTGGCAGCGTGCGCGCCGCCTTGTGCACCAGCCTGCGCTCGGGGAGCCCCCTCACGCTCAGCTGCAAGCGCACGGGCCAGTGGGGCGCCAAGGCCGTGTCCAGCCTGCTGCAGCCCTTGACCTTGCCGCCCAGGCCGCTCGACACCACGAAGTAGTCGATCTCCGAGCCCGAGCCGACGCGGCAGGTCGGCGCGCCCGGCGCCACCACCATGCCGTCGACCTCCTGGGGCCAGCCCCACGCCTCCAGCTCCTGGGGCTTGCAGTTCCAGTCACCTCCGATGACGTAGGGCACCTGCACGTAGGCCAAGTACTCACCCAGCTGCCCCAGGATGAGCTTCGACTCCGCGTCGAGGCCCTTGGCCGCCACCAGGTACACCGACACTGCCAGGAAGCCGCCAGGCACTCCGCAGTTGACCCAGCGCGCAATCACGCGGTCCTTGGGCAGCTTGGGCCCCTTGGGAGCCTGGCCCATGCCGATGCGGGCACGGACGCCGACGCCCACGCCGCTGGAGAGGCCGCCCTTGTCGGTGCGCACCGACTCGTTGAAGGCTACCTTCCAGCCCTCTCGGCGGCAGGCCTGCTCGACCTCCGCCGCCGCTCCTGGGGCCACGCCCACCTCCTGCAAGAAGACCACGTCGGCCGTGGCGTCCTGCTGCAGCCATCGCATCATGCTGCCGCGCGCCGTGGTGTTGGCCGTGTCCAGCCGCCAGGCGCCCTCCTCACGCCTGGTCAGCGCCAGCCGCCGCCTGGCCTCCACCGTCGCCGCGGGCGCGCTTGGCCTCGGGGAAGTCGAGGCCGACGGCCTGGCACGCCTCCTCGAACTTGCGGCGGTTCTCGCC
>CAUYUJ010006514.1:35000-53106 GCA_963575745.1 Prorocentrum cordatum
GTGACCGCATGCGAGCGCTGGCATTTGGGCCTTCGGTGGAGCTCCCTGAAGGCCACGAAACGTGTGAGGGATGTGCCGAAATGGGTGCGGTCACCGCAATCGAACGCTGGCATCTGGGCCATCGGTGGGGCTCCGTATGGGGCCACGAAACGTGTGAGGGGAGTGCCAAAATGAGCACGGTGACCGCATGCGAGCGCTGGCATTTGGGCCTTCGAAGGGGCTCCATATGGGGCCACGAAACATTTGAAGGGTGTGCCCAAATAGGTACGGTGACCGCATGCGAACGCTGGCATTTGGGCCTTCGGTGGGGCTCCATATGGGGCCACGAAACATGTGAAGGGTGTGCCCAAATAGGCGCGGTGACCGCATGCGAGCGCTGGCATTTGAGCCTTCGGTGGGGCTGCCTATGGGGCCACGGAACGTGTGAGGGGTGTACCAAAATTTATACGGTGGCCGCATGTGAACGCTGGCAGTTGGGCCAATTGGGCCTTCGGTGGGGCCCCTTATGGGGCCACGAAACGTGTGAGGGGTGTGCCAAAATGGGTGCGGCGACGGCATGCGAATGCTGGCATCTGTACCTTCGGTGAAGCTCCCCATGGGGCCACGAAACGTGTGAGGGGTGTGCCGAAGTGAAGGGGGTGACGGGAGGAGGGAAGAGGGAGGGGGCAGCGGGAGGAAGAGTAGGAGAAGTGAACGGGGGGACCGTCTCTTCAACACAAGGACCCAACACCACAGGACGGTTGGGAAATACAAAACGCACTCTGTCTCCACATTTGCAGCATGCGCGGCCAACCCGATGAGACCCCCCCGACTACCCCTGCCAACAACAATACAAAGTACACTGTGGGGCAAAGTCTTGAGTCATATTCGTGAGGCCCGCGAGCACATTAGTTTGTTGTTTACAGGGACGGCGGGGGTGTCAGCATATTCCCTGCTGCGCGCAGGGATATCATCCCTGACAAACAAAAAAACATGTTTTACAAAAAAACAAACAACAAAAAAAAAAAAAAAAAACTCGCGGCTAGATCACGATCATGCGCGGCCACCCCGCGATCACTGTCAAGTGGTGTTTGACAGGGACGGCGGGGGTGGTGACAATGATGGGCATTGGTTTTCGACAAGGATGGTGGGGGTCGACATGGTTCCCGATGTGTGCTGTCACGTGCGCAGGCGCACCTGATGCACTCTGCACGTGCCCCGGACGTGGCGCACCTGGCGCGGCTGGAGAGAGCATCTGGCGCACCAGGCGTGCCTGGCACGCTCGGGCCCCAGGGGTGCCTGGCGCGCGTGGCGCCGCTGGCACGCGTGGCGCACATCGCCCAAGCGTCGCGCACCTGGGTCGGCGTTGGTTCCCGGTAGCTGTCCATCCAAAGACGACCGCTGAACATGCTCAGGCTCGGGTGTTACTTATGCGTTGGGAGGGCGGGTTGGGAGTGAGCTAGACGGCTTGCGGGTGGGTGGGTAGCTTGACCCCTCCCCCTACCCCCTCCCCTGGACCTAGACGGGGGGGGCCGTGAGGTGTCAGAGGGGTCCTTGTTGGCTCAAGATGGCTCCAAGAGGGCCTCAGAGAGCCCAAGATGGCCTCCCAAGATAGCCCAGCATGGCTCAAGATAGCTAACAACATGCCTCCAAGAGGCCCTAAGAAGGCCACAAGACGGATCCAAGTGCTTTTGAAGGCCCCTCAGGACCTCCCCGAGAAGCCAAAATCCTTCAAAAACCTACGGAAAACCAATGATGTTGGCAGTGTCGCCTGTTCGCTTCCGATGCGCTTTCGAGGCCTCAAGATGGCCCCAAGATGGCCCACGAGAGCGCCAAGAAGGGCCCAAGAAGCCCCCCCAAGTCGGCCCCAAGAGCGCCCAAGATCGCCCCAAGAAGGCCCCAAGAGCGCCCCAAGAGGCTATGTCGATGCCCCAGATGGCCCCAAGAGGCGCTCCATAGCTCCCAAGAGGGCCCCTAGAGAGCCCCAAGAGAGCCCCAAGAGGGTCCCACGAGGGCCCCAAGAGGACCCCAAGACCCCCCAAAGAGCCCCAAGAGGGCCAAAATGCCCCAAAAAAGCCTCAAGAGGACGCCAAGACGCCCCCAAAAAGCCCCATAGCTCCAAGAAGGCCTCCGATGCTCCAAGATAGCCTCCAACATGGCTCAACACGTTATCCCCCTCCTCTCTTTGACCTCTCTGTTTCACTATATGCGACTCTGCTTTCCATTTCCCGTTAGCTCTCGTGGGCAGGGCTTCTGAATGGGCTGGCGGGGATTCGCGAAGCGTAGACAATTGTCCACGCTCTCCTGGTGCTCCCGAGGCGGCTCTTCAGAGTCCCGTCCAGGACCTTCGCGGCGATCTCCAGACAGTCTCGGGCTGCTCTCCAGTCGGGCTTCGAATCTCTCCCCGTGCTCCCTCGACGATTCCCCTGGTGCTCTTGCTGGGCATTCCCAAGTGCTCTGCTGACGGACTCTCTCGGTGCGCTGCCGAAGAGAACGCGGCACCAGCCCGCTTCGGCTGCACATCGGATGCCCACCTCGGCTCTGCGAGGGAGGGGAATGCAGGCAGCGAGAAGGCACTGGCACTATCCAGCCCCATGATCATCTCTGAGGGATGGCCTGGAGAAGCCTGACCTCCCGCGCGTCCCCCAGTGGACCAGAAAACAAACGACACCACCCCACCTACGGCCCCACGGGCCGTAGCGCATACAAGGACATCTGGCGTGGGTTTCTGCATGGTATACGCTACGGACCCCGAAGGGCCGTAGCGCAACATGGAGGGCCGTGGGTGGGGTGGTGTCGTTTTTGGCCGACCCCAGGGCACCACAAAACGGCATACAGCCATAAACTGCCGGAGGTCCGCGCGGACTTCCTGGATCGGCGCTGGCCCCCCCGGCGGCGCCGGGCTGCCCGCCGTTCTCCGACGGGGCCAATTGGCGCGAGGTGCATGAAAAGGGGCCCAGGGGCACCCAAGCAAAGAGACACGAATCCCAAGGTCCCCCATGTCTTCCCACATCCTCTGGACTCTCGTCTTCCCCTCCGCTCCCCATGTCTCCCATGGTGGCCCAGGGCATCGACGACGGCTTGTGCCTGTGTGCTTTGGTCCGTCCCGAGCGCGTGGCGAGGAGCGCAGCGCCCGCCGCACGCGGGCTGCCCCCTTCTCGCGCCCGCGCGCACGCGCCAGAGGGCCGCCGCGGCAAGAGGCCTCGGCCTGAAGGGCCGGACCCGCCGATGGGGCGAGAAGAACGCCGTGACAAGACTGGCCTGGGATACAGTAGGGGCTCGACCACGAGAAGCCTTCCACAAGAGAACCCAACCCTGAGACCCCAGAACGTCAATCGATGTTTGGTTTGGGAACGCAACGCTAGCCATGGCAAAAGAAACCCAGGGCATCCTGGAGGCCCGCAGGGTGCTTCTTGGCATGGGTCTCCACTGTAATCCCACCAGCCTCTCAGGGCGCGAGTGGCTTAGAGCGGTTCCTCTTCCAACGCCCCTCCCTCCCCCCTGGGAGAAGCTTTATCACTGTTCCATATCAGTATACACCCTCTCCCGCAGTCGACCAGCAGCCAACCAGGAACGATGAGGCCCAATGAGGCCCCCCCCACACCATCCCTGTCAAAAATACGAAGTACACTTTGGGGCAAAGTCTGGAGTCATGTTCGTTAGGCCCGCGAGCACTTTGTATTGTTGTTTGACAGGGATGGCGGGGTGTCAGTATATTGCCTGCTGCGCGCAAGGACCTCGCGGCTAAAGGTGGATAGTGCGCGGCCACCCCGCGATCACTGCCAAGTGGTGGCGTATGGCCTGCTGTGCGCAGGCCGACCAGACACAATGATGGGCATTGGTTTTCGACATGGATGGTGGGGGCCGACATGTTTCCCGATGTGTGCTGTCACGTGCGCAGGCGCACCTGACACACTCTGCACGTGCCCCGGACGTGGCGCACCTGGCGCGGCTGGAGGGAGCATCTGGCGCACCAGGCGTGCCTGGCACGCTCGGGCCCCAGGGGTGCCTGGCGCGCGTGGCGCCCCTGGCACGCGTGGCGCACCTCGCCCAAGCGTCGCGCACCTGGGGTCGGCTTTGGTTCCCAGTAGCTGTCCATCCAAAGGCGACCGCGGAACATGCTGAGGCTCGGGTGTTACTTATGTGTTGGGAGGGCGGGTGGGAGTGAGCCAGACGGCTTACTACCTGGAGGGTGTCTTGACCCCTCACCCTACCCCAACCCCTGGGTCTGGAGGGGGCATTTCGCGGGTCAGTGGAGCGTCCAAGATGGCCTCGGCGGCTCAGGATACATTCTGGAAATTCCAACTAGCAGCTCTCGTTCCTGCAGCCCGTATGGCACATTGGGAAGTCTTGGAAATCCTGGAAACCGTGAAACTCCTGAAAAGTATCACTATCATGACCTCTTTGCTCCTTTGAACCAAGGGGCCACACCATGGCAGGCCTGCGCGCCAGCGTTGTGGATGCCACGACACTGGACACCCTAACAGTCCGATCATCGAATTCAAGACGTGTTTAAAATGTCGGAAAATGTCATGTAAATGTTCAAAACATGCTTTTTACATGTTTAAACAAGTTTTAACACATGTTTTAGACATCTGGAAATTACTAGGCAACACGCTTACTCTCCACTGATCATCCTCCACAACGCCAGCGACGCCTCACGCTGCGCTGGGGCGTCCACCTCTCCCAGGGGCGGCCAGGCCTCGGCTATGACGTGAGGGCTTGGCTTGGTCGAGCGGTCGCTGGGCACGGGGCCCGCGCTCGGAGCCGGCATGGCCCTGCCGTCCTCCCCTCTTCACTCGGACCCTATACTCCCCAGCCCTCCGAGGTCGTGATCTGTGTGTGCATCGCAGCGTGACCCCCCTGAGGCCCGGGCCCTTTCTGACGGGGCCGCCCTTCCATCCTGGGCCCTGGGTCGTCTTCTGCGAGCCCTGGGGGCCTGGCAAGGGCCCCCCGTGAGGCCAGAAGCGGCGAGCAAACCCTCCGCCGCGTCTTTGTTTCGCTCACGCCGCGAGGAGGTCTGGGGTGACTTCCTCACCCGCCCGTCCGCCCCCACCCGTCGCCCGAAGTGGGCACAAGAACCAACCATGGGCACGATGCCCAGCAACAGCAGCTGCCCAAGAGCCGACACCAGCAAGTGTTGGGCAAGCCTCTGCTCGGCTCGAACGGACAACGTCCGAGGCGACGCCGACGGCAAGTCCTGCTCAAATGGACAAGAACTGGTGTCCGTCTTCGTCCACATTCTTTCCGTACACATCACGATCGTACCGAAGATGTGCTGGCTTTCAGGTCGTTACTCGGCTCTCCAGCGGCCGTTCGGGACGCCGGCGCCCCAGAAACGCTCTCGGCGAGGCGCAGCTGGAGAGCATCCTGAGGCCGGAGAGCCGCCGAGATCCGACGAAAACGCCCGAAAGCACTTTGGTATGCGTCGCCTTGTCTTCCGTATCCTCGGCGGTGGACAAACCTCCCGTTAGTAAACCACCCTTTAGTAAATTAGCCTGGCGAAGAACCCAACCATATGCAGTTGTCAGTACCGCAGCTGTGGGTTTCATCTTCAGTGGAGCTCCCCATAGGACATAGGACCACGGAACGTGTGAGGGGTGTGCCGAGATGGGTGCCACTGGGGCATTCGGTGAAGCTCCCTATGGGGACATGAAACACGCGCGGGGCGTGCCGACATGGGTGGCGGAAACGCATGTGAGGGCCGCCACTGGGGCCTCCAGTGGAGCTCCCTATGGGTCCCCGAAACATGATGCTGCTGGGGGGGGGGCCGGGATGGGTGGCGGAGACGCATGTAAGCGCCGCTACTGGGGCCTTCGGTGGAGCTCCCTATGGGGCCACGAAGCGTGTGAGGGGTGTACTGGGATGTGTGGCGGGGACGCATGTGAGCGCCGCCACTGGGGCCTTCGGTGCAGCTCCCTATGGGGCCACGAAACGTGTGAGGGGTGTGCCGAATTGGGTGCGGGTGACGCATGCGGGCGGTGCCACTGGGGCCTTCGGTGGAGCTCCCTATGGGGCCACGAAACCTGTGAGGGGCGTGCCGGGATGGGTGGCGGGGACGCATGTGAGCGCGGCCACTGGGGCCTTCGGTGGAGCTCCCTATGGGGCCACGAAACGTGTGAGGGGTGTGCCGAATTGGGTGGGTGTGGGTGACGCATGTGAGCGCGCCACTGGGGCCTTCGGTGGAGCTCCCTATGGGGCCACGAAACGTGTGAGGGGTGTGCCGAAATGGGTGTGCGGGACGCATGCGGTGAGCGCCGCCATTGGGGCCTTCGGTGGAGCTCCCTATGGGGCCACGAAACGTGTGAGGGGTGTGCCGAATTGGGTGTGCGGACGCATGCGGGCGGCAGCACTGGGGCCTTCGGTGGAGCTCCCTATGGGGCCACGAAACGTGTGAGGGGTGTGCCGAATGGGTGTGCGGGACGCATGCGGGCGGCAGCACTGGGGCCTTCGGTGGAGCTCCCTACGAAACGTGTGAGGGGTGTGCCGACGGGAATGCGTGGGGCCAGCGGGTCCGAACTGGGGTAGCGGGCCACGAAACGTGTGAGGGGTGTGCCGACGAAGCACTGGGGCCTTCGGTGGAGCTCCCTATGACGAAACGTGTGAGGGGTGTGCCGAATTGGGTGTGCGGGACGCATGCGGGCGGCAGCACTGGGGCCTTCGGTGGAGGCTCCCTATGGGGCCACGAAACGTGTGAGGGGTGTGCCGAATTGGGCGTGCGGGACGCATGCGGGCGGCAGCACTGGGGCCTTCGGTGGAGCTCCCTATGGGGCCACGAAACGTGTGAGGGGTGTGCCGAAGTGAGTGTGCGGACGCATGCGGGCGGCAGCACTGGGGCCTTCGGTGGAGCTCCCTATGGGGCCACGAAACGTGTGAGGGGTGTGCCGACTTGGGCGTGCGGGACGCATGCGGGCGGCAGCACTGGGGCCTTTGGTGGAGCTCACTATGGGGCCACGAAACGTGGGAGGGGTGTGCCGAAATGGGTGTGCGGGACGCATGCGGGCGGCAGCACTGGGGCCTTCGGTGGAGCTCCCTATGGGGCCACGAAACGTGTGAGGAGTGTGCCGAAGTGGGTGTGCGGGACGCATGCGGGCGGCAGCACTGGAGCCTTCGGTGGAGCTCCCTATGGTGCCACGAAACGTGTGAGGGGTGTGCCGAAATGGGTGTGCGGGACGCATGCGGGCGGCAGCACTGGGGCCTTCGGTGGAGCTCCCTATGGGGCCACGAAGCGTGTGAGGGGTGTGCCGAATTGGGTGTGCGGGGCGCATGCGGGCGGCACCACTGGGGCCTTCGGTGGAGCTCCCTATGGGGCCACGAAACGTGTGAGGGGTGTGCCGAATTGGGTGTGCGGGACGCATGCGGGCGGCAGCTCTGGGGCCTTCGGTGGAGCTTCCTATGAACCCACGGAACGTGTGAGGGGTGTGCCGAAATGGAGGAGGGCGGAGGGAGGAGGCAGCGGGAGGAGGAGGAAGGAGACGCGGGGCACCGTCTCTTCAAAACGAGGACCCAACACCACAGGATGGTTGGGAAAAACGGCCTAGGACCGAAACCGACGGACCTGGACCCGCAATAATGACGGCCGCGACGCCCTCTCGCGAACCGAAAGCGGCCAATTCGCTAATCGACGTGTCAGGGTAGGAGGTCTATCAACCTCCGATATCCACTCAGACCCCCCAGTTTCAGGAAGCGTCCTGTGCGAGGTACTGGGCGCCGCCCACGCAGGAGAGCAGCGTGCAGACCAGGCGCCGCAGCGGCCCGAAGGCCGCAAGGCGGTCCCGCTGGGGCAGCCTGGGGGGGCGGGTGGAACGCCTCCTGCTCCTCTTCCTTCTCCTGCCTCCCTCGTCATCCTCCTCATCCCTCTGTCCCTCCCTCCCTCCATCCCTTCCTCCCTCCCTCCTCCTCCTCCGCCTCTTCCTCCCCAGCGCGGGGAGGATACGTAGAAATGAACAACTGCGCCGTCCAAGCAGGTCAAATGACGGGGGCGGGAGGGCAGGAAGGCAGGAGTGGAGGAGGAGAGGGGCAGGAGCAGGGGAGGGGAAGTACGGAGCGAACGAGGGAGGAGGGGGGCCTTCCCTTCCAGTCCCTGCCTCTCCCCCCTCCCTCCCTCGCTACCGCTCGGACGGACTGACTCGAGTTTGGCCAATCGGCAGGCACGTACCTGCTTGTTTCACTTGTATACTCTTCTGCACGGCCCGATGCGACTGACCCTTTTGGCAGGCATCCGTGCTTTCACCCCACATCTGGGGCGAGGCCAGACGCCGTCCTGGCGCTCTCTGCATCAGGGGCGTCTGTCCTCGTCGTCCTTGTGTGGGCGGTCGTTTTCAGTGTTTGCGTGTTTTTTGCGTTCAGGTTATGGCCCCAGGCCACTGGCATGTCTCCTGTGAAGGAGGCAACTTCAAGTATACCCCACATCTGGGGCGAGTCTTGCTGTCGTCCTGGCGCTCTCTGCACCTGGGATGGCGGGTCTCGTCGTCCTTGTGTGGGCGGTCGTTTTAGTTCTTCTCTCGAGCTTCGTGCGCGTCCGTCGTGTGTGCGCACTCGTGGCCGCTCGGCACGCATGTCAGGCACCCCGCGTCAGGGGGAAGGCGCGCGGCACGCTCGTCAGTGGTGATTTCCTAGCTGATTTCCTAGCCGAGCACGGGGGCGGTCATAGGTCTGCCCTGACAGTGGCTCGGGTCGTGGCGTCGCAGGGGCCAGGCCGCCACGGGCCTGGGCCCCTCTCTTCGCGAGGGTCCTACACTTACAGGACGTTTTTTCTTTTCTGTGCAGCCGAGGCCCCCTCTGGAGGGGTTTCCCGTGTTGCTGCTTAGTTGTCGTGAGTCTCGGAAGCGCTCCGCCTCATCGAGGCTCGCGCTGCGGTTGCCAGCTGTCCGCTCCCAAGCCGCACCCGAGGACTCCGACAGACTGTTGTTGCTGACCTCAAAGGAGACAACCAGCGGCTGCAGTCTCGTACAGGAGAGGCGCTTGTCTGCGGGAGCTAGCGCCTTGTGACCAGGAGGGCATGCATCCCGAGGCCCTGTCAAAAAAATCCATTCCCCGTGCAACGTTCGGCTGTGTGCGTTTACGATTCGCACGCTGATCCGAGATGCTCCTCGATGGCCCTCGCCAAGACAAATGCACGCGTCCGAGCGATGCCAAGCCCCTCACTCCTCCGTCCCCCCCCCCCGCCCCGTCCGAGCGCCCGCGGTAGGGCAGGCGGCCTCGGAAATCTCCGCAGCAGCGCGCACAGGCTGGGCACCAGCCGCCTCCCGGCGGCAAAGGACTCCAGGAACCCGCCGAGCTGCGGGTGTGCCTGCGCGAAGGGGTCGCCGCCCGCGCCTGGACGGAGGGGGGGGGGGGGCAGGGGCGGAGCAGGCTTGGCGGGCGGGGCGGTGCTCGGCAGGAGGGCGGCAGCTGGCTCAACGGCGGCGCTTGCTGGGCAGGCGGGGGGGGTGCTCGGGGGGCGGGGCGGGGCCTGAGGGGTGGGGCGGTTCTGGATGGGAGGGCGGGGCGACGTCTGGTGGGTGGGGGGGGGGTGCTTGGGGGGCGGAGCTGCCGTCATCGTGCCACCCTGAGGAGCGCTGACTGCGGAACCAAGCGGCTCCTCCGTTTGGCGGGCAGCCTCGGCCACGAGCGTGCCTCCCTGGCCTACGATCTGGAGGATGGGCCAGAACGCACCAGAAGACGAACGACGCCACCCCACCAACGGCCCCACGGGGCTTGGCGAATACCAGGGGATCTGGCGTGGGTCCTCGTTTCGGCGTCCTGACTTTTAAGTCGGGCCTGTCCCCCTACAGGGGGATTTTGGGCGAAAAATAAAAATACTCAAAAATTAGCCTGGCGAAGAACCCAACCATATGCAGTTGTCAGTACCGCAGCTGCGGGTTTCATCTTCAGTGGAACTCCCCATAGGACCACGGAACGTGTGAGGGGTGTGCCGAGATGGGTGCCACTGGGGCATTCGGTGAAGCTCCCTGTGGGGACATGAAACACGCGCGGGGCGTGCCGACATGGGTGGCGGAAGCGCATGTGAGGGCCGCCACTGGGGCCTCCAAAAGAGCTCCCTATGGGTCCCCGAAACATGATGCTGCTGCGGGGGGGGGTGCCGGGATGGGTGGCGGAGACGCATGTAAGCGCCGCTACTGGGGCCTTCGGTGGAGCTCCCTATGGGGCCACGAAGCGCGTGAGGGGTGTACTGGGATGTGTGGCGGGGACGCATGTGAGCGCCGCCACTGGGGCCTTCGGTGCAGCTCCCTATGGGGCCACGAAACGTGTGAGGGGTGTGCCGAATTGGGTGCGGGTGGTGACGCATGCGGGCGGTGCCACTGGGGCCTTCGGTGGAGCTCCCCATGGGGCCACGAAACCTGTTGTTGTGAGGGGCGTGCCGGGATGGGTGGCGGGGACGCATGTGAGCGCGGCCGCTGGGGCCTTCGGTGGAGCTCCCTATGGGGCCACGAAACGTGTGAGGGGTGTGCCGAATTGGGTGGGTGTGGGTGACGCATGTGAGGGCCGCCGCTGGGGCCTCCGGTGGAAGATGGGGCCACGAAACCTCTGAGGGATGTGCCGAAATGGGTGTGCGGGACGCATGCGCATGTGAGCGCCGCCGCTGGGGCCTTCGGTGGAGCTCCCTATGGGGCCGCGAAACGTGTGACGGGTGTGCCGAATTGGGTGCGCGGGACGCATGCGGGCGGCAGCCCTGGGACCTTCGGTGGAGCTCCCTATGGGGACACGAAACGTGTGAGGGGTGTGCCGAATTGGGTGTGCGGGACGCATGCGGGCGGCACCACTGGGGCCGTCGGTGGAGCTCCCTATGGGGCCACGAAACGTCTAAGGGGTGTGCCGAAATGGGTGTGCGGGACGCATGCGGGCGGCAGCACTGGGCCTTCGGTGGAGCTCCCTATGGGGCCACGAAACGTGTGAGGGGTGTGCCGAAATGGGTGTGCGGGACGCATGCGGGCGGCAGCACTGGGGCCTTCGGTGGAGCTCCATGGGGCCACGAAGCGTGTGAAGTGTACCGAAATGGGTGTGCGGGACGCATGCGGGCGGCAGCACTGGGGCCTTCGGTGGAGCTCCCTATGGGGCCACGAAACGTGTGAGGGGTGTGCCGAAATGGGTGTGCGGGACGCATGCGGGCGGCAGCACTGGGGCCTTCGGTGGAGCTCCCTGTGGGGCCACGAAACGTGTGAGGGGTGTGCCGAAATGGGTGTGCGGGACGCATGCGGGCGGCAGCACTGGGGCCTTCGGTGGAGCTCCCTGTGGGGCCACGAAACGTGTGAGGGGTGTGCCGAATTGTGCGTGCGGGACGCATGCGGGCGGCAGCACTGGGGCCTTCGGTGGAGCTCCCTATGGGGCCACGAAACGTGTGCGAGGTGTGCCGAATTGGGTGTGCGGGACGCATGCAGGCGGCAGCACTGGGGCCTTCGGTGGGGCTCCCTATGTGGCCACGAAACGTGTGAAGGGTGTGCCGAATTGGGCGTGCGGGACGCATGCGGGCGGCAGCACTGGGGCCTTCGGTTGGGCTCCCTATATGGCCACGAAACGTGTGAGGGGTGTGCCGAAATAGGTGTGCGGGACGCATGCGGGCGGCAGCACTGGGGCCTTCGGTGGAGCTCCCTATGGGGCCACGAAACGTGTGAGGGGTGTGCCGAAATGGGTGTGCGGGACGCATGCGGGCGGCACCACTGGGGCCGTCGGTGGAGCTCCCTATGGCGCCACGAAACGTGTGAGGGGTGTGCCGAAATGGGTGTGCGGGACGCATGCGGGCGGCAGCACTGGGGCCTTCGGTGGAGCTCCCTATGGGGCCACGAAACGTGTAAAGGGGGTGTGCCGAAATCTTTGTGCGGGACGCATGCGGGCGGCAGCACTGGGGCCTTCAGCGGAGCTCCCTATGGGGCCACGAAACGTTGTACTGGGTGGGTGAAACGCAGGGAAGAGGGGGAGGAGGGAGGAGGCAGCGGGAGGAGGAGGAAGGAGACGCGGGGCACCGTCTCTTCAAAACGAGGACCCAACACCACAGGATGGTTGGGAAATACTCAAAAAGATGCCCAAAAATGTTCAAACAGTGGCCCCCTGACTATTTTTTGACTACTTTCGAATACTCCCCCTGTAGAGGGACAGGCCCGACTTAATCCTGACTGCACCAGTGGAAGAACCAAGAGGGGATCGATCGGGCTGCCGGGCCCAAGGTCGGGGCTGCCTCACGTCGACCAGGGCGGCAGAGCATGAAAAAACCGGTGTGGCCTGGCTGCGGCCCCTTCGTCAGAGACTCCGCTGGCGCCACTCGAAGCCCTGGCACATCCTGCACGCAGGAGGAGAAGATAGAGCAGGAGGATGGGACGAAAACGGAGAAGTATGGGAAAGAGATGAGGGAGGGCCGCCCTTGAGCTGACCTATGAAACAACCCGTCTGGTGATAAGAAGGTTCGGGGAGGAAGAACCAACGCCTCAGTCAATCGATCTCACTATCGATCTCACTGTCGATCTCACGATCGGTCTCACGATCGGTCTCACAATCGATAACACTATCGATCTCACTATCGATAGCAATATCGATCTTATCGATGTCACTATCGACCTCACTATCGGTCTCACTGTCAATCTCACTATTCACCTCACTACGGGACACCGACCGGGCACCGACAGGACACCGACGGGACATCACTATCGATCTCAATATCGATCGGATCAGTCTCACTATCGATCTCACGATCGATCACTCTATCGATCTCGCTATCGATCTCACTGCCCCTATCACTATCGATCTCACTATCGGTCTCACAATCGATCGCACTATTGATCGCACTGTCGATCTCCATATCCCTCTCAATGTCGATCTCGCTATCGATCTCACTGTCGCTCTCACTAACGATCTCATGATCGATCCCACTATCTATTTCATGATCGGTCTCACTATCGATATCACTATCGATCTCACTGTCGCTCTCACTAACGATCTCATGATCGATCCCACTATCTATTTCATAATCGGTCTCACTATCGATATCACTATCGATCTTACGATCGATCTCACTACCGAGACACCGACGGGACACCGCCGGGACACCGACGGGTAGGCTTCGTGGAAGCCCAGGATCCCCATAAGATTTGTTCTTGGGATTCGTTCAAGCTCGATGGGATTTCTATACGATTCGTTGAAGCCCTATAGGACTCCTGTAGGATTCCTCTTTGCTTCGTTGTAGCCCTATAGGATTCCTATTTGGATTGCTTGAGGATTCGTTTACGCCCTATAAGCTTCCTATAGGATTCGTTTAGCCCTGTAGGGTTCCTAAACGATTCCTGCAGGATCCGCTGAAGCCCTACAGGATTTCCATAAGATGTCACAGGGATCCGCTGAATCCCTATAGTCACCCTATAGGATGCCTTGAGGCCTTGTAAGATTCCTATAGGATTCCCAGAGGTTTCCAACAGGAACCGTTGAAACCACATAGGTTTCCTGTAGGATTATACAAGGATTCGCTGGATCCCAAAAGGATTCCCATACGGTTCGTTGAAGCCCGATATGATTCCTACAGGATTCCTATAGGATTCGTTGAAGCCCTATGGGGTTCCTACAGAATTCCTATGCGATTCGTTAAACCATTGAAGCCCTATACGATTCCTATGAGATCCCTATAGGATTCGTTGAAGCCCGATGGGGTTCCTATAGGACTCGTTGAACCCCACAGGATCCTGTAGGACTCCAGTACGAATCCCATGGGATCCTGCAGGCCTCCTATACGAATCCCGTCGGATCCTGTAGGACTCCTGTGTGAATCCCATAGGATCCGATTGGATTCCTGTACGAGTCCCATTGGTTCCAATAGGACTCCTATACGAATCCCATCGGATCCGATGGGACTTCTTTACGAATCCCACCGGATCCTATAAGACCCCTGCGCGAATCCCATAGGATCCGATAGGATTCCTATACGAATCCAATAAGATCCTATAGGACTCCTATACGACTCTCATTGGATACGATAGGGCCCCCATACGAATCCCATACGATCCGATAAGACCCCTGATACGAATTCCCATCGGATCATATAGGACTGCTATACAAATCCCATGGGATCCTACAGGACTCCTAAACGAATCGCATCGGATCCGATCAGACTCCTGAATCCCATAGGATCCGATAGGCCTCCGATACGAAACCCATCGCATCCGATAGGAGTCCTCGAATCCCATAGGATGCAGAGGGACTCCAAAACGAACCCCATAGGATCCCATAGGACTCCTATACGAATCCCACTGGGTCCCATTGGATTCCTATACGAAGCCAGTTGGATCCCATAGGACTCCTATACGAAGCCCATAGGGTCCGAAAGGACTCATATACGAATCCCAGAGGATCCTGTAGGACTCCTAGACGAATCCCGACTCCTATACGAATCCCATCGTACTCGTATAGGACTCCTATACGAGTACGATGAGATCCTATACGACTCCTATACGAATCCCATCGGATCCAAGAGGACTCCTATACGAATCCCCTAGGATCCGCCGGGATTCCTATACGAATTCCACAGGTTCCGATCGGACTCATATACGAATGCCATGGGAGACTATAGGATTCTGTAAAGGTCATGGTGCGTTGCGTTGCGTCGCGTTGCGCCGGGGGGAGGGGGGGCGGGCGCCAGCTAGTGGTTCGCCAACAACAAGAACAACAGCAGCAACAACAACAACACTTACAACTACAACTACAACAACAACAACAACAACAACAACAACAACAACAACAACAACAACAACAACCACCACAATAACACCAACACCAACACCAACACCAACACCAACACCAACACCAACACCAACAACCACAACCACAACCACAACCACAACCACAACCACAACCACAACCACAACCACAACCACAACCACAACAGCAACAGCAACAGCAACAGCAACAGCAACAGCAGCAACAACAACAGCAACAGCAACAGCAACAGCAACAGCAACAACAACAACAACAACAACAACCAACAACAACATCATGATCACCACTGCCATCCTCCTCTTCCTCCTCCTCCTCCTCCTCCTCCTCCTCCTCCTCCTCCTCCTCCTCCTCCTCCTCCTCCTCCCACTGCAGGCAACCCGCGGCGGCCTTCGGCCTCGATGCGGGCCAGCGCTGCGAGGTCGCCCGGCGGGCCGTCGCTGTTGAAAGGGCTCGGGCAGCCGCCGAGGAGACAGTCGTCGGCAGGACTTCTGCTGAGCTCCTGCCCGTGCATGGGCACAGGGAGAGGGGATGGGAAAGGGGGGCAGGAACAAGAATTACGTGTAAGAGGGTCGGCGGGTGAAGGCAGAGGTAGCGGGCCTTCTCAGAGGGCCCAGAGGCTTCTGGCCAGGAGCTCTCCAGGCCTTCTCCCGAAAACACGCATGGCTTCTCGTAAGGCCGGAGGGCCTCTGAGAAGCCCCGCCGCCTTCTCAGAAGGCCTGCTCTCTCCTTCTCTCTCTCTCTCTCTCTCTCATTTCCCCCCTCGGCGCGCCGGCGGACGGGGAGAGGGTATGAGAAGGGGATAGGGGTGATCTGCACGTAGGGGGAGGGAGGCGGAGGAGAGGGAGAAGTAGGGGGAGGACCAGGACAGACCCAAGACGCATCAACGATGCTGCAATCTACCCTCCCGTCCCGAGCCCCCTCCTGACCCGTCCCTGCAGATGTTTCTTTCCACTGCGGGAAGCGCCCCAGTTGACGGACGAACGCCCCGTGGGCCTACCATTCAGGCGCGACCCCGTTTCGTGAGTTCAAAAAAATGGCCAGCGAGAGCTCGGTTTATGAAGGAGAGGTGCCCTCCGTCTGTGCGCGCAGACTCGTTGAACAATCTCCAAGCTCTGAGAGAGCACGTGCTGTGGTGGCCTGAGAAAATCCTGGACGTCCAGATACCAGGGAGAATCCTCCCGAAGAAACAGGGCGGGGGTAGGTAGAACCCCCACCCTCCCGCTCGCCGGAGAAAGGATTGGAAAACTCCCCCCGCCACTCGCGCAAGGCGAGAGAGGTTTGAAACACCCCCCCCAGGCGCTGGCAAACGAGGACGACAAAACGACGACAACGACGACGACGACGACGTGTCCCGCCCGCCCGACCGACTCACCCACGAAGACGACATTGACGACGACGTGCCCCGCCCGCCCGGCCGACCGACCGACTCGCAGACGACGCCGGGCGGGCGGGCGGGACGCGTCGTCGTCGTCGTCGTCGTCGTCGTCGTCGTCGTCGTCGTCGTCCGTCGTCCTCGTTTGCCGGCGCCGCGGGGGGAAGTCCCGCCCCCAATGCGCGAGGCGAGGGGAGTGGGGAGCGGGGGGGTTGCGTGAAGGGCGGGTCAGTCTACCGTGGTCGGGCTGTCTGCCTGCTGCTCTCCTCCCTATGTCGCAGTGCCGTTGCACTCTCGCGCTGCGCCTCTATTACTTCTTGCGCTGCACGCCTCCACGTGCCGCCACTCTCCCCTTCTCCCCCTCCCTTTCCCCTCGCCGCCCACCACGAGTGGCCCGGTTGATCCCCTTCTGGGTGGACCCCTGGTCCCCACGCCGCGTGATCTGGTCCGGCCACGCGCGTTCTCCCGCTTGCCTGCCTTCGCCGCGCCGCCGCGCGCGTGGCCGCCACGCCAAGATAAAGGTGCGAAGGGCGGGGGATGGTCCAGTTCGCTCAGTGCTTGGGATGTTGGGGGGAGGGGTGCCCCAATGTTCGACGCATCGGGCAAAGATTCGCACCCAAGGACCCCAGAAACGCGCTCTCAAGGTTGTGTGTTCAAACTCGAGGAAGTCTCGTTGGCAAGACCCCCACTGGTTGTGTCAAGGAGCCTCCCCCATTCAGCCGCGCAACTCTTGCACAACATTTGAACGCCAGGCCAAGCACAATTAATTAGGAAGAAGATCAAGGAGTGATCCCCATGTTGAAAAGGAGACGGCCTATCCATACGTGTAACTGTTGGATTTGTTTCAACGAGTGTGCGCGGCGCCCAGGCGAGATCCACATTGTGAAAGCGAACAGGTCTGACCCTGCCTACGGACGCGTCTGGTGGTGTGACAGGGGGGAGTTTCTTACGTACAAGGAACAGGGATGGAGGAAGAGGAGTAGGAAATGCGGGAAGAGGGGGAGGCGGACCACGATTATCCTTCGGGTGGTGGAATGGTTGGCTTAGCTCCGTGGCCCAGGTAGGCTGCTGAGAACGAGGGCTTGAAGGGGTAGCCTTGCCCTAGGGGGCAGTCTCACCAGGTGGGAGTAACTGAGAGATAGACTCGCTCGAAATTGCTTGTGCACCGCCGCACACCATGAACACAATCACACACCATAGTTAACGATGGGTTGGGATTGGATACCACTGCCGACTGCTACCCGAGAACAATGCTGTTCACTCGCTGAGACACGCGTGGGCTAGCTTGGGACGCATGTCTGGGTCCCAAACACGTGTGGTGACGGACCCTGCGGTGACCTCGACTTCGGACCTCCCGGCACGGTCCGCCGCCGCACCTTTTTGGGACTCTGGAGGCCCCAGACTAACGAGACATCCTCGGAGAACGACCCGAGTCCCAAAACCGTGCGGTCACCACGAACTCCCACCGACTCGCCACACGTCGGCAGCAAGCCCAGGGGGGGAAGTGAGAGGGATCAGGCCTTCTCAGGAGGCGGCGGGACTTCTCAGAAGCCCTCGCGCTCTCCAAGAAGACCTGCAAGCGCCGTCTCTGAAGCCGAGGGCGGCTTTTCGGAAGGCGCGTGGGCCGAACACGGTGTGGCCCTCGACACCCGAGCACGGTGTGATCCCCGCACCGTCTCGGGCACCCCGAGTTCGTTTCTCTTCTCCATCTCCCCGCCAGGGTCGGGGGCGTCCAGGGGGGGGGCGCCCAAGCGGGGGGGTCGCAGATCATGGCCAGAGGCACGTGCGCGGACGAGGGGTGGGGGAACCTTTGGGACCATGGAAGGAAGACGAGGTGGGAACGAAATGCGGGGAGATATCATGGCCCCCGTCATGATATCCACCCTCACTGGTAAGCACCCCGCGTCGTGACGACCCAGCGCTGTCTTCTGGCACCGCGTGGATCGCCCAACACCGACCGATCAGCGGCTTTTCGATCGCCAGATCGTTCCATTAGTGGCAGATTCTGGGCCGCTGGCGGCGTTCCTCCTCCTCCTCCTCCTCATCCTCCTCCTCCTC
>CAUYUJ010006515.1:0-35000 GCA_963575745.1 Prorocentrum cordatum
GAGGAGGAGGAGGAGGAGGAGGAGGAGGATAGATCAGCAGGTCCTCCTGGGGTAGGATCGATCAGCACCGAATCGATGCCTCGGATCGAGCCGACGTGTGCCTCGGATCGGGCGGCGTCGGCGCGGAATCGAGATCGGATCGGATCGGCCGCGCCAGGATGCACAACAGCGCCATGTAAGCATCGGGCCGCATCGGACGGGGCTCGCGCGGACGCCACAGCGGTCTGCTGAGGACGCCGCCGGCGTCGGCGAGGGCGTACGTCCGCCGTCGGGGGAAGACCTCGACCACGAGGGCGACGGGCACGTCGTGAGCCGGCCGCCGTGGAGGTCCAGGAGTGGCACGTGGTGCACGTGGACAGAGCACCCCTCTGAGAGCACCTCTCGCGTGCGGCCGCCTGCCCACTCCACGCCAGACGGGGGCGCAGATGCCCCACCGCGCGCTGGCAGCGTTGCCCCTCGCTGCAGCATCGGGCGCCCGTCGCCGATGCACCCCGGGCGGTGCAGCGTCCGCGCGGGGTCAGCGCCTGCTGGCCCCCCGCCGTCTCGCAGGGTGGCGGCGGGGTCCCGAGGCGCAGGGAGGGTAGCGACAAGGGGGGGAATAGGCTCGGAGAGGGGGGGTGGTCGCATCGACCCCCGCCTCTTGGGCCGTCTTGGGGCCGTCTTGGCCCATCGTGGGGCCATCTCAGGAGCCTTTTGGGGCTGTGTTGGGGCCGTCTTGGGGGCCTCTTGGGCCCCCTTGGAGCGTCGGAAAGCCAGAAAAGGCGAGAAGGCTGGAAACCTCCACAAACCTTGGGAAGATCTATGTCTGTTTGCCTCTTGGGACGCCTTTTGGAAGCCTCGAAGAGCGTGTTGGGGGGCATCGAGGGTCATCGTGAGACCATCTTGGGCCGCCTTGAGATGCTGTTGGCTTCTGGCCGTAGGGCCTGCCACCTATTTGTCGACTCATTGGGCCGCTCCTGGACGGTTCCAGAGGCCCCCAGGCCCGCGCCCAAGAGGTCGGGCATCTCTGACGGGGACTTGACGGGAGTTGCTGGGGTTAATCGCTCCAGGACCCACAGGGGCCGCTGCGCTCGCCGAACTAGAATATGGTGAGCGTGTTACTGGAGATCTTAGCACGCCTCTGGCCCGTGGGGCTGGCGATTTTTTCCACCCCGTCTGCTGCCAGCTATCACTGCTCATGGCGCGAGGGAAGACTGGCGGAGCGAGAGGAAATTTTCTTGGATAGACTCGACCCGTTCACAAGATGCCGTCCTGAAATTCGCGTGTGCAATGCTCGACGCTCGGGCACAGGACAGCCTAGAAGAGGAGGATACGGATGCAGTGGAAAAACAGCAGGCGGAGGCGGAGGCGGCGGAAGAGGAGGGAGAGGAGGGCGGGAGGAGAAGGCTTCGGAACTTCCTTGCTTCCGTGGTTACAGTCATTCTGGGCACACAGCTCAATGCTCGCGCGAGCGAAGGAAAATGGTGACCCGTGCCTGCTTCCGAGGTGTATCAGCTCGATAAGGATCTCAAGCCCATCGCCTCGGATCTCGCCGTGGCGCCCCTCAAGCGGGGGGCCCGGCCGGTCGGAAGAGGAGGATGGGGGGATGAGGAGGAAGAGTTGGAGAAGGAGGAGGAGGAGGAGACGCAGGTGGCGCAGGGATGGAGGAGGAGGAGGATAAAAAGGAGGAGGATGAGGAAAGGTTGGAGGAGGAGGAGGACGAGTGTAAACCCAAGAGTCATCAACGATGTTGGAAGAAACCCACCCTCCAAGCTCCCTCCTCATAGGCCCCTACAACGGTTCATTTCCATTGAGGGAACTGCCTCGTTGGAAGACAACCGTTTGAAGACCTTCAAGCATGCCAGAACATTGTTCTCGGGATTCTAACGTCACGGATCAACCTGACTATTGCGTGTTGACGATTCTGAATCGTGCTAGAACGCCATTCTTGGGACTTCGACACATTAAATCGACGTAATTGTTGCGCCCGCGTAATCCTGAATTTTTTTAAACACCATTTCTGGTACGTTGATGATGGGAGTCCGTGAAGTTCTTGCAAATTTTGTAAGCGAATGTTCGTGGCGCTAAGGCGAGAGCCACATTTTGAAAAGAAACAGCCCTTGACCCATGAAGCTCTTGCAATTTCTGTAAACCAATGTGCGCCGCGCTAAGGCGAGAGCCACATTTTGAAAACGACCCGCCCTCGATCCGTGAAGCTCTTGCAAATTTTGAGAACGAATGTGCGCCGCGCAAAGGCGAGAGCCACATTTTGAAAACCGTCCGCCTTCAATCAGTGAAACTCTTGCATTTTTTAAAAGAGAGATGCGCCGCGCTAGGGCGAGAGCCACATTTTGAAAACGACCCGCCCTCAATCCGTGAAGCTCTTGCAATTTCTGTAAACAAATGTGCGCCGCGCTAAGGCGAGAGCCACATATTGAAAACGACCCGCCTTCTATCTGTGAAACTGTTGCCACTTTCTAAGCTTCAGAGGCATAAATGGTGAGGAGGTCTCAGGTGAAACGCCCGGCCCGCCCTAAAAACTGGCCTCGGGGTGCGACAGGGAGAAGTTATTTCTAAGGACAAGAAATTGAAGGTGGCGGCGGCGCTCCATGAGAGTCCAACGTCAGTTCGGACTACAGAATATTGTGGGGGTACCCCCTCGCCTCTGTAAGCTCGGCACCACACGACACGTGCGACACGAACGGCATAGCCCGAGTTTCGGGCGTAGCCCGTGTACGGCCCATGCCGAAGGGTGCGCACGGGGTCCACCAGCACGCAGCAACGACGCGGAGGAGGCGCAGGGAGGAGGAGGAGGGTGAGGAGTAGGAGGAGGGTGAGGAGTAGGAGGAGGCGGAGGAGGCGCAGGGATGAAGGGCGGGGTGCCGTGGCAGGAGGAGGGAGCAGGGGAGACGGAGGAGGGCTGGGGTTGTAGGGGCGATGATGATGAGGATGAGGATGAGGATGAGGATGATGATGAGGATGAGGATGATGCTGATGATGCTGATGATGCTGACGCTGATGCTGATGATGAGGATGAGGATGAGCATGAGGATGAGGATGAGGATGATGAGGATGAGGATGATAAGGAGGATGAGGATGAGGATGGGGACTATGATGACGATGATGACGATCACGACGATGAGTATGATGATGATGATGAGGATGAGGATCAGGATGCTGCTGCTGATTATGATGACGATGATTATGAAGACGATGGTGATGATGGTGATGATGACGCAGATGATGATGCTGCTGATGATGATGAGGATGATGGTCATGATGATGATGATGATGGTGGAGGTGATGGTGATGAGAAGGAGCAGGAGGAGTATTAGGACGATGACACTGACGCTGACGCTGACGCTGACTCTGACGCTGACGCTGATGACGACAATGATGATGATGACGATGATGATGCCGATGATGATGACGATGATGATGACGATCAGGAGGATGATGATTATGGTGATGATGGTGATGATGATGGTGATGGTGATGATGACGAGGATGATGCTCATGATCCTGATGATGCTGATGATGATGATCATGTTGATGATCATGATGATGCTGATTATGCTGATGCTGATGCTGATGCTGCTGCTGCTGATGCTGATGATGCTGATGATGATGATGCTGATGATGACGCCTATGGCGGTGGTGGTGCTGGTGGGTGTGGTGATGGTGGTCGTGGTGGTGGTGGTGATGATCATCATCATCATCATCATCATCATCATCATCATCATCATCATCATCATCATCATCATCATCATCATCATCATCATCATCATCATCATCATCATCATCATCATCATCATCATCATCATCATCATCATCGTCATCGTCATCGTCATCGTCATCGTCATCATCATCATCATCATCATCAGGATTCTATAGGCTTACGCCACATCCGCCGACCCCTATGTAAACTATAGCGCCTCCAGGACTGCATTTCACGAGGCTTGTACGAATCATGACACGGCGCTCGACATCGTTCCTGTTGCTTCGTTGTTGTTATCGTACCTCTGGGTGCTCGTTTGTGGCCTTTTGTGGCATCTTGGCCTGTGTGCAAGCCATATCCTGCCGCCTCGAGGCATCTCGGGCCAAGTTTTGGGGCCTCTTGGGAGCTTCCTGGGGGCTTCTTGGAGGCCTTTTGGGGTTCCCTTAGGGGTCCCTCAGGGCCTCTTGGGGTATTCTTGGGGCAGGCTGGGGGCGTCTTGGGGCCGAAGGCTTGAAAAGGTGACCTCTGGACTCCCTCTTGACGCCGTCTGGGGGCCCTCTTGGGCTGTCTTGGGGGCTTCGTGGGCTGTTTTTGGACCCTCTTCGACCCCTCTTGGGGGCCCCTTCGGCCGTCCAGGGGCGATATTGAAGGTTTCTTTGCCCGTCTTGGACGTTCTGAAAGCCGAAGCGGCGAGTATGCGAAAAATGTTGTTTTTCAGATGGAATGGGCCGATTTTTGTTTCTTGGGACCCTCTTGGGACGCATCTTGGGGGCCTTTTAGGGCGTCTTGGCAGCTTCGGAGGCCGTCTGGAGGCTATCGTGGGCGTCAAGGAGCGATACTTAGGCGACTCCTGGCCCTGTGGGACCGTCTGGGGAGCGTTTTGGTGCCTTCTAGGCCCGTTGTGACCCCCTCCGCTCCACCATGACGCGTTCGGTCCGGGGTCGGGCCGGGCCAGTGTGGGGGGGTCAAATTGTTAGTTTGGGGTTCCTGGGGGGGGGATCATGGGGGGATAATCTCACACGCTTAGAGGTCCACAAGGGATCGGCGGATTATGCTCCTGATGATGATGATTCTGATTCTGATTCTGATTATGATTATGATGACGATGATGATGATGATGGTGGTGGTGGTGGTGGTGATGATGATGATGGTGATTGTGATGATGATGATGATGATGATGATGATGATGATGATGATGATGATGATGATGATGATGATGATGATGATGATGATGATGTGGGTAATGATGTTCCAACCTACTGTAGTCTTGACCACCAGAAAGACTTTCGATCACCAGAAGAAAGTACCGAAACTCGAGGGTTTTCACGTGTCGGGCCCTGGGAGACACTCGTCCGACACTGTTTCGACACTGTTTCGACTCTCTTTCGACACTTTTCTGGGTGCTCGAAATTCTTTCTGGGATGTGGTCCTTAAGTACGATGGGAGCAACCTAGGATGCGGGTGGTGGTGATCAAGCTGATGTTCAGGACGCTGATGATGCTGATGCTGATGATGAGGATGATAATGAGGAGGAAAGGGAGGATGAGGATGAGGGTGATCAGGAGGATAATGATAATGAGGATGAGGATGAGGATGACGACGATGATGATTAGGATGATGATGATGCTGAAGATGATGGTGATTATGATGATGATCATGATGGTGCTGACGATGCTGATGATGCTGGTGATGCTGATGATGATGGTGCTGCTGCTGATGATGCTCATGACGATGGGAATGAGGATGCTGCTGCTGATTCTGATGACGCTGATGATGACTACGATGACGATGATGCTGATGTTGATGGCAATGATGATGATAATGATGCTCATGATGGTGATGATGATGCTGATGATGTTGGTGATGATACTGATGATGACGGTGATGGCGGAGGTGATGGTGATGAGGAGGATGATGAGGTCGAGGATGAGGATGCGGATGAGGAGGAGGCTGCGGATGATGAGGATGAGGATGAGGAAGAGGATGAGGATGAGAGTGAGGATGAAGATGAGGATGATCATGATGAGGATGTTGCAGCTGCTGATTCTGATGATGCTGCTGCTGATTATGATGATGATGATGATGATGAAGACGATGGTAAATAGTGATGACGGTGATGATGATACTGGTGATGCGGCCGATGATGATGCTGCTGATGATGATGATGATGGAATGATGATGATCATGATGATGTTCATGATGATGATATGGTGATGCTGATGATGATGCTGATGATGATAGTGATGATGATGACGGTGATGGTGGAGGTGATGATTATGAGGAGGAGGAGTATGAGGATGATGCCGTTGACGCTGACGCTGACGCTGAGGCTGACGGCGATAAGGATGATGGCAATGCTGCTGATGATGATGATGATGATGATGATGATGATGCTGATGATGATGATGATGATGATGCTGCTGATGCTGATGATACTGAGGATGTGGATGAGGAGGAAGAGGAGGATGTTGATAAGGATGAGGCTGATGATGATGACGATGCTGATGATGATGATGACGACGGTGATGCCGATGATGATGGTGATGCTGCTGATGATGATGATGTGTTCGATGCCAATAATGATGGTGGTGATGATGATGCTGATGATGATGCTGATGATGCTGATGATGCTGATTTCGATGATCACGCCTATGGCGGTGGTGGTGGTGATGGTGGTCGTGGTGGTGGTGGCGGTGACGATGATGATGATGCTGCTGGTGGTGGTCAAGCTGATGATCTGGATGCTGATGATGCTGCTGATGATGCTCATGCTGATGTTGATGCTGATGATGAGGATGAGGATGAGGATGAAGATGAGGTTGAGGATGAGGATCATGATGAGGGTGATGAGGATGAGGATGAGAACGATGATGAGGATGGGGATGCTGATGACGATGATGACCATGATGCTGATGATGGTGATGATGATGATGATGATGATGATGATGATGATGATGATGATGTTGAATGCGATGATGATGACGATGCTGTTTATGATGGCGATGGCGATGATGATTATGCTGATGATGATGATGGTGATTATGATGATGATGACGATGATGATGATTTGATGATGATATTGGTGATGTTGATGATGATGATGATGATGACGGCGATGCTAATGATGATGACGATGATGATGCTGGTGATGATGGTGATGCTGGTGCTGGTGCTGATGATGATGCTGACTCTGATGCTGACGATGACGTCTATGGCGGTGGTGGTGGTGGTGGTGATGGTGGTCGTTGTGGTGGTGGTGGTGATGATGATGATGATGATGATGAAATGATCATCAGGATTCTGCTCTTGATGCTGATGATGATGCTGGTGGTGGTGATCAAGCTGATGCCTAGGATGTTGATGCTGCTGCTGATGATGCTGACGCTAATACTGATGATGAGGATTAGGGCGATTATAAGGATGAGGATGAGGATGAGGATCATGACGAGGGTGATGCTGATGATGATGATGATAATGAGGATGATGATGATGATGATGCTGATGAAGATGGCGACGCTGATGATGATGCTGATGATGCTGACGATGCTGATGATGACGACGATGTTGAAGACGATGGGGATGATTGTGACGATGATGATGATGATGATGGTGGTGGTGATTGTGATGATCTTGCCGATGATGCTGATGAGGGTGATGCTGATGATGCTGATGCTGACGATGCGAACGATGATGATGCTGATGATGATACTGATGATGATGATGATGATGATGATGATGATGATGATGATGATGATGCGGACGATGCGTCTGCTGATGATGACGATGATGGTGAAGATGGTAAGGATGACCATGATGACGGTGATGGTGGAGGTGATGATGATGATGATGATGATGATGATGATGATGATGATGATGATGATGATGATGATGATGATGATGATAACGAGGATGAAGATGAGGAGGATGAGGATGAGGATCAGGATGCGGATGATGAGGATGAGGATGATAATGAGGATACGGACTAGGATAAGGATGAGGAGGATGCGGATGAGGATGAGGATGAGGATGAGGATGATGATGATGATGATGATGATGATGATGATGATGATACGGATGATGAGGATGTTGCTGCTGCTGATTCTGATAATGCTGCTGCTGATTATGATGACGATGATGAAGACTATGGTGATGATGGTGATGCTGGTGGTGATGGTGCTGACAATGCTGCTGATGATGATGACGATGATCATGATGATGATGATGCTGCTAATAAAGATGATGATGACGGTGATGGGGGAGGTGATGCTGATGAGGATGAGGAGGAGTACGAGGATGATGACGCTGACGCTGAAGCTGACGCTGACGCTGACGCTGACGCTGACGCTAACGCCGACGCCGACGCTGATGATGATGATGATGATGATGATGATGATGATGATGATGATGATGATGATGATGATGCTCATGCTGGTGCTGATGCTGATGCTGATGCTGATGCTGCTGCTGATGATGATGGTGCGATCATGAGGAGGTTCGGTTTGGCCTTCCTCGGAAGTGGGGTCAACGCCCCCTCAGCCTCGGGGATGCCAGGCTACAGAACTCGGCAGCCCAGGGCGCCCGCTAAGCGGGCTCATCTGACCCCAGGGGCAAGAACTCCGAAGTCAGGAACAACGACAGACGGAGGCGTCCAGAGCGCTCTCGGATCAACGAGGCCCATCCCGCCTCCTCCATGGAGCTGGCAAGGGCGTCCGTGCTCGTCGACTCGCTGGACGCGAGGACGTGGCAGCCCAGCCAGCGGGCGCGGGGGGCGCAGGCAAGGCGGCAGACAGGAGACGACAGGAGGGCAGGCCATCCTCCTATCGAAGCTCCTCAAACCTCGCACAGCAGACGCGAGGAGACGACACCCACCCCCAACGATATTTCCTTCCTTCGCAACTACCGGCCCCAGTCTACTAGCGGCTGCGCTCGCAGCAAGGCCAGCCGACGGCAGACTAGGGAGGGCGTATAGGAATGGAGGGCAGGACCAGGACTGCGGAGGAGGAGGAGGAGGCATCCTCAGAGGAAGAAGAGGATGAGGATGAGAATGGGGATGAGGATGATGATGAGAAGATGATGATGATGATGATGATGATGATGATGATGATGATGATGATGATGATGATGATGATGATGATGATGATGATGATGATGATGATGCTGATGATGATGATGATGTTGATGATTATGCTGAAGATGAGGATGAGGATGATGATGGTGATGGTGATGGTGGTGATGAGGATGATGCTGATGCTGCTGCTGATGATGGTGATGCTGATGATGATGATGATGCTGATGATGATGATGATGATGATGATGATGATGATGATGATGTTGATGATGATGATGATGATGATGATGATGATGTTGATTATGTTGACTATGATGATGGTGATGCTGCTGCTCCTGATGGTGATGATGCTGATGCTGATGCTGATGCTGATGCTGATTATGATGCTGATGATGACGCCCATGGCTGTGGTGGTGGTGGTGGTGGCGATGGTGGTCGTGGTGGTGGTGATGAGGATGTTGATGATCATCAGGATGATTTCTCTGATGGGGATGCTGATCATGATGATGCTGATGCTGTCGGTGGTGATCAAGCTGATTTTCAGGATGCTGCTATTGTTGTGGATGATGGTGATCAGGAGGAGGCGGTGAAAGAGGATGGGGCGGGAGGAGCCAGGATGAGCGGGGGCAGGAGTGGAATGATTAGACGGAGGCAGAGGAGGATGGTGAGGGAGGAGGAGGACCAGTGTAAACCCAATAGCCATCAATGATGTTGACATACACCCTCCCTCCAAGGTGCCTCTTCATAGGCCCCCGTCAGGGGTCATTTCCACTGAGGGAACTGCCCTGTTGGGGGACAGCCGCGTGAACCTCTTGAAGCGTGCCAGAGCACCATTCGCAGGACTTCAACGCCACGATTTAACGTGTTTGTTTCGTCTTGGCGATCTTGAATCGCGCCAGAATGCCATTCCTGGGACTTCAGCGCCGCGAATCAGAGTGACTGGCGCGCCCTACCAATCCTGAATATTTCACGGTAGCCATGAGAAAAACCATGATAACCAATGAAGCTCTTGCACATGTTTAAAACAAATGTGCGCGGCGTTACGGCGACAGCCACATTTTGAGAACGACACGCCCTCAATCCGTGAAACTTCCCCATGAGCGACCCGCTCTCAATCTGTGAAGCCCTTGCAAACATGTTCGAACGAACGTGCGTGGCGCTCAGGCGATAGCCACATTTTGAAAACGACCCGTCCTCAATCCGTGAAGCCCGCGCACTTTTTCAGAACGAATGTGCGCGGCGCCAAGGCGAGAGCCACATATTGAACAGGAACCGCCTTCAATCCGTGAAGCTTTTGTGGCAAATGTTTGCACGAAGGTGCGCGGTGCTAACACGAGAGCCACATATTGAACAGGATCCGCCATCAATCCTTGAAGCTCTTGCACAGTTTTTGCACGAGTATGCGCGATGCTAAGGCGAGAGCCACATCTTGAGAACGACCCGCCCTCAACCAGTGGTGGTGAATAAGTTTCAGGCGAAATGCCCGGCCCGCCCTTTCGACGGGCATCAAGGTGCGATAGGGAGGAGGTATCTATAAAGAACGGAGGAGGAGGAGCAGGAGGAGGAGGAGGAGGAGGCAGAGGCAGAGGCGGAGGTGGAGGCGGAGGAGGAGGGGGAAGAGGAGGAGGATGAGAAGGGAAGGAGGACGAGTAGGATACCGCCTGACATAAAAATGGCGCTTCGTTGACGACGCTCGAAAGACAAATCTGGGGTTTCGCTGAATCGCGAACCCGCACCGTCGCTTGGTGGTGGGGGAGAGCCTTTAGGGGAGGGGTGGGCGGAGGAGGGGGGGTGCCACTGTGCCTGCACTGTCGACCCTCCCAACCATAACTCTGATTGTGACACCGTGCTTTTTTTTGTTGTGTGCGTGGACGGCCTTTGGGTTGGGTGAGTCGGGTCGGGTATCCGTGACTGCGGTCAAACATTAATGCTCAGAGAGTAGCGCCACAATTTCTGGCCCACCACGCTTCAGCGCGACACGCTGTGCACGTCCCAGTTCTTATCAGGCGCTGGTGCCGCGATTGATGCAACAGATTCAAGTTCACCTGCTGAACCCACCTGACCACGCCTTCAAATTCACAGCGCTGCTTTGGGGCCGTACCCAGGCATGCGACCTTTGGAGGTCCAGGGAGGTGGATCGTTGACGTCCCTCCGACCTCCCGCCGGTCCCTCCCTCGTCCTCGCCGAGACGCGCCCGTCGCCTGCTGCGCGCGGAGCCGAGGTTCGGTCGCTACCTCGGCGACGCGGAGAAGATCAAGGCGGCATTTGTAGGAGGGAGGAGGAGGGATCAGTACGGAGGAGGCTGGAGGATGAAGAGGGGAGCAGGAGGGAGGAGGAGACGGGAGGAGGTGGTGGTGGGCACGGGGAGGAGGGGGCGGATGGGGGAGGGGGAGGAGGAGGAGGATGATGATGAGGAGGAGGACGTGTGAAAGCATGTGATGGCAACTGGGGAAGCATAGTGATACAGGCGAGCTGAGCAGCTGTCGTTACCGACGCTTTTGGCTTAAGCTTTGAACGTTCGGAAATCTGACTCACCCGAGCGTCGCAGGTAATACCAACGTGGGCTACTACGCGCAATCCTTCTGAATTATTTTGCATGGTCGCGGGGCGTCGGTTGCAATGGCAAGATTCAGATCAGCTGCCTTTACCCCAGGCCCGCAAGACCCTCCTGTTGAAGTCCGCGTCCTAGCGGGCCGGGATGCATGGATTGACTAGATCCCCAGAGGTGTGCGCAGTGTTCAGCAGACTTCAGACTTCCAATGTCAAAGGGCTAATACTGGATAACATTAAGCGTCTGATGGAATATGGCGCCAATAGCCTTACCTTCGCAATTGAGATTTGTGGAAACCAAAGACGACATGATTTTATGTTGTTTCGACCACCCCGCGGGCGCATCCAGTTGGAACGCAGCCCCCGTTTAGAGGTTACATGGAAAGATGCCTTTCGAGTATGTGAAGGTGACGTGCGCTGCTGTGACTTGTGGCAAAGCCTTAAATGAGAAGATATCTTCACCAATAAATCTATTCGGTTCATGACAAACAGCAGTTAAATCGGCCGTGAGCTAAGCTTAAGTGCGTGGGGGAACGCAGGCACATGGTGTTGACTGGGGGTCGTCGCACTGAACGATCGGAACTCTACCCAGACAAACTGTGCGAATCCATGCCTAACGGACTGGTCAAACAGATGGAGGCTGACGGCAACCATGGATTCCCTTGCAGGTGCGATGAGCAAGTGAACGCGGAGGTGGGTCACGAGGACGGAAGCATGGATATCAACTATGTCAATTGGGTCATGGCTAACCGAAACCCCAAGCGCCAGCTAGAGTGGACACGCGAAGACATAGGAACAACTCGACTCGTTCTACCAGGCAAGGTTGGACCGCCGTGGAGCTCCTGCATCAGACAAAGCACCAAAGACCCAGACAGCCGCCAAGTGATAGAGGGCAGATCAGTCAATCTGATCGTCGGGCGCGAGCGGATGCGTGGATTTCAAGGGAAACCCAAACATCAACGGGGTCTTCAATTGTGAGGCTGTCGGAGAAGTCACGCCGCGCAAGTAGGAGTGCTCGAAGTGTTCGCGCGTAGGCTGTAGAAGTGTTCGCGCGTAGGCTGTATGAGAGTTGTTGTTGCCTATGAAGCTCGCGGTGGTCATGGTGGCGTCGGGCCCGTTCAGTTGAACTATCCACGTGGTGTGCATCGCCGAGGAAACTGCCGGGCATGTGCCTGGGATTACGTTGGCGGAAATTAGCTTGACCTCGACGTAACCATCAAAGCTCGACAGGGGGACGTGGTCCAGTTCTCGAAACATGGAGTTCATGAGAAAGTGGAAGCGCGCGTGTGCTGGGCAGTCGCGGGCGAGGGGCCGGTCGGTGCAAGATGGATCGACATGAGCAAAGGAGATGCAAACAGCCCCGATCGCATATCCATGTTAGTGGCCCAGCATGTCCACCGCAACTCCAAGGGGGAAGCGCATCCGCAGCTGCACCTCTGCTACAGGCTTAGAAACTATTGTTTCCAATGGCAGTGGCAGGGGGGGTCGGATGTAACGCGTGCGAGTGTGAGGGGACTTTCAAGTTGGGGTCCATCGATTCCAAACGAGCGCGCTGTTATGCGACTGCGAGAATAAACGCATTTGTAGAATTGCCCGGGGCGGTCCTCGCCGAGGATTCCAGCGCCAACCGTGGTGATATATCGCGCGGAGCGGCGATGATGCTGTTCATTGCCGGGGAAATGGCGCAGATGTTGATTGAAGTGTCGGATGGATTCCACGTTGGCTACAAGCGGCGTCCCACTCGGCGCCGCCGGGGTCATCATGATGACCAGAAGGCGTGGCTTGACTTGGAGCGGCGCCCGTTGGAGTGGCGCAGCGCCCTGCTCACCGCGAAACCGATCATTGAACGCAAGTTGCGGGGCGTCGGCAGGGCATGTTCCTCGACGCGACGTAGGTGGCCGTGGCGCCCAGCGCCGTGGGGGCCCTTGCTGGAAGGTATAGTTCTCGTCGTGCGACTTTGACCAGTGGGCTATTAACGGGCAGCGTTGGATGGTTGACCCACAGAGTGGATATGATTGCCATAACAATAGGAAGAGTTCAGTGGTGGATCTGTCTACCAATCCACTGTGTGTGGGTACGTCTGGCCCGCGGAGTGGGCATGATTATGTGTATGCGGCTACACATCAAATTTTGTTATCGAGCATCTGCGCAGTTGTCAGCCCTTGGCACTTGCCATCCCGGCGCGGACTTTTCCATTGGCCAGAGGGAAGTGGGGTGCTGGATTTGCGAGGGGGAGAGGGGTCAGGCGTGCGACGACACCAATTGCGTGATCAATGCCCATTCCGCCGCTCGAGCATTCCGGGCTGCCGCGCCGCGCAGAAGCAGGCGGGGGCGGCGGCCCTGCTGCTGCCGAGGCGCTACCGTGATTAACGGGTCATTGGGCGTCTCGTGTGAGCTCTTCAGCGTCAGAACCTCATTGGCGATATCAGACACTTCCTCATCCCTCTCTCAATGCCCCTTGAGCGTGAGCAGCTGAGTTGCACGCGCATGTAGATATTGCTGACTTGTTGCAGGAGAGTGTCGGCAAGTCAAAAGGGAAGCCAGCCATCATCATTAAAAGGGTAGCTTTCTGAAGTACGTTTCAGTGTAATTTGTTCTTCCGAGCGCCATGGGCACTGGAGTTTACCGTGTACTCCAGCTGGCACGGTGAACGCACTTTACATAGGCACATGACCCCACAGTTGCCGTTTTACATTACTGACATCTTCCCCGTTGCTCCGACGGCTGTGTCAGCCGGGTGGGGTGGGGGGTTAAATCATGTGATCGCAAATGGGGAAGCATATATTCAAGTAAAGCTCGGAAGTCTGATTCATCCGAGCGTCACCAGTAAAACGAATCTGTTCTACTACGCAAAATCTTTTTTGTTGATTCTTTCGAGGAGGAAGTGGAGGAAAAGGAGGAGGATGAAGAGGAGGAGGAAAAGGAGGAACGGGAGGAGGAGGAGGAGGAGGAGGAAGAGGAGGAGGAAGAGGATGATGATGATGATGATGATGAGGAGGAGGAGGAGGAGGAGCAGGATCAGCAGGAGGAGGAGGACGGGAACATGACAATGAGGATGGAGCAGGGAGGACGAGGAGGAGGATTATGATGATGATGGGGAGGAGGAGGAGGAGGAGGAGGAGGAGGAGGAGGAGGAGGAGGAGGAGGAGGAGGAGGAGGAGGAGGAGGAGGAGGAGGAGGAGGAGAAGGAGGACCAGTGTAAACCCACGATTCATCAACGATATTGGACGAAACCCTCCCTCCAAGCTCCTTCATCATAGGTCCCTACAAGGGTTCATGTCGAGTGATGGAAGTGACCCGCTGGGAGACGACCTTTTGAAGATCCCGACGCGTACCGGAACACCGTTACGGATCTTCATTCGGCACCATCAATCAGCTTGACTGCTGCGTCCCGACGATCCTGAATCGCACCAGATCGCCGTTTCTGTTCAACATCGCGAATCAACGCAACCTGTTCGGCCCTGACAATCCTGAATCGTTCCAACACGCCGATTCTGGTACGTTAACAACGGGAGCCCGTGGAAATCTTATCGAAGACGATTACGGCGAATCGCCGCCGCCCCTTGCCTTTTGGAATTGTCCGAGAAGCTCATCGGGCGTTCCGGCAAGCGTCTTGGGCATCCCGAAAAGCTTCTATGGCGTTCCGACAGGCCTCTTGGGCATGTTGTGCGGCCCCTTGGGCCTTTCGAGTGGCCTCTGGGGCCTTCCCACGGGCCTCTTGGGGCTCCAGAGATGCCTCTTGAGTTTGCTCGACGGGCCCTGTGGGCCCTCCGACAGGCCCTCTTTGGGCCTCTTCAGGGGCCTCTGGGGCCTTTTGAGAGGCGGCTCGGGCCCTTCGACATGCTTCTGGGGCCTCCCGACAGGCTCCTCGGGCCCTCCGACAAGCCTTCTCCTGGGCCTCCCGAGAGAAGCTTCTTGGGGCTTTCGACAGGCGGGTTTGGCCTCCAGAGTGGCTTCTTGGGCCTTTCGGCAGCCCTTTTGTTGGGGCCCTTGGACAAGCCTCTGGGGCCCTTCGACACGCCTTGTGGGCCCTCTCGGGAGGACTGTGTCGTCAACGTGGGCCCCATCTGGGCATGCGAAGCTTTTTCGGGCCGAGTGGAACCGGAAGCGTTGTTGCCACTGGTGGTCCCCGTCGTCAAAGCATTCATTCATGGCGTGCGGTTCAGCTCGACGAAGCCTTTGTCAGAATCCCAATCGGACCCCAATAGAGAGGAGTCATAATTCCATTCGAGAGGAACTCTATGCCATTCCAGCAGGATCGCCCTATCTCATATTAGGAACCTAGTGTGATTGCAACTGGAAGGATATGAGTTCAATTCGAATAGGACCACTACTATGAGGATGGCGGTATATAGAACCCCAGAAGGGTTCAATCCCCAGGTGATTACCTTAAGGACTCGCGCGGGCACTCAGAGCTCGAGAGTCTCCTTTGCTTTTGACATGTGATTCGGGTGGATGCTGGGGATTGAAGCCTTCTGCTGGGAATTGAACCCTTCTGCCGGTGACTGAACTCATCGCGTCTTGAAAATATGCTTGGTGATTTTTTGGCCGTCTTGGGCGATCATCACCCAAGGGACGACAAATTCAAAGTCACACAACAACCCATTGGAAATCAACGGTTTTTGCCTCTTCGGGGTCTCCTGGAGGACCTCTTAAAGCACTCTTGGATGCCTCCTGGGGCCTCTTGCCACTTCTTGGACAATCTTTGGTGGCTCTTGGCCCGTCTGACGCCTTCGGAGGCCGTCTTGAGGGCTTCTCTAGGCTGTCTTAGCGCACTCTTGCAGCGCTTCAGGGCTGCCTCAGGGCCCACTTGGGAGCCTCTTCGGCGATGCTGAGGTCCTCTTGGGCCGATTCGGGGCCTCTTGGGAGCTTCGCGGGCCGTCTTGTAGCTATTTTCGCGGCGTTTGGGGCCGTCTTGGACGATCGGAGGCCCAAACAGGCGAGAATTGCAAAATCCAACAAAAGCCAAACGGATGCCTGCCTCCTCGGGTTCTCTTGGAGAGCCTTTTGGGGCCCTCGTGGGCGGTCTTGAGAGCTTCTTTGGCTGTCTTGCTGCCCCTCTTGAGCAGTCTTGGGCTATCTTGAGCCTTTCTCGTTTCGTCTTGGCTACTCCGAGCTTCTCAATCAGCGTCGCGGGGGCGTCACCCCCGCCGACAGCCCCACCTCGACCCCAAATGCGGGCAGCCACCGCGCGCCGAAGGTGCTCCGACCACCGTCGCGGCGTGCAGGCCCCAGGGCTCCGCCACCCCGAGCACGTGGCCGCTTGGGCGCCCGCATCGATCCAAGTTTGCCCAGGAGCGAGGCCGAAAACTTGGTGTTCAGAAGGATCAACAGCTAAAACTCCTCCTCCTCCTCCTCCTCTTCCTCCTCCTCTTCCTCCTCCTCCTCCTCCTCCTCCTCCTCCCCCTCACGCTTATTAAGAAACCCAGACTATCTTGGAAGCCGTCCTGGAGGCCGAGAAAGAGCGCCGGGGAGGGATTTTTCAGGGGTGGGGCGGTCTTCGCGTGCGCGTGCGAGCATCGGGGAGGGGGTCGGCCCTAGAGAGCATTGAGCAGCATTCCCAGAAGGACCACAGGAGCATTCCAACACGCCTCCTCCTCCTCCGCCGCCTCCTCCTCCTCCTGCTTCTCCTCCTCCTCCTCCTCCTCCTCCTCCTCCCACTCCTCCTCCTCCTCCCGCCCTAGAGAGCATTGAACAGCATTCCCAGAGGGACCACATCGGGGGCAACGATAGGGGGGGATGGGCATAGGGGGGATGCATCGACCCCCCATCGCCCATTGATCGCCGATAGGGGCCTGACTGCCCCGACCTGCCCAGGAAGGTTCGGATTCACTATCGGAGGCCTATCGCCGATCTATCGGCGATTTATCGCCGATAGGTCGAGCATCCCCCCCTATGCTAGTCCCCCCTTATCGTTGCTCCTCACCACAGGAGCATTCTAACACGCCCACTCCGTGCAGGCGCGGTGTCGGACACGAATGGTCGGTTGAATCAACGCTTGAACACATCGGCGTTGGCCTCGTGTCTACGCTTTATTCTTCCTTTCTGCTCCTCCTCTCTTGCTCCTTTTCCTTTATCTTTCCTGTCTCCATCCTGAGCTTGACGATGACCACACGTCGCGTACAGTTGACGTCCCAGCTGAAGAAGTGTTGCGACAGTGCACTTGGGTCGCTGCTTCGGCAAGGGAGGTACTGCGCTGCATAGTGCAGCATCGCAGCATCGGCCTTCATCCCTCTCGATTGGGGTTGCGGATCTGATTCGCGATCTCTCTTCATATGGCTCGTGTGCGAACTGCACGCGCGCGAGCGAAGGCTATGTTGCGTCGTGAAAAGCACAGAGCCCCGTTGGGCACACAGGGCCCCGCTGGGCTCCAGACTCGAAGCGTGAGCACGCAACCTGCTGAAACGCCCTCGTCCGCAGCTGTCTCGGCTCGGCCCAGGGCCCCGTGGCGGCGGCCCGGATGGCGGCGCGGGTGCCCCGCGAGGGGCCGCGCGACTCCGCGCGGTGGCCGCGGAGAGGCCCCGGCTCGCGTGCCCGCGCGGCCGCGGCGACGGCCCTCGCGGCACTGTGGCCGGCGGCGGCCCTCGTGGACGCGTGGCGGCGGGCGCCCGTCCGCCCGCGCGCCCGCGCCGCGCGGCGCGGGCTGGCCGCGGGCGGCTGGGCCGAGGGCTCCGACGGCGCCGCGGGCGACGGCTCGGCCGCGCTGCGGGAGGCGGCCGTGGCCGCCCTGCTGGACGACGACCCCCAGGGGGCCGTGGACATCATGCTGGAGATCGGCGCGCGCTTCTGCGCGGCCCCGGCGGGGCCGGGGGGCGGCTGGTCCGAGCAGGGGCAGGCGGAGGAGGCCGCCCCGTGCGAGCCGCTGGAGCGCACGGCGCGGGCGTGCGCGGAGGCGGTCGGCGCCGACCGGCGGCTGGCGACCGAGTGGCTGGCCGGCCTGGCGAGGGCGGGGGTCACGTCGGAGGAGCTGGGCATGCCTCTGGCCCTGCGGGAGGCATCTCAGCGGCGAGCGAGGGAGGCAAACGAGAAGGAGGAGGCCTTCTCAGAAGGCGGCAGAGCTTCTCAGAAGCCCTCCGGCCTTCTGAGAAGTTTTCTTTGCCTTCCGGGGAAGGCCCAGAACTCTTCTCAGAAGGCCGGGGAACTCAGGAGCCATCTGAGAGGGCCCGCTCTTCCTCACTTCCCCCGGGCTCGCCGCCGACCATCGTTGTCACCGAAGGGCGGCGTGGAGAGCGGGGTGCAGTGGCTGCAGGTGATGAAGAAGGCGAAGATGTCGCCCAGCGTGGGGTGCTACACCGCCATCATCGACGCCTGTGATAACAGAGGCTCTGGCGCCGCGGACAGCGACTACCAGCGGGCCTCCCAGCTCGTGGACCAGATGCTGAACTCCGGGCTGGCGCTGAACACGCAAGCCTACAATGTGGCGCTGCGGACCAAGGCCAAGGCGGCCGAGACGAGCGCCCTGGAGGCCCTGCTCGACAGGATGGAGGCCAATTACGTGATCCCCGACGACTCCTCGTACGCCTCTGTGATCCGCTCCCGCGCCGAGGCAGGCGACGCGATGAGCGCCGAGCGCTGGCTGGCCGAGATGGGGCGGCGCGGCGCGCGGCCAGGGGAGGCCGCGTACGCCGAGGTGCTGCGCGCCTGGGCGGACGTGGGCAACGACAAGGGCATCCGCAGGACCCTGGCCGCCATGTCCGACGAGGGCGTCGAGCTCAGCCCGGAGGAGGAAAACGTCGGCACGGCACGCAGCCTCTGCCAGGCCACCGCAGACATGGAAGTGTAAGGGGGGCGCGGAAATCAGCGGCGGGCCCCGCTTCCCTGGGGGAGTCGCGGATTTTTCCGCCGCCGAGCGAGGCGGCGCCGGCCGCCTTTTGGGGAGGGCGCCTCCCCCGACCCGTGGATTTGGCGACCGCGCGCCAAGTCCACGGGACCGCTAGCCCACGACTGCGCGCCCCCGGCTCTGGGAGGTCCGTGCGGGCTTCTCGGGTCCGCGGCGGGCGCCCCACCGGTCGTGCTCCCCGCTCGCGGGGCGTGGGCGGTCCAGCTCCGACCCCAGGAGTCGGCGCGGACCGCCGAGGGGTTCCGTCCGTGCGGGCATTTTTCTCTTCCAGCAGCACCCGCTGCTACAACGCCGTCATCGGTGCCTTCTGCAGGAGGGGCGACCTCCAGGGCGCGGTGGACCTCTTCGAGCTCATGGCCGAGAAGGGGTGCGACCACGACAGGGGCACGTACACGGCGATCATCCAGGCCATAGCAAAGACTGGCAACGTCAAGGAAGCCCAGCGCTGGATCCAGCTGATGGCGGAGAGCGGCATCGCCCCCGATGCCTTCGTCTACACTCTGCTGGCCGGCGCGCTGGCCAAGCAGGGCCGGCCCGACGATGTGGAGGTGGTCATGCAGGCCATGCGGGCGGAGGGACTGCAGCCCACCGCCGCGACCTGGACGTGGCTGATCGTCTCCACGGGCGTGGACCTGGGCGGCGCGTCTTCGAAGAAGACGCCCGAGGCCGTCTTTCGAGACATGGTGGCGGCGGGCGTGGCGCCCACGGCGTTCACGCGCAGCGCCCTGGACCGCCAGCTCCCGGACGGCGCCGCACAGCGGAAGAGGCTGTTCGCGGAGCTGGGCGTCGCCGACCCGGCCGACGACCCGTACGCGGCCAGGCACGCGGTCAAGCCTCTGGCCGTGAAGAGCGTCCAGAGGCGGCGGTCGGAGGTCAGGGCCCAGCTGAGGAGCATTGATCGTCGGCGCACCATGAAGGCGAAGGTGGCGGCGACCAGGCGCATAATGATGGAGGTGGACAGGGTCGAGGTCACTCCCAAGAAGGTCGGGGGCGGACAACCCCCCACCCTGATGCGTCGATTGGTGGACTGCCCGTGCTCGGTTCTCGAGAGGGCGCCGCGGTCGTCGTTTTCCAGGCCTGCGCCCGCCGGGTTTGGGCCCGAGGGTCGTTCTCACCAAACCACGTTCTGCTAAAAGGGGGTCTGTCCATCCCCGAGAAGGGCAGCAGCCGCAAACCTAACATCGCCCCCTCCAGCGGCGGTTTCAAGTCGGGGCAGAGACTGAGGATAGTGCCCCGGACCCCCGCGGAGCAGCGGGATATGAAGCACGGCGTCGGAGGTTTCATTCGAGAGAGCGACAGCGGGCAGCCTAACCCTGCAGCACACCAGACCTTGCGTGATCCCGAGCCCTGGGCTGGCCAACGGTTCGGCCAACGCACGTGAGCGCATGCGGCGCGAGCGGCCGCGATGCCAGCGGCTTCCGCCACGCAGAAAAGTGTGTCTGGCGCGACGCTCATCAGGAGTACATGTGCTTTTGTAGAGGGCATTCAATGCAACTCAATGCAGTTGTAATCGAGGCAGACTGTTGCAATACAACATCGCGCAGCATAGCACCGCCCACCATGTCGTTGCGAAGCAACGCTGTGTAGCATTGCATGGCATAGCATGGGACATCACTCCACAGCTCTGCATTGCATGGCACAGTGCTGGATACCGTAGTAAGGTGTAACAGGACAGCGAAACGTTGCTTCACGTTGCGTAGCGCAGCATTGCGTAGGTTCGACCCCGTTCGGAAAACCCCCGTGCGATCACGGGCGTGACCGGCCCCCTGCCCCCCCCCCTGGTCACGTCGCGGCGGTCGTCTGGTGGCGACCGCGGACGTCCTGTGGCGCTCGCAGGCTACTGTGGTGTTCAGAGGAATGTTGTTGTGCTCACAGGGACGCTGTGGCATTCGCGAGGGAAAGCGACGCTTGCGTGCGTGCCGCGTGGTGCTCTCAGGGACGCAGTGTTGTTTTGTTGCTGAGAGGCATTGGCGCGGTGGTCGGAGCGCGGCGCTCGTAGCTGCCAGCGCTGTGGTGTATACGGGCACTGAATGCGCACACGGGCATTGTGTAGTAGTGAACATTGCGGTGTTCATAGTCGCGGTGGCGTGCGCAGGCACTGCGGGCCCAAATGAAGGGGGCCGTGTCCAGGGCAAGAACAAAGGAGGACGAGGAGGAGGAGGAGGAGGAGGAGTAGGAGGAGGAGGAGGAGTAGGAGGAGGAGGAGGAGGAGGAGCACGACGACGATTCCGATGACGACGATCACGACGACGATGACGACGATCACGACTACTGCTACTACTACTGCTACTATTGCTAGTGCTTGCGCACTGCCGCCAGACCCCAGGGTCTGCGGTGCTCGCGCGTGCTGTGTTCACAGGCGTTGTGGTGTTCACAAGTGCTGTGGTGTTTTCCGGTTGTGTAGTGTGTGCAGGCGATGTGGTATTCTCAGGTGCTGTGGTGTTCGCAGGCGCTGTGTTCACAAACGGATGGTGTTCACAGGCGCTGTGGTGTTCACGGACGCTGTGCTCTTCAAAAGCGTAGTGGTGTTCACGGGCACGTCGCGTTGATCGGATCGCAAGCTACTGTGGCGCTTGTCACAGGTACGTCGTTAGTGTCGGGTCGCAGGCGATTGTTTTTCGCAGGCGTATTGTGGTGCTTACAGGCATGTCGCGGCACCCCAGGCGCACCCCCGCCGTGACGTGACCGGCGCGGCTTCCCCTCCCCGGTCACGCCCGTGACCGGCCCGAGTAACCGAATGGGCTTACGGGGGGGCTGGAAACACATATGCGGGCTGGGCCCGGTTGTGTTGCATGCTTTGGGCTTCTGCCAGTGTTTCTTTCGTCGTGCCGTGCCAAGCTTGAAAACGGTAATGCGCGATCTTGTGGCATCTTTGTTCTTCGTGGTCAGGGCATGGAATGTTTTTCCCAACCATCATGTGGAGCTGGGGGGTCATCGCTCTGAAGAGACACCGCCCCGCGTTCTTCTTCTCCTCCTCCTCCTCCTCCTCCTCCTCTTTCTCTCCTGCTCCTCCTCCCCCTCCCTTTGGCACACCCCTTACACCTTTCGTGCCCCCGCAGGTAGCTCCACCGAAGGCCCCAGTGGCTGCATTCACATGCCGCCACACCCCTCACACGTTTCGTGGCCTCATGGGGAGGTCCACCGAAGGCGCCAGTGGCTGCGTTCGCATGCCGCTACCCCCGTCACTTTGGCACACCCCTCACACGTTTCGTGGCCCCATAAGGAACTCCATCGAAGGCGCCAGTGGTTGCGTTCGCATCCCACCTTCTCATTCTGGCACGCCCTTGACGCGTTTCGTGCCCCCATAGGGAGCTCCACCGAAGGCCCCAGTGGTTGCGCTCGCATGCCGCCCCCCATCCCCTTACTTTGGTACACCCTTCACACGTTTCGTGGCCCCATGTGGAGCTCCACCGAAGGCGCCAATAGCTGCGTTCGCATGCCGCCCCCCCCCCCCCCCCCGTCACTTTGGCACCCTTCACACGCTTCGTGGGCCCGTAGGGAGCTCCACCTGAGGCTCTGGTGGCTGCGTTCGCATGCCGCCCCCCCCCTCAGTTTGGCGCACCCTTCACACGCTTCGTGGCCCCATAAGGAGCTCCACCTAAGGCCTCAGTGGCTACGCCTAGATGTCTTTCCCCGCTTCTCCTGATGCCTGTCAGCTGCAACGGGTTACATCAGTATCTTCGTGGGCGGCCCCAACGGCAGCGCCCGCATGGCGGCCCCGCCACACTTCATCTCGGCGCTCCCTTCACGCGTTTCGTGGCCCCGTTGGGAGCTCCGCCGAAGGCGATTCTCACAACCACGGTATTGACAAGTGCAGATGGTTGGGTCCTTCGGCAGGATCATCCAGAAGGGCTTCGCCCCCTGCCGCCCGCCCCCTCTCTCGGATAATGGGGTGTACAAGAGCTATGCTGTGAGGCCTGGGCGCCGTCGTGAAGCAGCGTCGGAACTCCGAACGGGGGCCACTTGGGTTCGGGTCCCCCGTCTCGGGTCACTCTTGGGGCCGTCTTGGGGCCCTTGTGGGCTGTCTTGGGGATCTTTTGAACCGTCTTGAGGCTCTCTAGAACTGTCTTGGGGCGCTTTTGAGAGCTTCTTGGGCCGTCTTGGGGCGGGCTTTGAGGGCCTCCTGGGCCGCCTTGGAGCGTCGGAAGCCAGAAAAAGCGAGCGTGTCCAAGTCCATCAACAACCTAAGGACAATCGCAGATTTCGGCCTCTCGGGCCCCTCTTGGAGATGCTCTTGGAGCACACTCTTGGGTGCCTCTTGGCCTTGGTTCGCCTTAAATATGCCCAGGACGTTTCTTTCGCGTTTCCAGCTTGGCGTCTTGGGACATTTTTTTCAGCGTTTTCAGGTCCCACTAAAAATTATAACGCTAGAACAATGATGCGTTCTTTCGTTGTGCTCAAACATTTTTAAAGTGTTTTTAGCCTGACAGCGCCAACACAACGCCACACCAACGCAACATCAACGGCCCTTAAAACACTAAAACAACGTAGCGTTTTTTTTGGGGTGTGTGTGTGGGGGGGGAAACAAAACAAAGACAAAGCGTTTTCAGCTTGTCAAGGGCCCAATGTAGAAAACGCTAACAACAACACTAACAACAACACTCAGAGGGTTTTTAAGGCGAGCCAAGCTCTTGGGAGCCTCTTGGTCCGTCTTGGGGCCATCCTGGGCGCCTTGGAGCACCCTTGGGCCGTCTCGGAGGCCTTGTACCGTCTAGGGTGCCTTGCATGAAGGATCGTGGCCTCGAAAACGTGACAATTGTGTACTTCAACCTCGGGGGCGCGAGTGTTGCGTAATTGACAATGGGTTATGGCCTCGGGGGCGCGAGCACGGTGTAATTTACGCGGGATTGCGGCTTCGGGGGCGCGGGTCTTATGTATCTTTACGTGCCCCAGGACCCCCCAGAAATTTGGAGAACCCCCCCAGGTGAAGGTAGCCAAGGCCCTTTTCGGCTTCCCCCACCCCTCGCGCGGACTTCAACAGTTCAGAGTTGGAAGCAACAAGCAGAACTGAAACATGGGAGACTTGAAACTGGAACTGGAGCAGGGATTTGCAAGCCTATCCCCGGAGCCTGGTGGCCCCACCAAGGGAGCCAGCGGATTTTTGCAGGCCCACGCGAGCGCGATGCTCCTTACTCTGACCATTCTGTCCGCAGTGATTCCGTCCCTCAGCGTTTCCAGCCTCCCTGTAGTAGAGCAGCAACGCATATCATAGCAAACCGTACCTGTGATAGCGAGCAGATCCCCTCGCCCTCATCCCCTGCTTCCGCCTCGCTCCCGCTCGCTCTCATGTGCCCGCTCTGCCCGCCACCATTTTCTCTCAAGCAGGACCTCTGGTCATTTTGGCTGCGCGGACTGTTGAACAGCGCTCACTTTCAGGAAGATATATTGCCAAGACGACGCGACCTACAGCATCGACAGAGTCGAAGGCCACCGCCTTCCTGATGCAGCTGCTGCTGCTGCTGCTCATCCTGGTCGTCAGCGACGCCAGGAATCCAAATATCCTGCTTTACTTCGCCAGCGTCTGCGACGCCAGCATATACACTTCCTTCCCGGACGTCTGCCACGCCCAGCTCGACGCCTTCCTTGCCCGACGCCTACTCCGACGCCGAGTTCGATTTCCCCATCTCCCGGAACTTTGAAAATAATCGTCAAGTTCGATTTCCCAATCTCCTTGAACACATCAGCGACGCCGCCAAGTTTGATTTCATAACCTCGCTGAACATCAGCGAAGCCGCCGAGTTCGATTTGCAAACTTCCTGAACATCAGCGAAGCCGCCGAGTTCGATTTGCAAACTTCCTGATCATCAGCGAAACCGCCGTGCTCGATTTCACCAGTTCTTTGAATTCCAGCAAAGCCCTTAAAGTATATTTCGCGATTTGTCAGCAGTTCACTTTTGTCAAGATGGTGGAAAGCAAGACGAGCAACAGCAACAACAACAACTACTAGTAACTACTACTTCTACTCCCAGTCAATCATTCCTGCCTGGAACGGTGGCTTTGCCAAGTGGAGGTGAAGTTGTGGAATCTCAGCGAAGATTTAGAAATTACCCGCAACGAAGACTTAGAAGTTACCCAAAGCCTCGCGTCCAAGCTCGTGCTCGAGCTCAGCGGAGCGGCAAGAAGTGCAGCCCTCAGCATGACCGAGGACGAGTTGCACCCGCCACCCGCGGCAAACCTCGAGGACGCGAGCGAGCAGAAGCGCGACCGCAATCAGGTTGGCATCGAGAGTGTCCTCCGGCACTTGAAGGCAGGCCTGGGCAAGCAGGAGCCCGCGCAGACGGGCGAGACCCTCGAGGAGTTCTCGAATCGGTTCAACATCATCGCCGACGAGGTAAACGCATGACGGACTCGCTCATGCGTTTAGAGTCAGGTTTCCAGCAGCTACGCGAGAACGGGGTTGACCTCAACGCGCTGGACTACGCGGCTGGCTGGTTCCTACTGCGCAAGGAGGGGCTCGCCGCCGAGCGGCGTGGGCGAGTCGCGGACAACCTCCCAGACAAGCACTACGGGCACCGGCGCGTCCGTGGGCCGCTGGCGCGGATGTCCCTGGACACCCGCAATCTAGAACGCCGCGCGCCGCCGCCGTGGCCGCGGAACAGCCGGTCGCGCTTGTCGGGCGGCTGGCGAGGCGGAGGCTCGCCGAGCCGAGGGGCCCGCTCCACCAATGTCGTCGGCGAGCCCGAGATCGACGACGGTGACGAAGAGCTAGAGGGGGGCGAAGGCGAGACTGGCTTGCAGGACATGGTCCGCCAGGAGTTCGAGACTTTCAGCGCCGAGCTCGAGTCCTCCGACGTGGACATTTCCGAGGTGTTCGACGGCGACGTCTCCGCCGAGGTCGAGGCCTGTTGCAACTATCGGGTCGGCCCAGGAGGCCCTCGAGGGCCGCGGCCAGGCGGGCAGCGAGTCCGCGGCGTCGCGCCGCCCAGCGAAGATCCAGGACCGCGTCGACCAGCGCGAGAAGACGTCCCAGTGCTGGGGCTGCGGTTAGACGGGGCGCTGGGCGGGCGACAATGAGCGCCCTGCGCTTGGCGCCCGCAAGTTTGCGCCCGGGGACAAGTCGCAGGTCGGTGGGCGAGGGGGGCGAGCGGGCCGCCGGCGCCGCCGGGCGCGCGTCGCCGAGCAGGTCCAGTTCGGGGGTGAGGAGATCCCCTTGCGCCCGCGGGGGCAAGTGACGCCTCCCCCTGAGGCGCGCGTCTCAGAGCGGTTGATTCAGCATCTGCAGAATGTCAGCGTCTCGGCCAACGGTGAGAAGCTCGTGGACGAGGGCGTCGGCGCGATTGGCGCCGCCTGCCGTGGCGCGAGAACTGCGTGGGCACCCTCGCTAAGATGGGCCCTCGAGGGGCCCGAGGACGAGGTCTGCAAGTTCGGCGACGGAGGCGCCCTCCCGAGCAGGCTGCGCGTCGCCGCGCCGCTGGTGCTCTTCGGCCAGGCTGGCTGGGGCGCGTTCAGCGTCGCGGACAGCCCCGCGCTCAGCCCGGTTATCGGCCGGGACTTCGTCCTTCCTTCCGAGAGCGACATTTCGCTTTGGAAGAGTCAGATCCGCATCGGGAAGTGCGCTCAGAAGCTCGTGCAGCGAGGGCCACCCCGCGATCGAGCTACAGCCTGAGGGCTAGCAAGCCATGAGAGACGCGGGCGCCCGGGCTCCTGTCGAGCCGGACCGGGGGGGCCGCGGCGAACGACTTGCCAGCCTTCGACGTCGCATCGAAGGCCGAGTCGCTGGTCGAGCCCATCAACCAACTCGTCGCCACGAAGGAGATGAACGTCCCGAGACGTCTTCAGCCTCGCCGACCCAAGGGTTCAAGGCCCCTGACGGCTGTGACGTCAGCCCTGGCGTGCTGCTCCATGGCATCTCCGGCGCCGCGTCTCGGGCTGACGACGTCGCCGCCGCCGACTTACGCCGCGACGCGTGTCGCCGAGACGCTGCGCGACTGCGTCGCCTGCGGGAGAAGTCCTGCGAGGCTTGCAGCCGCCTCGGACTTTGCTCGGAGTGCGTGTTCGGCGCGCCCGGGACCCTGGGTTGCGACGCCGAGGTGGCCGACCAGAAGGAGATCGGCGTCGTGGAGGAGGGGCAGCTACGAGTGAGGAACATCAAGAAAGGGTCGGAGCCGCTGCTGGTGGCAGGTAAGCGCTCGGCGCTCGTCGCGTACGCGAGCGGCGCCGAGCCGCGCCGGGTCAGCTAGGCTTTGACCGCAGACCTGGCCAAGTCTCCTACAAGATCCAGCCAGACTTCCACCGCGAGCAGCGCGAGATTATCCGAGTGGTGCTGAGACCCAGACAGCAAGCTCAGCGCTTACTGGGAGAAGAAGTGGGGATCTGCTGTCAGATGTGGCCTTCCTGTCTACGACTTATCACGTCGGTTCGAGGTTGGCGAGCTTGAGGGCAGGACCAGGGGGAACTTTGCCAGTGGTAAGAGCGCGCGGGTTCGCGCTGCGTTACCTTGCCGGCCGCGGCCGCACCCCGGCGCCTCGTCGTCCAGAACGACCCTGCCAGGATCCCTCAGCTCAGGCGGGGCCGAGCCAGGTCCGAGCAGATGATCGGCGTGTTCTTACAGTCGATGTCTCGGCTGCGCAATGGGTTCGGTGTCCAGGTCGCCGTCTCGTTCGAGTGGCCGAGGTGCTGCCTCGGTTGGGGCCTCGACAAGAATGCGATCGCGGAGAAGCAGAAGGGGCATCTTCCTCGAGTCATAGACTTCGACGTCTGCGTGTTCGACTTCAGGGCGAAGAAGGGGGTGCACATCCAGAAGCCGTGGGTGGTCGTTGCCGGCCATGACGGGCTCGACGACTCGCCGAACAAAAATCCGCAATGGGTCGCGTCCTCGCGCGGGGGCCCGCGGCGAGGACGCGAAAAACAGCGATGACTGCGCGCGCAGGCTCGCGAGGGCGTTTGCCGGCCAGCTGCAGCGACTAAATCAGCGACCTCCACGGGGATCTCATCCCACGACAGCGAGGAGGGCGAGGGGGGCGGCCCCAGCTGCGGCTGTTCCTCAGGAACCAGCGCTCACGGCCGCGGAGGAGCGGGCGCTTCGGTCCGCCGTGATGCAACTCCGCTTGAACATTAGGCATCCGTCCAGCGACTCGCTGGCGCGGGCCATCCGCGTCGCGGGCAGATCGCGGAGAGACGTCGAGATAGCGCTCAGCCTTTATTTCGAAGTCTGCGCCGCACGTCGGCGACCGCTTCGCCGCCTGCCGGGGCGGGTCAGACTGGATCGAGATTTCAACGGCTCCATCGAGGTGGACCTTTTCGCCCTTGCCGACATCGACGGCAACCGGCTGATTTATTTCAACGCGGTCGATCTGGCATCTGGATTCGCTATGCGCGGCGCGGTTGCCTCGCGGCGCCCTACCGTGTTCTTCGATTGACTATCGCAGATTTGGATCGCGCTCTTCGGCGCGCCGCAGCGAGTAATATTATTCGACGGAGGGGGCGAGTTCGAGCGAGAGTTCCCCCCGGGGCTCGAGGATGCGCGTGGCCGCCACGTGGCTACAGCCGCGGCTGCGCCGCAACGGGGCGCCACAGTGGAGCGACATGAAGGCCCGTGGATGGCGCGCGCGAGGATCCGTGTGTTGGGCCATGAGCAGCCAGGCCATCCCCGCGGGCTACTCGCCCTTGCAGTGAGTGCTCGGGCGAGGCTTCCGACTACCGTATTGCTTGCTGGGCAGCGCGGGCGCGCCCGCCCCGCGCGAGCGCATCGTGCCCGACAAGCTTTTCATTCAGAGAGGATCGCCATCGTGAAGGCTGCCCAGACCTCCGACCAGCAGCTGAGCTTCAACGGGTCTCTTTCCAGGGCGCTGCTGGTTCGATCTCGGGCCGATAGAGCTCAGCGCGTCACTGGCGCGTGCCGGGCGGGCGACCAGGTGTACTACTGGAAATGCAACGGCAAGCCCGAGAGGAAGTGGGCCTTGGAGTAGCATGGGCCAGCGTCATCATTGGCTTCGAAGGCGCCGCAAAAATGTCCAGGTCCGCCGCCGGTCCGCGACCGTGAAGGCCAGCCGAGGACAGCGACGACATGCCGCGGCATCGGAGCTCGTGTCGTGGAGCCAGGTGCTGAACGCGCTCGCCAGGAGCGCGCCCCCCGCCGCCTCTGGGCCCTGGAGGAGGAGGCGACGGAGGCGGCGGTCCACGTCCGCCTGGGCCAGGAGGAGGATATGACTTTTCGCCTAGGGGAGACGACGAGGTCGCCTTCGTCGACCTCTCAGGTCCGGCGCCGCAGATGCGACCTCGCGCGAATGCATGACCTCCGCGGCCTCCAGCGCTACCGGCACTGCCTCATCAAGAAGCCATGCCCGCGCACCACTTCGCCAATGCTGACGATGCCCTGGGGAATCGTCGCGCTCGCGAGTTCGCCGAATGGTTAGCGCGCGAGCCTGGCGACGCCGAGTGAGGAGCCAGTGGCAGCGGAGGACTGGCCCCACCGCCTTCGGGGGGAGACGTTCCAGCGGAGCCTCCAGAGGGGCCGCCGGCGGAGCCGCGGCCGCCTGTGGCGCCCGCCCTGGGCGCGAGCTCATGCGATGACGCCGCTCCTGCCACCGCTCCGGACGCGGCTTCTGTCTTTTTCCAGCCGCCAGAACAAAGCCTCAAGGTCTGGTGGGCGACCGGGGCGACCGGGGCGCAAGGTCCGACAGGTCCAGATCGGTCATGATTCGGGAACGGCAGAAGATAGCGGAGGAGCAGGCGCGCCAGAAAGCAGCGGCAAGGCGCCCGCTGGATACCGAGGACTAGCGCTGCACGAAGACGCAGCGCCAGCTATATCAAGAACGCGTCCCGCTGGCGCTTCTGCGTGGCCGCCCGCCAAGACGAGCTCGACCCGCGTGGGCGAGTTGCTGGCCGCGAGGGCGCTTGCAAGGTCGGTCTCGACTTGGACAATTACATCCAGATGCGCACGGACGAGCCCCATTCAACTGCCCGGCTCCGCGATGACATGTTCGCGGGAAGCGCGGCCGCCGAGTGGCTCAAACGTGGCGATTTCACCTAGGAGAAGCGTGACATGGACGTCGCCACGTTGACCGAGTGGGCCAGGTGGGCGGAGTTCGGCGCCTGCAAGAAGCCCCCGCCCAAGGAGTTGAAAGAGTTCATGCGGCGCCGCCCTGGCGTCCGCCCGGTGGGCGCACGCAGGGCGTTGACCGGAGAGGGCCAGGTGGCGGTGAAGGCCTGCCCTGTCGCCCAGGGCTGCCAAGAGGACAAGTCGCAGATCAGGGCGGGCGCGCCTACGGGGTCAAAGGGCGCCCCGTGCCTGACCTTGGCCGCCGCGGCCCAGAAGGGTTGCGACATCTAGGTCTTGCGACGCGATGGCGGCCTGCCTGCAGTCGGGGAATGTCGAGAGGCTGCTTTCTGCGCGTGCCGGTCAATCATCCACCGCCGGGGGCGCGGCCAGGCGAAATCGCGATGGGCATTGGCGCGATCTATGGGGTGCGCGACGCCCGCCAGCAGCGGTGCCTCTAAGCGCAGAGGGTTTTCGCCGACCTCTGTTTCGTCCAGAGCAAACTCGAGAAGGGCCTCTTTTTCTACGACGAGAAGTCGAACTTCGTCGTTACGGTCCACTCTTGCGTGGGCGACTTCCTGGTCACCACGCGCAGCGATTCCAGCCGCTGGAGATCCGCGATCTCGTCGCTGGAAAAGAAGCCGCGCCGCAATAGTTTCGAAGGGGTCAGCAAATATTGCGGACGTGCCATCACCTGGCCCGATGGCGAGTTCCGAGTGGCCAGGGCCACCGCCGCTTCGCACGTGGACTTCGTCGACCTGAAGGCCCAGCGAGGCCGAGGTGCAGAGGGCCTGCTCGCCGCCTCTGAGGTGTCGGGTTACCGACGCACGCTCGGGCAACTGCTATGGCTGGCAGTCCAGACCTTGGTCGACATCGCCTGCCCGGTCAGTTTTGCAGCTCGCCGCACCAGCGCCGCCGCTGTCGCCGACGCGAAGCCCCTCGACCAGACCGTCGCCTGCGTGCGCTCTACCGCGGACTTCGCGATCGTGCCCCGGTGAAACATCGTCGCCTTGAAGACTTGCGCCGCCGCGTGCTTTGGAGACACCGCGTTCGCCAACGTGGGCGAGGTCAAGATCCAGTGGGGCATGGCGATGGGGCTTGCACACCGTCCTCGCGGCGTTTTCGGGGGTCGCTGCGACCCGTGCCGCCGAGGGCTACGCGACCCTCGACGGAGCGGAGACCAGCATTTGGTTCCGCCAGCTGCTGACCGAGGCCAACAACCCCAAGACGGCGCTCAAGCTGATCGACGAACTGGCCGACAAGCGCCCCGGGGAGATCTGCGGCGACAGCAAGGGCTTCGCGGCGCACGTCCAGTCCGATGTGGGCCAGTCCATGGACAGACGGTTCCGCGTCGCCGCCTCCATGATCAAGGAGGCCGTGCATCCGAGCGGCGATCCGCGGCTCAGCTGGGCCCCCACCTGGGCCATGGTCGCCGACGCCTTGACGAAGGTGATGGAGGTTGGCATCCGTCTGTCGTTCTTCGGATCCCGCAAGCACACCTGCGGCGCCAGGCAGCGGAGTGCTGCCATGATCACCTCTGTCCCGTTCACTTGCCTCAGCAAGGTCAAGGGGCAGCCTGTGCCATCGCAAAAGGCCAACAGCGACCATGCCTTTTACTGCTACGCGTCCTGCATGACGGTGTCCACCCTGTTTCTGGGCATGATGATCGGTTTCGGCATCTTTGTATGCGCGTGGGCGTTCAGGGGGCTTAATCACCTACTTGAGAAGCAGAGGCCGAACGAGCCCAGCACCGAGTGCAAGGTAGTAGACGGCGAGTACCTTGGTGAGGACGGACGCCGTCCTGGCAATCGCAATAGTCCAACGAGTCAGCCAACAATTCCAGAGGAGTATGACTACGATGAGGACGTTCACGTGCATCCTGCAGATGGCACCGGCCGTGGCACGCAGGCGTCGAGCTCATCAGCATCCAGCGCAGCAGCTGCCCCGCAGCCGCCTTTACCGCCGCCTGCAAGCACTGGGGCATCAGCACCGGGAAGCAAAGGGCCCGCACCTACTTCAGTAAGCGCGGTTTCGGCTTCTAGTTCATTGAGTACAAGTGTGGTTTCTTGGAATGGATCTACGCCGACAGTGCCGCCGCTGGAGCCGAACGACTGCGTGACCAACCACGGCGAGGTCATCGTGTGGCACGGCATCCATAGTGCCCACATCACTTGCAAGACTTGCAAGAAGCACGCGTCGTGGCTCCGCCGTCGCTTCGCAATGCGGGAGCCGGATTTTTCGAATATGCAAATTTCGGCGATGCGGGGTCTGATGGGTCATTGGAGGAAGATAACCAGTGGGGCCGCCCACGAATAGCAACAAGGCCAAGAAAGCTCATTGATTGAGCCTATCCGCTGCAGTGCCTGTGCCTGTGCCAACCGTCTATGTAAGTCCGCATGGCCAAGTTTGTCAACGCCCTGATCGCATATTTACACGTGTATCCGCAGTGCTATAGAAGAAGCTTCATTTCGTGCGCACAAGTTTTTTTGATTGATGTGGTGACGACCACACCGTTGCATTTGACATTCAGAGCTTGTCGCGAGGGTGATGAGATGATCGTGTCAAGTGCCCGCCGCTTTCCGCCGCTGGCAGAGAGAGGGAGATAGAAACCACAGTTTGTTGTTTTTAGGTTTGTGTGGCACATCCAGCAATGGCCCCGAGGACCCCCTGCTGCAAACCGCGTTAGGCCGTTTGCTTACCTTATCCCCGCGTTTCTGCCGAATGATGTTGATAATTTGATCCGTTTAACGAAGCGAGAGTCCGTCTGTTGACATGCCCGAAACGACGGTCCGTCGATATGCCGGACACTCTCCGGCCGTGGTCAACGCCCTGTTGAAAGTCGTACAGGAGGGGCGCGATAATGAACACTTCCCTTCGCCTTAATCCAATGCTTCCGCCTCGCTTCGCCTCGCTCTCACAATGCCCGCTCTGCCCGCAACCGTTTTCTCTCAAACAGGACCATGGGTGATTTTAGTTACGCAGATTGCTGAACTGCGCTCGCTTTCAGGTTAAAGCGTTTCGGTGCCGCGCACCTTCCATATGTCAATACCGTCGCGTAACACTGCATATCATAGCACGCATTAGCATAATACCGTCGCGTTGCGAACCGTACATCGCCTTTTATTGTATGGAATCGCGTGAGATATTACGACACGGCATAGCGAAACACAGCGCACCATTACAGAGCGAACCGTAGCGTTGTATGGCACGGTATGGCAGAGCATCGGATTGCATGCCGTGCCAGTGCACAGCGTGGCGTGGCACAGCATCGCACGGCGCACGTGCACCAATCGGCAACCCCGAGTTCCCAGGGCCGGGGCCGCCATGACCGTTTCACACTGCCATCATCGGGTGTTGGGCGCCCCGGGTGACGTCGAGGAGCCAGGGCCGGCCGCCGCACGGCAGTTTTTCATGGGCTGCACGGGTTCAGCAGGAGTTTCTCAGGCGACGGTTCTCTTGGGGTGCTCCTGGGGGGCTTGGGGGGGCGCCGCTCGGTTTTCCCTGGGGCCATCGTTGGGTCTCCGTCGGGCGATCCTGCGGCCTCCCTGGGGCCTTCAGAGGGCCATCGGAAGCGAAACGGCGAGGCGGCCAACATCATCGAGGAGCAGAGCTTGTGCTTCGTCGATGATTCTTGCCTCTCGGAGGCCTCGTTGGGGAGCTCCGTAGTTACCGTAAGCCGTCTTGGGCCATGTGGCCGTCCTCAGGCCTGCTGGAGTGCATGCCGGAGGCCATCTTGGTCCAAGTTGGGCCATATGTCACCACACACCAAACCAGCCCAACCCAACCCGAAGGCTCAGATTTACCCTCGATTTCCAGTGGGGGGGTCTGGAAACATCGAAAAAACACCTGTGGAACCCTTACCCCCCCAACCCGAAATTCGGGTCTTCGGGTTGGGTTGGGGTGGTCTGGTAGGTAGTCAATATGGGGCTGTCTTGTGCGGTCTTGGAACCACTTCGGGCCCAAACGCGCCCTCACCCCGCGGCGCTCCTGCCCAGACCCCGGGAGGACTGGCTGCCGTCACCACTGCGGGCCACCCCCCTCTTGGCGCCGCACACTGTGGGGCACGGTGCCCGCGGTCCCGTCGCTGGCCAAGCCTCCAATTTGGCGTCCGAGGGGCCCTGTTGGCCCAAACGCCCACAGGAACGCCCCAAGATGGCTCTGAGGTGGCCCCCGGGTCTCCGAGAGACCAAGGCCAATGCACTTTGGTTCTCAGGGTCGGTTTTCGCCTTCTCGCCTTTCCGTATCCGACAGGCCTCTGAGGCCCCAAGATGGCCCCCAGGATGGCCCGCGAGGGTCCCGAGATGGGCTGGGCTGGACCGCCTTCCCGCGGCTTTCCCGCCTACTACGAGTCGACCCAAGCCTCTTGGGCTCCCTTGGGGGGGGTGCTCTGTTGTGGCGTGCGGAAGAAAGAGAGGAGGACGAGGTGGAGGAGTCGGCGCTTGCCCAGGCGCTCTGGCGTGCGCTGCGAAGCCGCCGGGGGAGGGGTGGTGGTGGGGGGGAGGACGTCTCGCACGACAGCCATCCAAGCACGAAAGCTCCAGGGAGACGGAGTATCCGACAGGTCTCCGCTCAGGGTGGGGGCCCGCGCTCTTTCCGCGGTGCGGTGCGGCGAGCGGCTCGAGGGCCCCAGACGGCAGCGGGGGGAGGAGGAGGAGGAGGAGGAGGAGGAGGAGGAGGAGAGGGAGGAGGAGGAGGAGGGAGTCGGAGGCACGGGGGCGCTTCGCGCCTGGGAGACTGCCCTCGCCCGCGCGCCCGCCGCCACGAGTGACGGCAGGCACGGGCGAGTGCCCCGATGTGGAGGCCGTGCGCTCGTGAAGCGCGTCGGGCCGCGGGGGTGCTTGTCACTCCTGGCGGCGGGCGCGCGATC
>CAUYUJ010006515.1:37500-53105 GCA_963575745.1 Prorocentrum cordatum
TACGACTACGACTACTATTATTACTATTCATAATATCACGAGGAGGAGGAGCAGGATGCAGAGGAGGGAGAGGAGGGGGATGAGGATGAGGAGGAGGCGGAGGAGGAGGAGGCGGTGGGGGAGGCAGAGGACGGAGCTGAGAAAACGCAGATTTGGATGAAAGCGCGTGACTTAGCGGTGCCGCTTGCGTGCAGAATCGGCGCGTTCCGCCGCCAAACCAGGCGGCATTGGCCCGCTGCTTCAGTGGTATTTTCTCCGATCCATGGATCTGGCGGCTACGCGCCAGATCTGAGAGAGAGAGAGAGAGACAGAGAGAGAGAGAGGAGAGAGAGAAAGAATGAGAGAGAGAGAGAAATGGGAGATAAAGAAAGAGAGAGAGAGAGAGAAGAAAACAAAGAAACAGAGAAACATATAACAAGCAAGACAACTACATATATCTAAAGAGAGAGAGAGAGAGAGAGAGAGCGAGAGAAAGAGAGAGAGAAAGAGAGAGAGAACGAGAGAGAGGGAGAGAGCGGGAGAGGGAGATGGGGATGGGACACTGCTCCTCCTCCCCCCTCGGCCGCCTCTTCCCATCGCCCCCTGCAGGTCGGCTGAGCCCCGGCGGTCGCCTCGCCCTCCTGGGCGGTCTTCCCTGCCGCGCTCTCTGGGGCGCCCCGCCGTTGCATCCGCGCAGCGTCCCCCGGGCTGGAGGTCCGGGGGCAGGTCGGCTCCCAGATGCCGCCCGCCGCCGAGCAGTCTCTCCCGCCTCCCTCGTCATCCCTCGTCCTTCTCGTCCTCCTCGTCCTCCTCGTCTTCCCTCGTCCTCACTCGTCCTCTCGCCGCCGCCTCCCTCGTCCTCCTCGTCCTCCTCCCCCTCTTCCTCCTCATCTTCCGCCTCCTCCTCCTCCTCCTTCTCCTTCTCATCACCTCCTCCTCCCTTACTCGAGCGGGAGGTCTTCGTTGTGTGCAGGGTGCAGAAACGCATTCTCCTCCTGTGGCTGTTTGGCTCAAGATTAACCTTTCGCGCCCGCTCTAATACATTTTAGTTTCGATGCACATTCCACTCTTAGACATCCGTGAAAAGAGCCTCATTTCTCTCACCGCTAGCCTCGGTTCCTTTCCATTTGCGCCCATGGCCCGCGTACCAACACCTCGCCTTCGCTGCGGCCGCTCTACGTCAATAGACCTTGCGTGTTTCCGCTCTGCAGCATCATACTCTGTGTGTGTCCGCTGTACGTTCGCCTTCGTGCAGTTTTGTCTACTTCGACGAGGCAGGCGACGTGTCTTGCGGGACCGTCGGAGCGCCGCGCGCCCAGTCGCCAGGAACGACGGCGACAGATCTGCGCACGGACATCTCCAAGGACTTCCACATCAAGGACCGCGGCCCCGCGCCGCCTCTCTCGGCACCCGTCTCCCAGGCTCGCCCTGTCTATGTCTGAACATCTCGTGGACCCGACGTCATCATTGCATTCGCCTGTGAGTGCAGCACCGGATGTCGGACAGTTGCTGGGTGCAACGTTCACCTCCACTGCGTCCGCTGGTGGGTATATCCGAGGGTGTCAGACAGACGGTTGATCCGACGTTCAAATCTCCTGCGTTGGCGAAGCGCCCCGAAATCCTGGTGACCACGTCGCCACAACGGGGGCAAACCTAAGCAGATAATAGCGGGACGATGGGGGAGGGTCTTGCGATTACGTTGTCCGCGCCATGGGGGGCGTGACACGAAATTGGGACTATTCGCTTTCGCTCCTCTTGAATAAAAACTTCCCCACTCCCCGCGCAGGCCCTGCTAACTGGGATGCCTGGATCCCGATACAAACCCCTCTTGACAATCGTGCAGCTGGCGGTGCCCGGTACAGTGACGACGTGACACACGACGAGCATTCCCATGACTATCAAGTGGCCGTCGGCCCATTCCGCCACCGTGCCCGCGGGTGTGAAGCCCGTTGGATGTTGGTTAACATGTCGTGGGATGGGAGGCTTCTCGGGGGCTTCTAGGAGGCAGGTTTGGGCGCCTCTTGGGGGCCGTTCGGGGGCCTCTTTGGGTTTCTTTTGGGCCTCTTGGGCGCCTCTTGGGCCTCGTGGGGGCCTCGTTGGGGGCCTCCCGGGGGCCGATCGAGGCCCCCTGGGCGGTTCTTCGGGCCTCCTGGGCCCTTGGGGCGGAAGGTTTGGATTTTCGATTATTGTTCCTTCTTGTGGGCCTCTTTCGGTGCCGTTTTGGGCCCCCCTGAGCCGATGTGGGCGCCTCTTGGGCAGTCTTGGGGCCCTCGTGGCCTGTTTTGGGGCCCTGTTGGTGGCCTCTTGGGCCGTTTTGGGGCGGTCTTGGGGGTGGGCCGTCTGGGAACGTCGTGAAATCGAGAAAGGAGGACGCTGGCTTTTTCCCCCAAGGAAAATCAAGCATTCTGGCATTGTGGGGGCCTCTTGGGAGTCCTCTTGGGGGCCTTTGGGGGCGTCTTGACGGCCTCTTCGGCCGTCTTGGGGCCATCTTGGGCGCCTTCGGGCGATTTTTGGGCGCGTCGGGGCCCTCTCTTGGGCCTTTTTGGGGGCGTCTTGAAGCCCTCATGGCCCGTCTCGGAACCTTCTGGGGCCCGAAGATTCATGCGACGAGGCGCCAGGAACCCCGGGGGGCGCGCGCCAAACCTTGGAGTCTTTGAGAATTTGGGGTGCTGGTTTCTCAGGGACGGGACCGAGGATTGAGGTTCGGGGGATGGGACAAAGGAGTTGAAATAAATGCCTTTTCCGTGCCCAGAGGTACGGTGGTGGATGTTATCACCTTGGTGACGCGACAGAAGAGCTTACCCAATGCGCTGACGAGAAAGAGCGTGCCCTGGAAAGACGCCCACGGCGGCGGTGAGGCAGTCTGCCCGTGCTTCGCCGTTGGTGGGCTCCAAGACTCCAGCACCTCATCGACTCTTTGATGCGTGCATGAGATTCCGCCCCGGATGGGGGGCCATCAGGGTGGGCATAGTCGTTGCCGCCAGCTGCATCTCGGGAGCCTGGGTTGGCGCAGAAATATAGTTCGCCCCAAGCCGCATTTTTTCTTCGACGGCGGTGGGTGCTGATGTGTCTGGGGGAGGCGAGAAAAGTATAAAACGACACGATTGATGGTCGGCGCTGGCGCCGCTTCGAGGGGGCAGCCAGGCAGAAGAGTCTGAATGATGGTTGAGGATTTGTATTTTTGTTCTTTGGTGCACTTGCTTTGTGCTCCTCCTATTTAGTTTTGAGGGTGTACACCAAAGGGTGTCTTGTGGCTGCTTTGGTATACCAGTTTGTTTTTTCGTTTGAAATCGAGTGCGCCAGAGATGTCCTCCGCCAGGTAGCCTCGTCTGGTGGTGCACCAGACGGCTCTTTGGCTCGCGGGGTGCCGCGCCTTGGCGGGTTGTCGCTTCCGTCTGTCAGCGCCTGGCGTTTGCTCCTTCGGTGCCTTATCGTCTGCCGCGAGAGAGCGTTCTTCTTCCCAGGAGTGGCAGCGGGCCACTAGCGAGCTGCTCATCCGACGCGCGATGCAGCTCAATTCAGTTGTCCAGGCCGCGCAGGAGATCTAGGCGCGCATCGCGATTCCATCAATGGAGCGTGCCGGGCGACTCAGCGCGCGTGGCGGCGGGTCCTTCAAGAGGGAGGAGGAGTCAGGATACGGCATGATAATGGCCGTATACATGCATCTCGGCAAGTGCCGCTGGACGCTGTGAGCCGATCGCACAAGCTTGTACAGATCTTCATTTGGCTCAGAGCTACTCGCAGCATGCGGCGCAGTAGACGGCCTGCAAGCGCACCTCCTCGCATTGCACGCTATGGTGCACGGCCCCGCCTCCGCCGAGGCGATCAGGGGGCCGAGGGGGGAAGGAGGTTACGCGGTCCCCGCAGACCTCGTCATAGACGGGCGGCGTGTCCGTCTTCAGCGCCTTGCTCATGGGCCCGGTCTGGCCTCCGTCCGGGAACAGCATGGCTGGCCACCTGTGTTGGTTAGCCGACCGGCTGCGCGCCGAGCTGATCGACGATCTGCACTGGTGCGACTTTTGAGACATGTGGGCCGACCCCATGATCAAGGGCAGCATGGGCGGAGAGCTAGTCATCGGCCTGATGCGCAGCCAGATCAACTACGACCACGCCGCGGTCAAGTTCAGCGACGAGAAGCTGAATGAGGCCGCCCCGAGTTCATAGCATTGTTCACTCACGCAAACATGGGAGGATCATTCACGTGACTGCGCCACGAAGTCATGCGGAGTCGGGAAGAAAGCGGATCTACGACGCCAGTGCGCAAAATTGACGAGGTGAGCAGTTAAGCGAGAGGGCGTGCTCGGACTGTGTTCGGGCAGCTCGCGGTTGATTTGGCAGTGCTCCTTGGTCCTTTCGCATATTGTCGGGCAAGTGGTTCGATTGGTCTGTCTCGGCTAGTCCCACGGGTTTTGACGGGAGTACTTCCATCCCTTCCACTGGTGCCGTGACATGTTTTGGCGGTTGGCGCCGTGGGGGAGCAGTGTGCCCGAGGGATGGTGTGAAGGCTGGCAACTCAGGGACATGTCGAACTCAGGTGCATTTGTTTCTTTGCGGCCAGTCAATTTTTTATGATGGGGTGGTTCGTTTAGCCCCCCTTGTTGTATTTTGTCGAGTGCGCAACCGACGGGCTTGAACACCAGACTCGAACGGTCGCCCAGCTGTCCCTTCTCACTTTTGCCCGTTGTAATGGTTCCCCTTTGCCGACGCCGTTTGAGCCTTGGGGCTGGGAGGATTTCTTCCCGCGCCCGCTTACATTTGCTTTGCATGTGCTTTGCGCGCTATACATCGCTCTACAGTTCCCCTCTACGGGCAAACTATATATTTCACCTTCCTACATCCTCATTTCTAATCCCGTTCTCTCTTCTCCCCCCCTGTCCCCGTCCGCGCCTCCTCCCCCTTTCTTCCCGTTCCACCTTCCGTTCCTCCTCCCGTTCCACCCCCTGTTCTGCTTCCCCCTCTCCCTGTCCTCCTCCCTGCCCTGCCCCATAGTCGAGGAAGGAACAGCAGGGGTTATCGCCCACGGCGGAGCCAGATGGAGGACAGCGACCGTTTTTGTTCCTCGGAGGGTCGATCAGGGGTTGCTGTTGCAACAACATCATCTGCATGCTCACCCCCTGCCACTCCCTCCACCATTCCCCGCTCTCCTTCCTCCACCCTCTGGGGACCCCCCTGCGGGATTCTTGGGCGCCAGTGGCCCCCCTCCTCCTCCCCCCCTTAAGGCCCAAGGCCTCCTCCTCCTCCCCCTCCTCCTCCTCCTCCTCCCTCCTCCTCCTCCTCCTCCCTCCCCTCCTCCTCCTCCTGCGAATCCTCCGCCGCGTGCCAGAGCTCGTGCGGCGCCCCCCCGGGCCCGCACGACGGCGCGGCGCCCCCGCGGCGGCGCCACGACAGAAATGCGCCAGGCTCGCTGCCGGAGCAGTGTTCTGCGCCCCCCCTCCTCCTGCCTCCCCCTCCTCCTGCCCCGGCTTCTCCTCCTCCTCCTCCTCTCCTTTCTCCTTCCTCCTCCCTCCTCCCTCCTTCGAGTTCCTCCTCCCTCCTCCTCCCTCCTCCCTCCTCCCTCCTTCCTCCTCCCTCCTCCCTCCTCCTTCCTCCTTCCTCCTTTCCCCCTCCCTCCTCCCTCCTCCTTCCTCCTCCCTCCTCCCTCCTCCTTTCTTTTCTTCTTCCTCCTCCCTCCTTCGAGTTCCGAGCTGTGGACATCATTGAGCGGTCGCGGGCTATGATCCGCCCCGGCACCAGCTGCTGTTGGCACCCCAAGGCCATTGTTTGTGAACGTACCCCTTGCCGTAGGAGATGATGGCGAGGATTGTGGTGATGATGTTGGCGATGGAAGTTGCTGCTGCTGATTATGATGATGATGAGGATGATGATGATGATGATGATGATGATGATGATGATGATGATGATGATGGTGATGGTCAATTTGCTGCTGCTGATGTTGATACTGATGGTGGTGATGGTGATGATTAGTATTTGTTGCAACAACATTTTTGTTATCATTATTACGACGATATTGATGATGAGGATGAGGGTGATGAGGATGATGAGGATGATGAATCATGATGATGATGATGATGATGATGATGATGATGATGATGAGGAGGAGGAGGAGGAGGAGGAGGAGGAGGAGGAGGAGGGTGGTGATGATGATGAGGAGGAGGAGGAGGGGGAGGAGGAGGAGGAGGAGGACAAGGACGAGGAGGACGCTCCTGTAGGCTCTTGAACGGGAGCGGCAGCGGTGACCAGGCATCTCATGGTGGGGCGGAGGAGCAGACGGGCACGGTGGACAAGCAGGCTGAGCAGGTTGAGGTGAAGGGTTGGTTGTGGGGGAAGGGGGGATGATTATGATGCCGAGGAGGCTGAGGAAGAGGCACTGGAGAAGGAGGTGGGGTGTGAGGATGGGCAGGAGGATCTGTGCGATGCTGATGATGATGCTGATGTTGATGATGACGCTGATGATGATGACGATGATGATGGTGATGGTGATGTTGATGGTGATGTTGATGGTGAGGATGCTGCTGCTGATGATGATGGCGGTGATGATGTTGATGATGATCATGACGGTGATGATGATGATGATGATGATGAGGATGATGATAATGATGATGCTCAAGCTTTTGATATTGTTGCTGATTATGATGAAGATGATGGCGATGCGATTGATGGTGACGATGATGAGGATGACGATGATGATGCTGATGATGCTGCTGATGATGACTATGACGATGACGATGGTAATAGTGATGATGATAATGACGAGATGCTGATGGTGATGATGTTGACGATGCCATGATGATGATTGCGATGCTGACGATGATGATGTTGCTGATGATGATACTGAGTCTGGAGATGATGATGCTGCTGATGATGATGCTGCTGATGATGCTGGTGATGTTGATGGGGATGATGGTGTTGATGGCGCTGCTGACGATGACGATGACAATACATATGACGATGACGATGCCGATGCCGATGGTGGTGATGATGATGACGATGATGATGTTGATGTTGATGCTGACTTTGATTTTGATGATGCTGTTGCTGATGATGATGATTATGACGATGCTGATGAAGACGGAGAAGGAGCTGTTTGGACGGATGGTGATGATGATGATGACGATGCTGCTGATGATGATGATCATGATGATGGTGATGATGATGATGATGGTGATGGTGGTGATGATGATGCGGATGTTTGTGATGATGGTGATGAAGGGGGTGATGATCTGATGAGATAGTGATGATGCTGCAGATGATGATGATGATGATGATGATGATGATGATGATGATGATGATGATGATGATGATGATGATGATGATGATGATGATGATCATGGTGATGTGGATGGGGATGGGGATGATGGTGATGACCTCCTGACCATGGCAATGCATAAGTCGCTTACGATGCCGATGACGATGATGATGATGATGACGATGATGACGATGATGATGATGATGATGATGAGGATGATGATGATTCTTATGGTGATGATGATGATGATGATGATGATAATGATGCTGATGCTGATGATGATGATGACGGTGATGATGATGATTGCTAATGCTGATGATGATTGGTGATGATGATGATGATGATGATGATGATGATGATGATGATGATGATGATGATGATGATGATGATGATGATCGTGACCGTTTGCGTATGATGAGAGTGCTGGACATGAACAACCACCACGCTGTTGTGCTCTGACGGAGAGCCGCAACCGCGCGGTGCAGCCGCAGAGGTTGCTCGATGGTCCAAGACATTCTGTTGTGTCTGCACCCCGTCGCATGGGTGCAACGATCACCGGTGACTGGAGAGCGACTGCAGCCATGCAGTACGGGCCCGTGGACGGACGAGAGATGGCGACTGTAGAGATGATTGCCAACCGAACGTCGTCATCCAGGAAAAGTGGGACTTGACGAAGGACGCCTCCATGAGGCACGCCTCATTTGGCACGCCTCCGTGAAACATGCCTCCAGGAAACACGCCGCGATAAAGCACGCCACGGTGAAACACGCTTGATGAAGCACCCCCTTTGTGAAGCACTCCCCGATGAAACCTTCCCCGATGAAGAATTCCACGATGAGGCCGTCCACGATGGTGAAGTACTCCACGACGTAGCACTCGGCGATGGGGCACTTCACCAAGCGCTCTGTGATAAAGCGCGCCACGATGACACAGTCCAAGGCGAAACCCTCCTTGTTGAAGCACTCCCCGGGAAGCACTCCTTGATGAAGCATTTCTTGGTGAAGCGCTCCTTGATGAAGCGCTCCTTGCTGAATCAAGGCTTAGTGAAGCACTCCGTGAAGCACGCCTCCACGGAGCACGTCGCAGGGAAGCACGCCTCCTTGGGACACGGCACAGTTAAGCACGCCTCCGATGAAGCACGCCGCAACGAGATAGCCCCGAAGACGCCCTCCACGAGGTACCACTCCACAGTGAAGCACGCCACGACGAGGAAGCTTTCGATGAAGCCCTCCCCGATGAAAACCCCCACGACGAAGCACGCACGCACTCGGTGAAGCACGCCGCTAGGAGGCACGCCTCCGTGAAACACGCCTCCGTGAAGCATGCCATGATGAAGCACGCCACCTTGAACCGCGCCCCTTCGAGGAAGCACGCCACAATGAAGCCCTTCAGGAGGCCCTCCTGGATGAAGTACGCCTCCATGATGAAGCACGCCACCCCGATGAAAACCACGATGAAGCCTTCCACGATGCAGCCCTCGCGGGAGCCCTCTAAAAAGTACCACTCCACGATGAAGCACACGATTCCTTGAGGAAGCACGCCTCCGTGAAGCACGCCACAGTGGCGCACGCCCTGATGTAGCACGCCCCGATAACGTACCCAACCGCGAAGCACCTCCCACGAAGCACTCGCTGCGATGAGGCATGCCACGATGAAGCACTCAATGATGACGCACTCAACAAAGCCGCCCCCGCTGAAGCGCTCCTTGGTGAAATGCACCACGATGGTGCGCACCCCGAAGAACCACAACAACATGACACACAGTGCTAGTGCTGGTGAAACCACGAGGTCGGTCACACGACGCTGTTTTTACATTGGAACCAGATGAAATGGTCGAGCCCGTTGACTGCCTGGCGCCGACGCCGCCAGCGTACGAGGGACACCTGGAGCCCAGCCAACAGAGGTGGTTCTCCACCCAATAGCGTGACGCGCGATGAGTGCGCACCTCGTTGAAGGAAGAGACGAGACTACACAACGACAGTAGCGGGAACCCCACCTCCGCCGTTGCAGCGACGTCACTGTATTGAGGGTGGGCAACGATGATTACCGGCTGCGTATGGTAGGAGCACATTAGATGAAGGACCAGCATGTTGTTGGGCTTTGACGGGGAGCCGCAACTGCGCGGTGCAGCCGCAACGGTTGGCCGGTGGTCGTACCCTTTTGTGTCTGCACCCCGCCGCGCGGGTGTAACGACCATCGTGATTGGAGAGCGACTCACCAGCCAGGCAGTACGGGCCCGCGGACGGACGAGGCAAGGCGGTTACAACGATGATGCTGGTAATCATATATTTAGGATGATGCTGATGATGCTGATGCTGATGCTGATGCTGAGGCTGCTGCTGATGATGATGATGATCATGATGCTGATGGTCCTGATGATGATGCTGATGATGATGATGATGATGATGATGATGATGATGTTGACGACGATAATGCTGGTGCTGCTGATGCTGCTGATGCTGCTGATGCCGCTGACGGTGTTGCTGGCTGATGACGATGATGGTGTTTCTGGTGATGGGGATGTTGATGAGGATGTGGATGACGATGGTGCTGATGTTGATGTTGCTGCCGTTGATGACTATTATGCTAATGGCGATGTTGGTGATGGTGATGATGCTGGTGAGTAGGAGGGCAAGGAAGAGGATGAGGAGGAGGGCGTGGAGGAGGAGGAGGAGGAGGAGGAGGACGAGGGGGAGGAGTAGGAGGAGGAGGGGGAGGAGGACGAGGAGGAGGAAGGGGGGATCTGATGATGTGCAGGTGGACCTGTTAGGAGCATTCTCTCCTGGGATGTCGCTCGTCGTCTACCGCCGCCGTTAGGCTCTGACGCGCTGCTCCACCCGGTTCTGCTCGGTTCTTCTGCGTCAGACGCAGCCGAGGGTTGTGCCAGCTGAGCTGGAAGATGCCCGTGCCCACAGCATCGCGGTGGACGCGGACGAGCCTCCAGCGCGGCGCGGGCGCCCCGCGCTGGCTTGCGGGAGTTGTTCCGGGCGGGCTCGACTCGGAGGGGTCTGCTGCTTGCCAGCGCAAGTTTACGGAGCGACGGGAGGTGGTACGTTTTTTTTGGCACGGGGAAGTGATGTGCACGGGCACGTGTTCGTCTTCTATTTCTGTTCTGCCATCCTCTCGTGTCCCGGTGTCCACGGTGTCCAGGTGGTCAAGGAGGAGGAGGAGGAGGAGGAGGAGGAGGAGGAGGAGGAGGAGCAGTCCGCGCATCCTCTCGCGAGCCGGGCTGTCTAGCTGCGTGTGCTCCCGTGCGCCAAACGCCAGGCCTCCCGGCGTTTGTTGGGCGGATGGCTGCTGAGCGGCCAGCTGCTGCCAGTGTGTTGCGGAGGAGGTGGGCGTCTCGACCCACTCCTTGGATGTATTTCAGTTCCCCAATCAATGCTTGCACTGAAGGAGTCCTATCGGAAGTTGAAAGATTTGGCGAAAGTTTCCCGCCGGTTTTGGTAGCAGGCTGGGTTCCCGGGTTCCCGGTTCCGGATTCCTGGGTTTCCCGTTATTGGTTCTGGGCTGATTTCGGTGGGTTCTGGGTTCCCAGGCTCCTGGGTTCCCTGTCGATCTCTTCAGCGAAATCTATCCATTGATTGGGGTTTTTCTCTGGTGTAATATCGTTTAACCGACTCCCATCCCTATCCCCATCCCCTTCGAGACCGTCGCCAAATTACCCCTCAGTTGGGGCTATACCCCGCGAAACCCGAAGGGAACGGCCTATGTCCCCATCTAGGGGAGCAAATCGGCCAGTGGGGCCCAGGCCACGCCCGTGGGGATAGGGATTGGATCAACGATGTTCAGTATTTCCATTTAGATCAGGGCTATCTATCGGCGCCGCTGCTACTCAGCTGCGTGGCTCGCATCCGCTTCTTCCTCAGTTCTTTGCTGTGGCATTGAGTTTTACGTATCCTCCATGCGGCGTTCATGCTTTTCCCTGTTAGCCTTCTTATTCTTTTTGTTCTATTATTCTTCTTACATGGTCTCCCTCTTTCTATCCCAGCTCCCCTCTCCTACTCCTCCTCCTCCTTTTCATGCTTTTCCTCTTCCTCCTCCTCCTCCTCCTCCTCCTCCTCCTCCTCCCCTTCTCACGACCTCCTCCTCCTCCTCATCCTCCTCCTCCTCCTCCTCTGCTCACCCTCGCCCCCCTCCTCTTCGAGTCCCCCCCTCGACCAAGCCCCCTCCATGTCCTCGCCCTCCCCTCCTCCTCGCCCTCCTCCCTCCGCTTCCCCCGACCCCCCGCCCGCGGCCCTGCCAGGGCCTCCCTTGGCCCGCGGCGGGCGCCCCCCCCCCCCGCCGCGTGGGCCACCCCCGGGGGCGGCGCGCGCGGCGCGCGCGCTCCGCATGTGTGCGAGTGGCGTGGGCATCCTCTTCGAGGCCCGTGCGCAGGAGCAGTCGCAGTCGTGACCAGGATGTGGGTGAACTTACCAGCGTCGAACGTATCCCTATCCCTAAGATTGGCACGCCCAAAGGCGATGACAATCTTAGGGGTTCGCCCTCAAACAATGATTCCGACGGAAGGACCCCGCATGAGAATCCTTTGGGCGAATCTGGAAAAAACCCTCACCGTCGTCCTCGTGGTTGGTGAGGCGTCCTGGCTGTTTCTTCTGCGTATATTTATTCTCGCCCTGGCGCGGTCCCTTCCCCCGCTCCCTACGTTGCCCCCGACCTCGCCCTCCTGTTTTGGCTCCGGACATTCAGAAAGTGGCCTGGGAGTAGTGTTCTGGGAATACGAAGAACACGAAATGGCCTACAGTTGGCTCCGGGCATTATAATGTGGCCCGGGAGTGGTGTTCTGGGAGCACGAAGAACACGAAGTGGCCTACAATTGGCTCCGGGCATTCAAAATGTGGCCTGGGAATGTGGGAATGGCGTTCTGGCAGCGCGAGAGCCCAAAAGTGGCGACACTTACAGGAATTTGATGACCCGCTCGGATTAGTAACATGATCCGCGGGCTCCATAGGGAGGGGGCTCCCGCTTGAGACTTCCTCGCAATTCACTCACACATGTGGCCTGGGAGTGGCGTTCTGGCAGCGCGAGAGCCCAAAAGTGGCGACAGTTAAAGGAATTTGATGACCCGCTCGGATTAGTAACATGATCCGCGGGCCCCATACGGAGGTGGTTCCCGCTTGAGATTTCCTTGCAATTCACTCACAAATGTGGCCTGGGAATGACGTTCTGGCAGCGCGAGAGCCCAAAAGTGGCGACAGTTACAGGAATCAGATGGCCCGCTCGGATTAGTAGCATAATCCGCGGGCCCCATTGGGAGGGGCTCTCGCCTGAGACTTCCTCATAATTCACTCACAGACGAGGCCCAAGGCGAGTGAGTGAATGAGTGAGTGACTGACTGAGTGACTGACTGACTGATGATGATGATGATGATGATGATGATGATGATGCTGATGATGATGATGATGATGATGATGATGATGATGATGATGATGATGATGATGATGATGATGATCATCACACACTCTCACGCGCACACTCATCATCATCATATGTGAGTGCTGATGAGTCTGTGAGTGAGTGAGTGAGTGTGTGAGTGTGTGAGGAATGATGAGTGAGTGAGTGAGTGAGGAATGAGTGATGATGATGGTGGGTTCCTGTTCCTGCGCGGGGTGTCCACAGAAAACAAGAACCCCACTTTGGATATGGGCAATAAGGGAACCCCTAAGATTGGCATCGTCATGAGGAGGTGCCCAGCATAGGGAAATGGATATGTTCCAGGCTGGTAATGAACAGGGTGGGCGCACAAGCTCGTTTGTTCGCGGGCACAATCCGTTTGGGGGGGCAGCGGGAAGCCGCGCGCGGCCGGCAGGCGACGCGCGGTGGTGGTGGTGGTGGTGGTGGTGGTGGTGATGATGTTCATTATGGTGATGGTCACGAGGATGATGCTTGGGACGGAGATGCTGGCGGTGGAGATGATGACGACGGTGACGATGATTCTGACTACGATTCTGGGCTGTGGTAGTGCTGCTGCTGCTGATGATGGTTGTGATGGTGGTGACGACGATGGTGAAGGCGATGGTGATGGTGATGACAATGACGATGACGATGACGACGATGATGATGATGCTGATGATGATGATGACGATGCTGGTGATGTTGGTGGTGATGATGATGGTGGTGGTGGTGACGACGGTGGCGTTGATGATGCTGATGTTGCTGATGATGATGACGGTGACGAGGAGGACGACGAAGAGCGACGACGACGATCATGATCTTCCATGATGATGCTTATGATGGGGATGTTGATGGTATTGATGATGATGATGATGATGATGTTGATCATTCTCATGATGATGCAGATGCTGATGCTGATGATGCTGGTTCTAATGGCGATGGCGATGGCGATGACGATGATGCTGACGATGATGATGGTGAGGAGGATGGTGGTGCTGCTGCTGGTGACAATGATGGCGATGATGGTGCTGCTGCTGATTATGCTGATATTACCGATGGTGATGATGATTATGTTGATGCTGATGATGCTGCCTATGATTATTGTGATGGTGATGTTGACGATGACGGTGACGATAATGCGGATGGTGGTGGTGATGATGATGCTGATGAAGATGATGGTTGGGCTGATGAGGACGAGGATTATGATGATTATCGTACGGGGGAGCAGGAGGAGGAGGGGGTGGTAACCATTGCGTGTTTGAAGGAGGAGGATATGGAGGGACACCTACCAGGATGTGTGGGCTGTTGAAGGAGAGCAGGCGGGGGGATGAGGGGTAAGAGGTGTCGAAAGAGAAATTTGACGAGGAGGAGGAGGATGAAAAGGAGGAGAAGGAGAAGGAGAAGGAGGAGGAGGAGGAGGAGGAGGAGGAGGAGGAGGAGGAGGAGGAGGAGGAGCGGGTTGAGCAATAGTAGCAGGAAGGGCCCCGATGACTAAGACTGCCAGTTGCGCGCGCCGGGGGGAGGTGGAGGGGGGGTTGGCCCGTTTTTCAGAGTGTGGTTCTCGCGTGTCCGCTTCGCGCGTTCGTGATCAGCGTTTGCAGCAGTTGCGCGAGTGGACGGCGTGTGATTTTCAAAATGTGGCCCTCGCTGCAGCCCCGCGCGCACTTGTCTCGGTCATTTTTACCAACCAACCTGTGTTCTTGGTCCTCGTTTTGAAGAGACGGTCCCCGCGTTCCTCCTCATTCTCTTCTCCTCTCCTCCTCTCCCTCCTCCCTCCTCCTCCCCTTCTTCCCTGCGTTTCACCCACCCAATACAGCATTTCGTAGCCCCATAGGGAGCTCCACCGAAGGCCCCAGTGCCACCGTCCACCTGCGTCCCCCCGACTCAGTACAGCGCTTCGTGGCCCCATAGGGAGCTCCACCGAAGGCCCCAGTGCCACTCAATACAGCGCTTCGTGGCCCCATAGGGAGTTCCACCGAAGGCCCCAGTGCTACCGTCCACCTGCGTCCCCCCCACTCAGTAGAGCGTTTCGTGGCCCCATAGGGAGCTCCACCGAAGGCCCCAGTGCCACCGTCCACATGCGTCCCCCCCACTCAGTACAGCGTTTCGTGGCCCCATAGGGAGCTCCACCGAAGGCCCCAGTGCCACCGTCCACATGCGTCCCCCCCACTCAGTACAGCGTTTCGTGGCCCCATAGGGAGCTCCACCGAAGGCCCCAGTGCCACCGTCCACATGCGTCCCCCCCACTAAGTACAGCGTTTCGTGGCCCCATAGGTAGCTCCACCGAAGCCTTCCCACCGTCCACATGCGTCCCCCCCACTCAGTACAGCGTTTCGTGGCCCCATAGGGAGCTCCACCGAAGGCCCCAGTGCCACCGTCCACGTGCGTCCCCCCCACTCAGTACAGCGTTTCGTGGCCCCATAGGGAGCTCCACCGAAGGTCCCAGTGCCACCGTCCACATGCGTCCCCCCCACTCAGTACAGCGTTTCGTGTCCCCGACGGCCCCAGTGCCACCGTCCACTGGACGATGCCAGCACCAGGTTTTCGCTTGAATTACAGACCCATTAGGCGCTTGTCTTTCAAGTTGGCGCCCCTCGTAGTAACATTGATATTTCTAGTCGCGTATGAGGGGCTTCGAGTCGAGTGTTGTGCTCCAGCACCCTCGTTTAGTCTGGCTCTCCTCCTCCTCCTCCTCCTCCTCCTCCTCCTCCCCTTGCTCCCCAGTGCCCTCCTCCTTCTCTTCCTCCTCGTCCTCCTGCTACTACTACTGCCACTGCCACTTCTACTGCTACTGCTACCGCTACCGCTACTACTACTACTACTACTACTACTACTACTACTACTACTACTACTACTACTACTACTACTACTACTACTACTTCTACTACTACTACTACTACTACTACTACTACTACTACTACTACTACTACTACTACTACTACTACTACTACTACTACTACTACTACTACTACTACACTACTGCTGA
>CAUYUJ010006516.1:0-40000 GCA_963575745.1 Prorocentrum cordatum
GAGGAGGAGGAGGAGGAGGAGGAGGAAGAGGAGGAGGGGGAGGGGCCCGAGGCCCAGAAGCCGGCACTGGCACAGATATATCGGCGGCTGCCTTCGACGAGGAAGCTTGCCTTTGACGTCCGTGGTCACGATGGTCACACTCGGGCCTCTTCAAGCAACCTGAAGATTGCACGCTAGTCGGAAGAAGTAGGCAGTAGCATGAAGTAGGACGGCGGATAAAGCAGATAGGGTTCGGGCCCGCCCAAAGAGGAACAAACAACAGCCAAACCGTATCGGCCCTTGAGGTAGGAAGGCGCTTGACGTAGGTTTGGTTCTGGGAAGCCAGCAAAACCTACTTTCAACGACCGATGGGTACCGCCAACACCAGAAACACAGATCCTCCCCAGCTGGGGTTTCTCTGGCCTCCTCGCGTCGGGGAAAGAAGCACTGATGTTGTTAAGCCACCCTCGGCCTTTCTGGGGGCCGATATCGACTCGGGATGAAAATCTGGTCCCTGGGAAGGGGTCCAGGCCTCTTGGGAGCCACATTGCCGAAAAACACGAAGTCGGTTGTTCGGGTTGGAGCAGACGCCAAGGTCTCCGAGAAGGCGGCCGTCAAGCAGCCAGCCTTCGTGGGAAGCGGACTGGGGACGGCAATCCTTTTCACGATGGCAACAACGAATGAAATAGACGCCCCGCCCAGCTGTTCCGTTTTGCAGTGGGGTTGGGCGGGTTGAAGTCCACTGCGCAACTGGCAGAGCATGGACCTGACGGGGTCCCGACGCAGAAGAGTCACAGAGCTTGTAGACACTGTGGCGCGGGAGGCGGACAGGGACAGAGGGTTCGATATGATGCGTGTCTGCCAGCTTCGCCGTGCCTGGCGTCATGCAGCCGAAACTTTGTCGCGCGCCGGTGGTGTCTCGCGCGTTCGGGCCTGCCCCCAAAACGCTTGCCCATGCTGGGGGCGGGCGGGTCTCGACACGTGTTGTCCGCATGGAGTGGATGCTCCGCCACGCGCGCGAGCACACTCTGGAACCACAGCAGGGCGGAAGACGAATGCTGCGCGGGTCGCACAGAGTCACGCTTTGAGCCCCGCTTAAAGGCTTCAATATCTTAGGCGTACTTACGAGCTACGTATAGCTGTGTGTGAGATACTTCTGCTCTGTGTTAAGTAACAGTATCTGTTGAGTACGTTCCCTAACTAAGGGCATCTGTTTTGAAGTGCTCCTCTTGCGGAAGTAAGTTACTTGCGCTACTTCTAACTATTTTCCATCCATCGCCGAGCGGGGTGAGTTACAGATAAGTACTTGTAAGTTGCTTAACACATTTTAGGCACCATCACTTAGTATTACTTATAAGTTACTTATAAGTAACTTGTAAGTTACCTCCTTCCCTCCCTCCCTCCCCTTCCCTCCCTCCCTCCTCCGCGCCGCGCCGCGCGCCCGCGCGGCGCCGCGCGCCCGCGCCGCGCGCGCGCGCAAAAGGAGAGAATTGGGGGAGGTAGCGATGGCGATCGCTTGGGGAAGGAGGAGGAAGAGTGGGGGAGGTAGCGATGGCGATCGCTTGGGGAAGGAGGAGGAGGAGGAGGAGGAGGAGGAGGAGGAAGAGGAGTGGGGGAGGCAGCGATGGCGATCGCTTGGGTAACGATGGACGCGGTGACGCGCATGATGACGATAACGACGATGACGATGACGACTACTACGACGACGATGACTACGATACTGGCCATACTGACGACACTGACGACACTGACGATGATGATGATGACGACGATTGCCGACGATCCTGACGATGATGACGACGACTACGGCAATGATGATGACGTCGCTGATGATGACGATGACGACGTTGATGATGATGATGGCGACGACGATGGTGATGATGGCGGGCGATGACGATGATGGCGATGACGACGACGATCATGATGATGATCATGACGGCGATGATGATGATGGCGATGAGGCTGCCTCAGACGACGGTGGCGACGACGATGGCAGGAACTCGCCCAGGACTCCAGAACAAGGACTTCCTTGTGTTGGAGTTGAGGCTATCCACCCTATGGGTGAGAGGACGGCGCCCTCGTCGTCGTCGAGGTTGGTTTGAGGAGGTTTGGGGTTCTTGAGGTTTTGGGCTTAGGTTTTGGATTCTGGTGGTTTTGGGTACGTCGAAGTTGTTTTGGTGAGGTTTTGGTTTCTGGATGTTTTGGGTTTAGGTATTGAGGTTCTCTCTCCCCCGTCCCCCATCATCTCTCCCGCCCCCCATCATCTCTCCCATCCCCCATCAACTCTCCCGTCCCCCATCGCCCCCCATCGCCTCCCCCGTCCCCCATCGTCTCTCCCGCCCCCCCCTCGGGCGATGCAGGAGGTTGGGGCTTCTCGGAGGCGCCTTCGGCTGACGCAGGAGGTCGGAGCGTCTGGGAAGCGCTTTCGGGTGATGCAGGAGGTCGGGGCCTCTCGGAGGCGCTTTCGGCCCGCTGGACGGGCGTTCTTGGGGGCGATGGAGATCGCTGGGGCGAGGGGGGCGTGGCTTGGGAGGTAGCGATGGCGATCGCTTGGGCGAAGGGGCGAGGGGGGGTGGGGGCGGGGGTGCACGGGGAGGTAGCGATGGAGATCGCTTGGGCGAGGAGGGCGTGGATTGGGAGGTAGCGATGGCGATCGCTTGGGCGAAGGGGCGAGGGGGGGGAGGTAGCGATGGAGATCGCTTGGGCGAGGGGGGCGTGGATTGGGGGGTAGCGATGGAGATCGCTTGGGCGAGGGGGGGCGTGGATTGGGAGGTAGCGATGGAGATCGCTTGGGCGAGGGGGCGAGGGGGCGGAGGTGATGGGGGGTGGTGGTGGGTGGGTGTGGGGTGGGGGTGGGGGTGGTGGTGGTGGTGGTGGTGGTGGTGGTGGTGGTGGTGGTGGTGGTGGTGGTGGTGGTGGTGGTGGTGGTGGTGGTGGCGGTGGTGGTGGTGTGGGGGTGGGTGGGGGCGCGGGGAAATAGCGATGGCGACCGCTTGGGCGAGGGGGAGTGCATGGGGAGGTAGTAGCGATGGCGATCGCCCGGGAGTGGGTAAGGAGGATGATATAGAGGAGGGGGGGATGAGGCGGAGGATGAGGCTTTTTCGACCAGAGAGCGGATGGAAGTGGTGGATTGGGCGAAGAGCATCAGGGAGGGGGAGGGTGGGAGAGGGGGGGGAGTCGGAGGCGGTGGAGGGCAAAGCGATCTCGATCGCTGTGCGGTCATTGCCGCTAGCTTAGCGGTCTACTGGTTAGCCGTTGCTGGCCCTGGCGGGTGCGCGCCCCCCGCTGCCGCCGCCCTAGCATCATGGCGGCCAGCGCGCTGGTGGAGCAGCTGAAGGCCGCCGCATCGTTCCTCACTCAGCTTGAGAAGGGGAGCGATGCATATAAGGAGGTCGTGACGGCGCAGTGCTGCATGGCGATGAGCGTTATGGAGCCGTGGACCTTCGTCTCCGCCGAGGACTCGGCCGCGCTGATCTTGCAGATCGGCAAGATGCCATTCGGCAAGAAGAAGCTGGCCATGCTGCTCGGCCGCGTCACGGAGTTAGCCACAACGTCGGCGAATGTGTCGGTTGCCAACGCTGCCGCGGGCGCAGAGCTGATGTCGGTGACCAGGACGCCCATGCAGGACTTCACGCCGACCACATCATACCTGACGGCGGCGCAGTGGGCGGAAATACTGGATAAGGACAGCGACTTCATGGGCCGAGTTGCGGTCATGATGCAGGCGCGCAAAAAAACTCGGGTTGCGCACGTTGCATGAGCCGACGATCCAAATGGTGACGTGCACCGCCCTCGCGGTGGAGGGCTTCGAGCGGGCAGTGCGCCAGCCCCCGTTGGCCCTGTTCGGCTATTTCAAGAGGGCGAGGTCGTGCACCAAGAAGCTCCTCCCGTGGAAGGAGTGCAAGCGCCTTGCCGAGGCGGAGCCGTCGTTCGTCGATAAGCTCCCCGAGGGCGCGGTTGCCATGCGGAGGGCGCACCGAGACGTCTATTCTCGCGTGTACGCCGAAAGCGGCGATGCCCCAGTCAAGTGCCCGCTGGACGTCACCCAGCTGCTCGCGTTGAGCGGCGCGGCCCCGATGCGGGAGAACAAAGCTCGCCTGAAGAGCTCTCCTGAGCAATCGAATGTCGACATGGCGCTGCAGCTCGCCGACAGGGCGATTGCGCTGAATCGCGGGCGCGAGGACAGCGGTGCGTTGCGCGACCGCGACGTTCCCTTCAGGCGATACACGCCAACCAGGCCGACCTGCCGCCGCTCGCCGACGCGGCGCCCGCGCCCGCCGCGTCGGCCGATGCCAAGAAGCCGTCGAAGCTCAGCGTGGAGGAGGCAAGGGACAAGATCTACGCGCAGCTTGGGGGCAAGACGCCGAGCGTGTCCCACAAACCGCCGTCGCTGAGCGACAGCGAGTCGGATGACGACGGCAGCGACGACGACTCCGACTCCGAGAGCGAGGGTGGCGCCCCCGCGGCCAGCGCGGCTGGCGATAAGAAGAGGAAGGCCGATGAGGCGAAGGCGGAGGAGGCGAAAGGGAATAATAAGAAGAAGAACAATAATAACAAGAAGAACAAGAAGGCGACGAAGGAGACTGCCGCTGCGGCGAAGGCGGCGGACGATAAGAAGACTAAGCAGAAGAAGAAGAAGGCGAATGCGGGCAAGGAGTCCCCGAAGCCATCGTACCCGGTGGAGTGGTCCCGCGACCAGGTCTTGTGCCGAACTGGCATTAAAGGCGCAGGCCAGTCGGTTGCATACAAGTTCGCCGGCTACGGCGGCAGCAGCGACAAGGCGATCTCTGCGGCCAAGAAGTGGGTGGCCACGCAGACGAAGAAGTGCGTCGCGGGCTGATTCGCGCGCTACTGATCGGTGCGGGCGCGATGATGCTGATGCTCTATCGCATCTTGGGATCCTCCGACCCTGCGGCTCGCAGCAAGCCCATCCTCTTGGTGGCAACTGTGGCGGGCCAGCTGTTCGCCTTCGCCCAGCAGCTGGGCATGCTGGGCTGAGCCTGATCGGCGATAATTCGCGCGCGGGTGCTGCAACGGCGCAGCATGCATGCGTTGTCGAACACGCCTCGTCGACTGCGCCGCCGAGGATGGGGGCGGGAAAAAATATGGAGGAGGGGAGCGATGGCGATCGCTCGGGGAAGGATGAGGAAGAGTGGGCGAGGTAGCGATGGCGATCGCTCGGGGAAGGAGGAGGAGGAGGAGGAGTGGGGGAGGTAGCGATGGCAATCGCCTGGGGAAGGAAGAGGGGGAGGAGGCGAAGATGGTGGCGAAGCGATGGTGGCAACTTGGATGGGGGACGGGGCGCTCTCAGGACGAGGGGCGAAGCGACTGCGATCGGATGGGAAGGGGAGGGAAGGCGGGTCGGCAGTGGGAGGCAGATGGGGCGGGGGGGAGCGATTTCGATCGCTGGCATTGCGCGCGCATTGCACATAGCATTAATCGCACGCGTTGTCATAGCCATTTCTTGGCTCGCACGCGGCCGCCCGCCGCGGCTGTGACTGCGGCAACTGCGGCCGAGCATGGCGTCGGACGCCGCGGCGAACGCCGCGGGCGCGTTCTTTCAGGCCGCCAGCGCGTTCGACGCGTTGTTGGGCCGCCACGAGGGCGAAGAGGCGGCCGACGCCGCAGAGGAGGCGGCCGCTGCGTCGCGCGCCGCCGCGGAGGCGACTGCGGCCGAGCGCGCGCACTATGCAGATGCCGCCGCCGAGGAGGAGGAGGCGGCTGCCGGTGACGGCGATGAGGAGGCCGCCGCTGAGGACGCTGAGCAGGCTTCCGATGCGGGCACTGAGGAGGCGGCTGCCGCTGCGGGCGCTGAGGAGGCGGAGGAGGCGGAGGAGGCCGCCCACGAGGAGGCGGCTGCCGCTGCGGGCGCCGAGGAGGCCGCCCACGAGGAGGCGGTGGAGGCGGAGGCGGTGCTGTCGGTCAACATCGACTCCGAGGACGAATGCGCCGACGCTGCCCTGACGGCGGCGTCTGAGGCGCGGGGCGATAGCAGCGGCGCGGCCGTGCCCGAGGCCCCGATCTCGGGCGGCTCGGCCCAGGGCTCGGGGCCGGCCGACGGGGGCTCTCTGGGCGGCGCGCCGTTGACCATCGAGCTCGGGGTCGGCCGCCGCGTGCGGCAGAGGACAGCGGAGCCGCCGAAGAGTGCGCCACCCGCCTACGCTCCGGTGGAGGTGGCTGCCGCGTCGCACGCGGCGCACGCGGGGGTGCTGCCGCTCGCGTCCTCGAGCGCAGGCAGCGCGCGCGGCCTGGCTCCAGCGTACGCTGGCGCCCCCGCCCCGCGGCCATCATCGCAGGTGCGTCCCGCGCGCCCGTTCGTGTTCGCGCCGTCGCAAGTGCGCCCTGCAGGCCCCGCGCCGTCGCAGGGGGCGCGCCCTGCCGTGCAACCTGCGCCGCGCGCGGAGCCGACCGAGGCGGATCGGGTCGCCGCGTGGGAGGCTGTGTACAACAACAGGTACACGCCCGAGATGATAGCGGACCTGCGCGCGGAGTCGGCGGTGGCGAGGAGCATGGGGCTCTCATGGGCTCAGCGCGGCCCCGTCGGCCCAGACGAGGGCGGCCCCCTGACGTGGCGCGGCCAGAACTACCGCTGGAACACGGGGAAGTGGGCCAACAGGGGCGGCAAGAACAAGGCGTACTTCGCGGCGAAGTACGGCCGCGGCGCCTTCGGGCCAGGGACGCGCCCCCCTGGGTCGCACCCGCAGGTGGCGCCGCCGCAGGTGCTCCCGAAGATGGCGCCGACGCAGGTGGTGCCGCCCCCGCGGGTGGTCCGCCCGCCGCCACGCGGGCCGCGGCCCGCGGCCGCCGCCCCCGCGGCCGCCGCCCCCGCCGCCGCGCCCGCGGCCGCCGCTCCCGCGGCCGCCCCGTCGACCGTGGCGAAGCGGCCGCCGCCAACGCGGCCCCCGTGAGGCCGCGTGCTGCGCTCGCGGCCCGCCTGCGGCTGCCCTCGGCCGCTGCGGGCCCGCCCTCGCCCGCGGCTCGCGGCCGCCTGCTCGCTGCCGCTCCGATCGATTGTACAGGGAATGGGTGGCGAGCCCACCGAGCCTCGCCGAGCTCGGCGCCGAGCTCGGCCCCCCTGGCGCCCGCTGAGTGCCGCCCTCGGCCGCGGCTCGCGCCCGCGGCCCGCGTGCTGTCCTCGGCCGCGGCTCTCGCATACCTCGGCCGCGGCTCGCGGCCGCTTTCCTTCGCGCCGCGCGCGGGCGGCGCGCATAAGAGGTCGGGCTCGCCTTGTCGCAGGCGGCCATAGTATAAAATGGCCCATCGTCGTCATCGTCGCCGTCGGCGGGTCGCTTTCCAAACTTAATTGGCAGTGTCAACATGTTTTTTTGTTGGAGACCTGGGCCAAAAAACGCGGATACCTGGACCTAAAACGGGCACAGCGGAGGGCCCATACTGGCTCCAACACCCTGCACTGGCGTGGCAGTGGCAACATGTTTCATCGGCCCTAAGGGCCCTTGGCCGCAGAAATCATATGGGTCAGTGTCCGCTTGTCCTCGTCTCGTCTCTTGTCTTCAATGAGATTCCTGATCGTCGCCAGCGTCGTCGTCATGTCGCGTGCGCGTCGTCGCTCCCCCCAGCGATCGCCATCGCTTCCCTGCTCATCGTTGGCGTCATCATCGGCATCGTCGCCGTCGCCGTCGTCGTTGCCATCGCCGTCGTCATCGTCGCGATAACGGTCGTCAGCGTCGTCGTCGTCATTGTCGCCGTTGCAATCGTCGTCGCCATTGTCACCGTGATGATCGCCATCGCGGCGACGGCACACAGACGACACTGACGACGACGACGGTGTTTGTTGGGTAGCGATTCCGATCGCTGGCATGGGTAGCGATTCCGATCGCTGGCATGGGTAGCGATTCCGACCGCTGGCATTTGCACATAGCATAGCCATTTGTTGGCTCACGAGGGCGCCCGCTGGCCGCGAGCCGCGGCCGAGGGCGGCACGCCAGCGCCTGCGCCTGCGCCGACGCCAGCGCCGACGTCAGCACCGACGCTAGCGCCAACGCCAGCGCCGACGCCAGCGCCTACACCAGCACCGGCAGCCATGGCCGATGAGACCAAGTCGGAGGCGGAGGAGAAGTGGTACAGGGTGAAGTGCCCTTTGCACAATTGCGGGAAGGTGGCATACAAGTCCTCGCACGACTTGTGCGTCGAATGGCTCGACAACCACATGCAGAATAGCACTTTGGAGTCGCGCAAGTTCTACCAGGGCGAGCCCGATACGGATGGCCACGCGCGGCGCGAAGAAGTCCTCCTGGCGATCCTCGAGGACAAGATGCCGTCTGAAGAGGTGCGGGAGTGGAGGAAGTACGAGGACCAGAAGGAGAAGGATAAGGCCACCGCTGGGCGCGGCAGCGGCAGCGCCACCGCCGCCGCCTCTGGGCGGCGCGACCGCCGCAGGTCGCGCAGCCGCCGCCGCGGCGATCACCGCGCCGACCCCTCCCGCGGCGACAGCCACCGCGGCGACCGCGGTCCGCGCCGCCACCGCGGCGAGCGCCCCGCGACGCCGCCGCGCCGCGGGACGCCGCCGCCGCGCTCGGACGCCCCGAGCCACCCGCCGCCGCGCTCGGACGGCCCGAGCACGCATGAGGCTCTGCTGAAGACGGCCGAGGTGCTGCAGGAGACGGCGCAGAGCGTGGCGGCAGTCGTGCACTCGAGCAGCAAGGCACCAGGATCGGCAGCACCAGTGGCATTGGGGCCAGCACCTTCGTCGGCGGCCTCGATGTCGCTCGTCATGGCGCCAATGGCGGGCGGCGCTGCTACCTCATCGGTGACCATCTCGGCGGCGAGCTGCAAGGCGGCAGCGGCGACGACGACGACGAGCAGGGAAGCGATGGTGATCGCTGACGGGGGGGTGGGGGCGACGACGCACGCGCGACATGACGACGACGCTGGCGACGAGGACGGCGACGGCGACGACGACGCCGACAACGACGATGACGAGGCGACGATGGCGGCGGCGATGCAAGGCGGTGCTCGACTGCATCAAGCGGGCGGAGGCATGTGCCAGCACGGCGGCGGACGTGTGCGCCAAAGCGGCCGCCGCGTTCCGCGCCGAGTCGCAGCCCCTGGCGTCGGCGAGGGCAGACGTGGAGGCAGCGCTGGCGAACGCGACGAGGTCGAGCTGACGGCCTGACGGGTGCGCCGCCGTCCGCGGGCGGAGCGCGGGCCGCGGGCCCCGCCCGCGCCGCGCGCCCCGCGCGGCCCGCACCCCGTCGCGGGAGCGCGGCCCGCGCCTCGCGCGGCCCGCGCCCCGCGCGCCCCGCGCCCCGCGCGGCCCGCGGGAGGGCGCGGGCACTCGTTGTATAACGTGACAGCGATGGGGATCGCTCGGGCGAGTAGAAGGGGATATGCGATGTAGCGATGGTGATCGCTTGGGCGAGGATGATGGGGATTGGGTAGCGATGGCAATCGCTCGGGGAGGGATGGGTGTCAGGGCGGGTGGGGGTGATGCGGATGCGTTGTTTGTATATTACGTCGGCATCGTTCCTGCTGTGGGCGGGGCGGGGAGCTGGCAGGAGGAGGAGGATTCGGATGTGTAGCGATGGCGATCGCTTTTGGGCTTTGGGGAAGTAGCGATGGCGATCGCTTTTGAGCATTGGGGAAGTAGCGATGGCGATCGCTCGTAGGAGGAAGACGAGAATAATGATGGGATAGCGATGCCAATCGCTTGGGTAAGTGCTGCTAGGTGTAGGGTAAGTTCCATAAGTGACTTCAGTAGCACCCAGTGTTTTCATTGTGTTATCCTTTTGGTTTCCTTTGTTATCCTTTTGTTATCCTGGGATCCGGGCCGAAATGATAACAAAAGGATAACAAAAGGATAACAAAAAGGTAACAAGGGCCAAATAGGATAACAAAAAGATAACAAAAAGCTAACATGTTATCCTATTTGACCCGTGTGATCATTTTGTTATCATGTTGTTATCCTTTTGTTATCCTATTTGACCCTTGTTATCCTTTTGTTATCCGTTTGTTATCATATCTGGCCCCCATCCCAGGATAACAAAAGGATAACACATGATAACAAAGGGATAACACAAGGATAGCACGGGGTGCTACTTAAATCAGTCATGCCACTTAGGCGAGCAAGTAACTTAGCGACGATGATCGCTGACGCATAGAGGCCTCGCGCTTACTGGCGTCAGCCTCGCGGATCAAGCGCGCCCGTTAGCGGGCTCCTCGCGCGGGGCGCGTCCACGCCCAGGCAACCAGGCAAAACCAAGCGATGGCCGACGCTGCGGCCAGCGACGCGGAGACGCTGCGTCTCGCGGGCCCAGGCGGCGAGGTCAGCGACGCCGTCGTCGTCGTCGTCGTCGCCGTCGTCGTCGTCGTCGTCGTCGTCGTCGTCGTCTCGGCGAGGTCAGCGACGCGGAGACGTTGCAGCTCGCGGGCCCAGGTGAGGGAGAGATCCAGGAGGCGCCCGCCCAAGAGTTGGGCTTGGGCGCCGAGGGGGCGCCGCGATCCGATGATGGTCCATCCGCGGCGGCGCCGCCATCCGATGATGGTCCACCCGCGGCGGCGCCGCCATCCGAGGCGCCAGCCGCGCTGCAGCCGCCGCCAGAAGATGGGGGGGCTGATGAGGAGGAGGGCGCATCGCGGGCCGCGCTCAGGAGGCCAGCCGCTGCCACCCAGCCAGCTATGAAGCCAGCTATGAAGACGGGGAAGGCCCGCGCTAAGGAGAAGGCCGCTGCCGTGGCCAAGGAGAAGGCCCGCGCTAAGGAGGAGGTGAAAGCCGCCGCCAGGGAGAAGGCCGAGGCCGCGGCCAAGGCAAAGGAGGCCGGCAGGAACAAGGGGACGGGCTACGCCGACGTCGCGAGCTTCACGCGGCCGACGGTCGCAACGTCGAAGGGCGCGGCGCCGCCACCGCCGAAGAGGGCGTCGGCGAGTGCGAGCTCTGCGAAGGCGAGCGGGGGCCCCCCGCAGGCCGCCGCGTCGGCGAGCGCGAAGCCGAAGGGCGCGGCACCGCCACCGCCGAAGGGGGCGTCGGCGAGCGCGAAGGGCGCGGCGGCGGCACCGCCACCGCCGAAGGGTGCGAAGCAGCAGGGCGCGCCGCCGAAGGCGAAGGGCGCGCCGCCGAAGGCGACGGAGGCGATGTCGCCGCCGAAGGCGAAGGCGGCGGGCACGGCAACCGAGGATGACGGCTGGGGCGAGGACGCTTCGGGCGCCAAGTGGAAAGTCGGGGCGTTCGCCCTGAACAGCAGCCCAAGCAAGAGGGCGCAGCAGCTGTGTTTGGAGGAAGCAGAAAGAGCCTACTTGTGCGACCGATGCCAGCAGCCATGCGACGTTATGAAGGCGTGCCCCGCCCGCGCCCCCAAAAAGGGCAAGTGTTCAGATGCGCGCTGCGCAGCGCGAGAGGGGTGCAGGCCACCAGAGCGCCCGAGTGGAAGGAGGTATCGTCGGGCCTCAAGAGCTTCAGCGTCGAGGAGAGGACGAGCTTCCGGGCCTCGGTGAAGGACTGCCCAAATACGTTCGCAGTCAAAAAGTTCTCGAAGGAGACGCTGACGAGCATCAAGGAAAAGGGGAGCAAGCACATGACGAAGGGGGGCTACTACCCGTTGGACTGGCACAAGAGGCAGGGGTTCCCGCACAAGAGGATCCGCAAGACGTGCGCGGAAACGTTATCCCACCCAATTTTGGGAATGCGCTACAAAGTGGACATTCACCTGTTCGAGAAGTGGGAGGCCCAGATCGCGAGTCGCTCGAGAGCCGAAGGGGCTGAGGCCGAAGTTTCCGACGAGGGGGAGGTTAAGGAGAACAAGACGATGAAGAAGAAGGCTGCCGCGGCCTCCCAGCACGACGACCAGGGTGACACGGATGATTCTTTCGAACAGGATGAGGACGACGATGAGGTGGAGGACGCGCCTGAGGCGAGCACGTGCTCCGACGAGGAGGAGCCCCATTCCGATGAGGCCGATGACGATGATCAGTACGGCACCGATGACAGCATGGGCGAGGGGGGCGGTTCGCCTGGGAAGAGTACCGATTCCGACGATGGCGATGATAACGGCGGCAGCGACGCAAAGAAGGGCAACGCCAAGGGCAAGGCGAAGGATCAGGATAAGGACGCGCGCAAGGGCAAAGACAAGGAGAAGCAAAGGGGCAAGGATAAGGACAAGGATAAGGACAATGATGCGGACAAGGAAAAAAGACGGCGGCAAGCGCAAGGCTAAGGACAAGGATAAGGACGGCGGCAAGCACAAGGATAAGGACAGCGGCAACCACAAGGATACGGCGAATGACGGGGGCAAGCATAACGATAAGGCCACAGAGAATAATGCAGATAAAGAGAAGGACGGCGGCAAGCATAAGGATAAGGGCAGCGGCAAGCATGAGGACAAAGGCGCTGACAAGGACAAGGACAGCGGCAAGCATAAGGACAAAGGCAGTGGCAAAGAGAAAACCAAAGGTACCGATAAGGATAACGGCGCCGGCGAGAATCGGAGCAAGGATAAGGATGATAGCACGGGTAAAGACGGCGGCAAGCACAAGGACAAGGCCAGCGGCAAGAACGCATATAATAATGCGGACGGCCGCAAGCATAAGGACAAGGACAGCGGCAAGCATAAAGATAAGGACACTGGTAAGGATATGGCCAAGGGCAAGGCTAAGGACGCTGACAAGGGCAGTGGCACGGGCAAGCGCAAGGGCGCTGAGATGTCCGATTCGGCTCCTGCTTCCAAGAAGTCCAAGAAGGTGAAGCCGCCGAGCACCAGCAGCAGCTCGGGCTCGGACAGCGACAGCAGCTCGGACGCCCCGCCTCCGCGCGGGCACGGACAGCGAGAACCTTCTGCGCCCCCGACCGAGACCGAGAGGGAGCGCAAGGCGCGCGAGAAGGCAGAGAAGAAGGAGAAGGCAGACGCAGATAAGAAGGAGAAAGATCTCAGGCCCCTGGTCACGCGCTCCCTGGCCAAGATCGCGATGCCCATGTCCAAGCTGGAGATGGCGATGCAGTCTGGCACCCCAGGGGTCAGCAAGACCCCAGAGGCCATCATGGCGCAGGCCACTGGGCTGCTGGAGAAGCTGAGCACGATGAAGAAGGTCGGAGAGAAGACCAATAAGAACAAGGCCTACCCGTCGACGTTCACGTGGACCGCGGAGGAGGTCCACGCCTGCGCGCAGCAGGCGACCGCGCAGGCCCAGGTGGTGAACACGATGGCCAAGTCGATGGCAGCTCTCCCTGGCTGAGCCGACGATGGCCAGGACGTCGCCCCCTGAGGGCGTGATTGCCCGCGGCGCGCCCGCGCTGCGGCGCGCCGCGCCCCGACAGGTGGACAGGCGCTTGTCGGCGGGTGTGGTTGGAACAGAAAAGGGAAAATTGTGGATTGCGCGCGGGAGCGATGTCGATCGCTCGGCGGGGGTGGATGGGGGGAAGCGATGACGATCGCCGGGGCGAGCATGAGAGCGATGTCGATCGCACGGCGGGGGTGGAGGGGGTAAGCGATGTCGATCGCTCGGCGGAGGCGGAGGGGGGAAGCGATTGCGATCGCTGGAAGGGGGAAGCGATGAAGCGATAGCGATCGCTTGGGCGGGCGGGGCGAGGCTGGGCACACAATAGCCGCGTCGGCTCGAGGCTCGACCGCAGGGAGTCGGTGGCGAGCCCACCGAGCCTCGCCGAGCTCGGCGCGCGATGGCCGCGTCGGCCCGCGCCTCTGGAACTGCGAGGGCCGCGCGAACGATGGGTGACGTCGTCGACGACAGCAGGGCCAAGCGGCGCAAAATATCCGAGCTCATCCGCACGAGTGGGATCACGGGCAGAGCCCTCGCACAGCTCGCCAAGAAGATCTCGCAGCAGCCTGACGTTGCCGAGCACGTAACCCGACAAAATATCCGTAACACCTTTGATGACGTGCTCAATGCCGTTTCGACGACCACCCAGCTGCCCGTGGACGGCGGCGGCGCGCCCTTCGAGTGGACGATCGCCCGAGTCGGCAAGCTCCTGAATTACATGTGTCGCGAAAGCACATCGTACAGTGAGCGATTCGCGGAGGCGGTGAGCAGCGCCCGTGGCGCGCCGCTCAATCTGGTGTTGTATGCTGACGAAGTCACGCCAGGCGACGCATTGGCCCTGCGGCACGATCGGAAATTATGGGTATTTCTCTTTACCTTCACAGAGTTCGGCGTTGCACATCTGCACAACGAAGAGCTGTGGCTGCCGCTGGGGATTCTGCGGACAACAGTGAGCGACAGCGTGGGCGGCGGCATCTCATACGTTGTTCGGCTCCTCCATAGGGAGGTGTTCTTCGGGCGCAGCAGGCTGGCGAGCTCCGGCGCGCCCGTGGCGCTTGCCGACGGCACCTCGGCGCTGGCGCGGGCGCGGGCTGGCAAGATTCTCGCCGACATGGACGCTCACAAAGGCATCCTATGTTTGAGGGGCGCCAACGGCTGGAGGCCGTGCTTGAAGTGCAAGAACGTGATCATGAAGTCTGCCTCCGTCGGCGGCGACGGCGGCTATTTCGTCGACATATGTTGCCGCGAGTTCGCGCGCTTCGACGCGCAGTCAGCCGACGACGTGTGGAAGCTGTGGGACGACCTCGCCGCTGCGCGGGCGACCGCGGGGCTACCTGGCCATGTATCGAAAGGTGACTTCAAGAAGCTCGACAAGGCCAGCGGTTTCAACTATCATCCCAACGACCTGCTGGGGGATGAGGAATTGCGGGCAGTCGTGAAGCCGTCCGACATGGCATATGACAGCATGCACAACCTGTGGAGCAACGGCACCGTTGGATGGGAGGTGTTTGCGTTTACGACGGCGTGCAATAGCAAGGCGAGCATCACCTTCCCCGATTTCCACAAGTTCACGCGGCGCAGGCAGTTCCAGCGCGGGCGCTCGCGAGCTGTGCACAATATGTTCTCGCCTGGGCACGCGACCGCGTGCAAGAAGTCATTCAAGGCAGGCGCGAGCGAGCTGACATCGCTCATCCACATCGCGGCGGCGTTCGCCGAGGAGAAAGTCGTCGGCATCGAGTCTCTCGAGCGCGAACTGGCGCCCCTCCGCGCGCGCGGCCTGCTGGCGCGCGCGTTCATGGACGTAAAGCGTGGGACAGTCGCCTCTCGCAACGACTTCGTTGCATCGGCTGAAGTCAATCTGGACTTGCACAAGCAGACTTACGGCGTCCGCTACGCGAAGCCCAAGCACCACTACGTGCTCCACAGCGCGGGCCAGGAGCCCAAGGAGCTCGACTGCTTCGTGACGGAGCGCCACAACAAGATGGCAAAAACAGTAGCCGAACCAGCGCTTTGCACCTCGCGCTTTGAGTGCACGGCGCTCGCGAGCGCAGTGTTGCACCAAGAGAGGCAACTCGAACAAATGGGGCCGACTGGCAACGCGCTGACGGGGACTGCAGCCGACTCCGACGAGTTGCGCTCCTTTGTCGGGGACGTCGACGTCTCCGTGTCGGTTTCGCTGCGCTGGGGCGGGCAAACGTACAGCGTGGGCGATGTGGTTCGCTCGCGCGGTGGCGAGATGTTCGTCCTCGACGCGTGCGCTGCCATCTCTGGCGAACTGCACGTCGTCGCGCGCGGGATCGAAATTTCAGCGCGCTCGCAGGGCAGGAGTACTGGGCGCGTGATCGACGAGTTCCTCATCATCAAGATGGCCGATGCCTGCCTGGAGCCCACGGTGTGGGCGTGGCGCGTGACGCGCAGAGGCGACTACGCAGTCTTGCACTCGTAGCGCCGCGCCGCGAGGAAAAGGAGAAAAGCGCCGCGCCGCGGGCGGGGGGGGGGGGGGGGACGCAGGGAGCGATGGGGATCGCGGGGGTGTGGGGGGGGGAGGCAGGGAGCGATGGGGATCGCTCGGCTGAAGCGATGGCGCTCGCTTGGGAAGGCAGGGGGCGATTGCGATCGCTTGGGAAGGCAGGGAGCGGTGGGCATGGGCTGAAGCGATTGCGATCGCTCGCGACGGCGGCGCCCGCTCCGCTGCACCCCCGCCCCTCCCCGAGCCGCGCGGCAGCGGGCGCGCGCAGCCATGGGGCCGCATCAGCCGCGTGGGCCGCCGCCGAGCCACCTGGTCACGAAGGCGGCGGCGCCGCGCTTCGAGGCGCCGCCCGTGGTGCCGTCGAGGCTCGACCGCATGGAGTTGGCGGCGTGCCCATCGAGGATGACGGCGCCGCCGCCCGTGCCGAAGCCGCCCGTGGCGCCGCCGCCGCGCGTGGCGAGGCCGCCCGTGGCGCCGCCGCCAGTGGCGAAGCCGCCCGTGGCGTCGTCGGGCGCCGTGGCGCCCGCGCCGCTGCGGCCGCAACGCGCTCGCCACGACGACGAGTTCGCGGCGCCCTCGCTCGATGAGAACGCCGCGGCGTCTCGTCGGTGGCTCCTCCAGCGAGCTCGCGAGCTCTCGGCGGCCCCAGCCGCCGCCGCCGCCGTCGCTGAGGAGGGCGCCGCCGCCGTCACTGAGGAGGGCGCCGCCGCCGTCACTGAGGAGGGCGCCGCCGTCACTGAGGAGGGCGGCGACGCCGAGGAGGGCGCCGCCGCCGTCGCTGAGGAGGCGCCGACGCCGCCGCCCCCCGCGTCGGAGGCGCGGCTTCGGGAGCGGCCGCGGGCCGATATCGAGGCCGAGGGGGGCAGCGCGGCGCACCGCTTCCCGAGGGCGCGCGGCGAGGGGTGGGACGCCGAGGCGGCGGCGATCAGGCTGCCGCCTGTTGTGCCTGAGGCACTGCGCCGTGGCGGGGAGGGCACCGAGTGGGAGATGGCGCCGTGGTGGCCCGACATCGAGGTCCACCACAGGCGATACATGCAGTCCCTGGTCCTGGCGTTCCAGTACTGGGTCGAGGCATCGGCCCAGTACCATGCCTTTGCGGCAGAAATGCGGGGGCTGGGCCTGGACGGCTATCTGGCAGCAGCGAAGGCATCCTACGACCAGGCGTGGGGAGATTGGACGGAGCAGGTGCAGTTCGAGGTCGCAGACGACGGCGGGGGTCGACTGGTCGCGGCGGCCAGGCAGCCGCTACGACGCGGCGTCGCGGCAGCACGCGGCGGCGGCAGGAGCGGCAGAGGCAGCCGCCCCTGCGGCGGCGGGAGCGGCAGCACGCCCGCAGCGAGCGCTGGCATGGAGTGCCGCGCGCGGGCGCGGCGCGCGATGGGGCGCGGCGGACACGTCACCGCGCGCGCGCAGAGGTAAAACCAAAGCGATGGGGATCGCTGGGCGGAGGTGAAGCGATGGCAATCGCTTGGGAAGGCGGGGAGCGATGGGGATCGCGGAGGCGCAGCGATGGCGATCGCTCGGGAGGGGGGGGAGGAGGAGGACGAGCAAGCTGCTTATACTGTTTTAGCGCCGTTTTTGGCGCCAACTGCTTTAACAGTTTTAACGTCGTTTTGGGCGGACGGGGGACAGTAGGAAGTGGAGGGGGAGAGCGATAGCGATCGCTGGGAGGGGACAGTAGGAAGTGGAGGAGGAGAGCGATAGCGATCGCTGGGAGGACGAGGAGGATAGCGATAGCAATAGCGATCGCTGGTCGCCGCGCGCTGCTCCAGCTCGCGGGGGCGCCGCCGCGCCGCCGCGCCGCGCGCCGCCGCGCGCGCGCCGCCGCGCGCCGCCGCGATGGAGGAGGCGCGGGGGGCTCGCGCGCGGGCGCTGGGCCGCCAGGTCGGCACCTTGCTGGCGCAGCTCGCGGAGGCGGAGACCTCCTCCTCCCAGCGATCGTTATCGCTCTCCCCCGCCTCCTCCTCCGCGTCCTTCCCTTCCTCCCCTCCCTCGCCTTCCTTCCCTTCCTCCCCTTCCTCCTCCTCCTCCCCTTCCTCCCCTTCCTCCCCTTCCCTCCCCCTTCCTCCCCTTCCCCCTCCTCCTCCCCTTCCTCCCCTCTTTCTCCTCCTCCTCTCCTTCCTCCCCTTCCTCATCCTCCTCCTCCTCCTCCTCCTCCTCCTCCTCCTCCTCCTCCTCCTCCTCCTCCTCCTCCTCCTCCTCCTCCTCCCCCTCCTCCCCTCATCCTCCTCCCAGCGATCGTTATCGCTCTCCCCCGCCTCAGGCCGTCAACGCTCAGCAGACGGAGCGGGCCCGCCAGCTCTCGCAATGGCTGGACGAGGCGGGATGCGACGACGACGACGACGACGATGTCGACGACGACGGCGACGACGGATGAGGCGGAGGTGGAGCTGAAGAAGGCGATCGAGGAGAGGGACGCGGCGCTGAAGCGGGAGACGGCGCTGAGGGACGAGAGGGACAAGCTGCTGAAGGAGAAGGAGGAGAAGGCGAAGGCGAAGGCGGAGAAAAAGAAAAAGAAAAAGGAGAAGAAGGAGAAGGAGAGGGAGGCGGCGGCGAAGGAGGCGGAGGCGAAGGCCAAGGCGAAGCCGAAGGGCAAGGGCCGCGCGAAGGCAAAGGGCAAGACGTGAGCGCCGCGTCTCCTCCCTCCTTCCCCTCCTCCCTCCCCCCTCAAGCAACTGTTAGGAATACTTATAAGTAACGTATATGCACCCCCGAAGTAACTTACAGCGTGTACGCTATGGTAACTTATAAGTAACTTATATCTAACTCAGGTAAGTAGCATAAGTACAACTAAGATACTTAGCCTACATATAGCTAGGGCGCAAGTACGCTTAAGATCTTGAAGCCTTTAAGCGTGCAGGAGAGATGGGGAGCTTCGACACGCGCATCGAGTGCTCCCAAAGCGTGCTCGCGCCGTGGAGTGGCGGTGTGCCGGTGGACAGCCCGAATCATTAACAACCCAAATCATCAGCACTCAAACGACACATCCAACGAGGTTCAGCGAGGTATGTTCGGCAAGCTGAACATAAACCCAAAGACATACTCAACAAACTGAAGAGAGACCCGGGAAGCATTCAGCAACTCCAAAGCAAACCCGGGCGTGCATCGAGCAAACCGAGGAGATGACTCCAGGGTTCGCCAAAGCATTAACAAATTAAATCCGTAGATCCATAGACCCATGCATGTTTCCATGCCATGTGCATCGCGGCGACACGACGGCTTGTAGCGCTGAAACGAACTACACCCATTATGGCCCAAGATGAACCCAGCGCGACCCCAATCGGGGGAAAGCTTCCTTCTGCATGGGCGTAGTGCCTGGCACTGCCTGGCACTGCTTGGCATCCCCCCGGGGAGCCCTCGGGGAATATGTCAGGGAGCCCGGGGAACCTGCAGGTCGGGGAACGGGGGAAACCTGTCGAGGAACCCCAGGGAACCCCCGGGTGGTAGTGCTCGGCGTTGCTTGGCAGGGGAACACGGGGAACCCCGGGGAACCCCGGGGAACCCCCGGGGAACCCTGGCAACCCCTGCAGGGAATCCCCGGGGAATCTCCCGCAGGGAACCCCCGGGGAACCTCGCGTGGAGCCCCCGGGGAACCTCCGAGGAACGGGCAAAGCAGCCCCCCTCCGAGGAACGGGCAGAATAGCCCCCCGCGAGGCACCGGGGCGGAGAACCCCCCGGGAACCGAAAGTAAGACCCCCTTCTATGGCTAGCCTCCTCCTCCTCCTCCTCCTCCTTGTCCTCCTCCTCCTCCTCCTCCTCCTCCTCCTCCTCCTCCTCCTCCCCCTCCTCCTCCTCCTCATCCGTCCGCCTTCTCCTCCTCCCCTCCGCCTGCCGTATCCATTTTGGCTCAAGTCGTTTGAGCTGGTACTGGGGAGCAGCGGCCCCGCAGTTTCAGGGACGGGTGCCCGTCCCGTTCCTGCAACCACTCCTCCCACACGAAGATGGCGAGGAAGGGCGATTTCACTGTATGTGCGTGCGGCAATTGGGCCTTCGATTTCCGCATCCAGAGAGACGACGGCAAGTGTGCGAAGTGCGGGAGAGCAATGGACTTGTACCAGAGGTCTCCTCCGTGGCGATCGAAACGGCAGAGTTCGTGGTATGATCAGCGAGCGTCAGACACTACCACCATGCCCGCGAAGCTCGACCCTGCAGCACTTCTTGAGCAGCTCGCCTCTCTACCACAGTTCACCAAGGAGGTCAACACTCTACGTAAGGCACAAGAGAGGTACGAGGAGAGCCAGGTGGTGCAGGTGTCCCCACAGGAGTTCTACACGAGGTCCGCGAAGGAGCTCAAGTGGAAGGCGGACGCCCTCGAGTGGGCTCAAAGGCTGAGATCGAGGCGGAGCACAAGCTGGAGCTCGCCAGGGAGGCCACGAAGCGTGCGGCGTTGGAGCACGCCAGAGCCAAGAAGGAGCATGCGGACGCGGTGGCCCGAGTGGCGGCGGAGGCCAACATCCAGCATGTCCCGCAGGGTTATACGGCCGACGGGAAGCGCGTGGTCTTCGCGGTGGACGACACACTCTTCCAGGACATTGGCTCTTTCGACGAGGAGGAGCAGAGGGTCCTACGGACGCTGGGGGCCACTATCAACGAGAAGTGCGATCAGGTGGCGGCCATCCAGCAGGCAGTACATGAGCAGTTCACGAAGGTCAAGGACATCCGTTCGGGCGCGACGAAGAGACAGCGCACGGGCGAACAAGGACATGCAGTAGTGGGCACAGGTGGCACCACGGAGTTCGACCCATCGACCAAGGACCAGCGGGGGGAGGCGAAGCACTCCGAGCAGCCGGGTGAGGACACCCCAGAGCTGTTGGCGGCAGCAGAAGCGGACAGAGCAGCGGCATTGGAGTCGGTTCGCAAGCGGATCGCGAACAATGCCAAGGCAAGCGGTCAAGGTTCTTCATCGTCTGCTTCAGGTGCTGGTGCTGCTGCTCAGCGTGGGTACAAGCATTGATTGGCGCTTGCGCTTCCCCTACACCATCGAGTACGGCCAATTCGAGCTCAAAGCTATTCTTCAGCAACATCTCGGAGTGGGGCCCAGTGGCGAGGTCCTTCATGCGCGAGCAGGCAAAGCAATATGATATCATTGGGTCCACGGAGACTCATCAGAGAGGACACCGTCTACAGGAGGCGAAGTCGGACTTGGGACGTGACGGCTGGAAGCTCACAGCCACTGAGGCCACAATAATGGAGAGATCTAGCGAGGGCGCGTCAGGAGGCGAATGGATCATTACACCGAAACGCCTTTGAACAGTTACGCGAAGCAGAGCGAGTTCGCACAGGGCGCGATTGCTTCAAGGGATTTGTCCATCTGCTATAGCACGCACGCATGGGCAACATCGTAGCTGCGGTGTGCTACCTTCTCCCTGGGCACAAGTTTCGAAGGCCGAACGAGAAGACCCTGGTCAGACTGGCAGCCTTCACAAGCTTGGTCAAGGAGCCCTGATTGGTTATGGGCGACTGGAACATGCATCCATCGGAGTGGTCAAAGACATCATGGCTGGAGAAGCTGGATGCGCAAGTCATCACTCCCACCAACGGCGAGGTAACGTGCAACAGGGGTCGGGGCACGCTCATCGACTACGTGATCGCGAAGAGCGGGATCTCGACGGCCATGAAGCTGTCCATCGTGCCCGAGGTACCCTGGAAGACCCATGCAGGCCTCGTGCTGGAGGTGAAGTATGCGAAGGTGGGGTGGTGGCATCGAGCGCTGGGGATCGCGAAGGAGCTACTCACGGTGAAGAGACCTACCATCGCGCCCGACCCAGAGAGCAAGAGGCAGAGGAAGATTGCGGAAGTTCGACAACGCAGGCAACAGCAGCTGGAGGAGCATTTGCAGGAGGCGTTTGAGGAGATGCAGCAGCCGCAGGTGACTCACGAAGGAGAGGAGCGCATCCCCTTCTGCATCGACCACGGGGTCTGGGGGCAGGCGCGGAAGCTAGAGAAGACCCAGGCACCATGCCTGGAGGAAAAGCGGGGGCTGTTCCCGCACATCCTCCAGGATAGGGACCGGCCAGCCAGGGACAGGCTGGCAGCACGCTGCGCTGACTGGGTGGCGACGCTAGAGGAGGCCACCATTATCACGCACAAGCTCGAGCAGCAGGAGGCCGACAAGGTGAGGGGCAGAGCCAAGGGCTACGCGTTCAGGTGGGAGCGGACGCGCGCGACCCCCGACCGTCCTCACTTCCGCGATCCAGTGGCTGAATGGTGGGATGTATGCAGTACCCTTGTCAAGCGAGCAGGAGTATTGCGACAAGCTCAACGAATATCAGATTTACAAGGGGTCGTGATCAAGATCGACGGCTTGATCAGCATTAACAACGTTACGGACATGTACACGACTTTCCACAATGAGGACAAGTTCAAGTGCTGGTTAGGCATGATCACCCTGATTTCAGATCTAGATGACACTGACTTCAGTGCTGGCAAGATAGAGTTCGGGCTGCGATACGCGCGGCAGAGGGCCTTGCAGCAGGAGCGCGAGCTGATCACGACAGAGCAGATCTACGAGGCGACTGCCAGCATGAATGCGAAGAAGTCGAAAGGCATAGACGTGATGGGGCCAGTGGAGGCGCAGCGACTACCACGAGCAGGTGTTCAACAGTTGGGGCGTTTACTCAACGAGATAGAGGAGAAAGGTACGTGATCCCCGCAAGCCAACCTCGTCATCGGTGCGATTGCCCCAAAACCAAGAGGGGGAGATCGAGCATTGGGGTTGCCACCGTTCCTGGTCAAGCTATGGGCGAAGATACGTGGCTCGACAACTCTGCAACGGTCTTCCGAAGCGGGCGAACATTGGGATACAGCGGTCCGCGGGCCCTCAGTTTTGCAAGCCGCGTTGGTTCGAGGGCTTTTAGACGAGTCAGCGCGGGAGCTTCACATTTCGTCAGCGACCTTGTAATTGGACATGGCGAAATTCTACGACAGTCTAGACATCAAAAAGTTGTGTGCTGCTGCTCTCACACAAGGGTTCCCTGCCATGGTTGTGCTTCTGGAGCTTCAGATATGTCTGGCGCCTAGGGCGTTGAAAGATCGCAATTGGTTGTCTCGCAGAATCCAGGCGCAGCGTGGCATCGTGGCGGGCTCTCCCAACGGAGGTCGTATGGCAAAGGCGTTCTTGGGTCCGATCATGGAGAAGGCTCATCAGCAGTACGGCATGCAGATTCTTCTCAAAACATGTGTAGATGACACGGTAACCCGAGTAGAAGGTACGGCGAAGCAGACAACTGTCACGACGATTGCAGCAGGCGTCACAGTATGTGAACAGCTACAGCAAGCGGGGTTAGTTATCAGTGATAAAACGACAGTGGTCGCTTCTGGCAACGGGATTTTGAGTGAAGCAACTGCTGGTTTACGACGACGAGGAGTTCCAGACACTCCTGCACTGGAGGCGGTGGATCTGGGCACGGACACCAGCGCAGGGCGTCGCCGGACTTGCAGCAAAGCTAACGAAAGAAGAGAGAAAGCAACCAAGCGAACATGGGCGATCAAGAGAATCAGAAGGCATGCCAAGCTATGAGGCATTACGACTGCTATATGGACTGCGGGCTCACGACCACAGAGAACATACGTGCATCAGGCGTTTGGGGTGGCTGGACACGTTATGATAGAGCTGCGAAGACAAGCGGCACAGTGTGCAGTGGGTGCAGGACCTGGACGGTGCCTGACAACGTCGTTGGCGATGGTCTACGGCAACAAGGACCCAGCTAAGTCGTCGAGGTGCGAACATATTCACATGTGGCTGAAGACGTGGCGCGAATACCCTGAACATCATGCGCGTGTGGCGACGGCGTGGATCAGCATCCGCAGGCGGCTATTACTGGCATGGTCGCGCAGATGGCGACTAGTGCAGGGCCCGATTGGTGCTACGATTGCAACCTTGTCGGGCATAGGGTGGGCCCCACATTCACCAACGCAATGGGATTCAGCAGCGGCAACATGGACGATTCCTTCGTGCGCAGACAGTGCGTTCGACCATTGTCACAGCGACTTCACGGACATCTTGAAAGACATAGAGGACACCATCGATAGGCAACTATGGAGTATGGCCTCGAGGCATGAGAACGGCAGTGACCTGGTCGACGGCGCGGACACGTACCAGGTGACCAGGGAGCTACGCAGGCTCAAGGATGACGACGGCGCCGACGACTGGGCGCTGAACGTGGTCGTGACGACTGGGGGCCAGTGGACTCGTGAGAGGTTGCATCAGGCGGGTTACAACGTCCCTAGCCTTCTCTGCCCGAGGTGCCAACCGGCGCCTGAGAGTTTGTTTCACCGTATTTGGGAATGCGAGGCCAGCGTTGGCCATCCTGATTTTGCGAAATCTGATGCGTTGATTCCCCAGGCCAGAGCGGTTCACAAGTGTTCGCCAAGTTTTTGGCTCCGAGGGATCCCTGGTCGGGCAGAGACGGACCCGACCTTTTATGAGGGGCCTCCCTTAGTGTTTCGCTACGGGTCGATCCAGGACATCCCCAGAGACGCCGAAGGTTTCGCTACCGCGTTCGGGGACGGTTCGGGTGGGAGGTTTTCTGATGACCCTCGGCGTCGACGGGTGGGTTCTGGAGTAGTCGCGCTGGCCCCTGATGGCCAGGTCTGGAAGTCAGTCTGGGGTTTCGGTGTCACCCTCCCTGGGAAGCGCCAGAGTGTTCCCCGTGCGGAGATTACCGCGTTCGCGATTGCGGTCAAGGAAATCCCAGGCCGACTGTGTTTCGTGACCGATCATCAGCCCTTGTTGAAGTCTTGGGCCAAAGGTCGTACGTTTGGTTTTGAGGCCATGGTGAGGGGGTGTAATGCTGACCTTTGGGCCAGGATAGCCACAGCGCTTCGTGCCAGAGCGCCAGAGGACGTAGTACTCAAATGGGTGGCCTCCCACCAAGAGAAGGTCACACGCCACGTCGACCAGGCGTTCCTGTCCTTCGGCAACGAATGTGCCGATGCGCTGGCAGGGGCGATGGCAGAAAAGGCTTGGTCGGAATTCGTTGTGTCTGACCCTCCCACCGGCCGAAGGGATGCCGAGGCGTCTTTGGTCCGTCGGCGCGCGCGTAGGGCCCTGGTCATGTCCATGGTTTCGGACCCGTGGACCGCGGAACGCCCGACGGCTGAGTCCCAAAAACCGCTCCCGAGGTTGGTGAGAGTACTTCGGGCCTCAGAACATCGGTGGTGTCGTGTGGGTGCGAAGTTATATTGCTCTTTGTGTTCGAGTTGTTCGAATCAGGATTCGATGTTCCAAGCGTGCGGGACTCCCTGCGGACCGAGAAGCTTTCAGGAATTCGAACCGATCCGAGGGAGGTGTGACATAGGAGGCAAAGTGCTCCACCCGTCTCATACGCTGCAGTACTGGAGTAAGTACTGTCTAACCTTCTGTTGCACCTGTGGTTTTAGTTGCACCACCGACCCCGACAGTTTCTGAAAGTTTGCAAGCTCACCCCCAAGGGGAAGCAGAATCTGGCACGAGTTTTGTCGGGCAAGTGCCCCCACCCGTCGGGGCCACCCACCCGTCGGGGCCACCGAAAGCTGTGAGAGATGCGGTGCGCAGCCGATACCAGCAGTAATGCGAGCCAATGCGGGACCTTCGACGTCCCTTCTCTGGAATATCCCTGGAATATCCTCCCCCTCCGCCTTCTCCTCCTCCTCCTCCTCCTTCTCCTCCTCCTCCTCGTCCTCCTCAGGGATGGGCAAAGTAAGCCCCCGAGGCACCAACCTTGCATCAAGTAAGAACCCCTTAGGCAAGCCTACTAAGTGGGGAAAAAAACCACGTCGCGGCAACACAACATTGCCAAGGAACGCCCCAACAGATGCATGCAAACGGTCAGCGGAGGCGGAAGACGCTCGTCTTGTCAACGTTGAAAGGGGTGCACGGCCTGCCCAAACGAGAAGGATTAAGCGAACCTATACCGGTCAGTATTCAGACGTGCATCGATGTTCTCACAGCAGCAGCGGGAGAACAGTAAACATGGCGGAGCATGAACAACATGCGCATCCTCAGGTTGCAGTGGGGGTCCGTCCACGAGAAACCTCGCACAAGAAACCCAGCCCCGAGACACCAGGACGCCCCTTTAATCTGTGGCGTGGGAACGTCACGCTCTCCCTCGCAAAACCCTCGAAACCCAAGAAACCCAGGGCACCCTGGAGGCAAGCAGGGTGCTTCTTGGCATGGGTTCCCGCTGTATGACTCGAGGGTCCACGCAGCGGCCCTGCACGCATGAAGAGGCCCCAGGGCACACAAAAAAATAAACACAAATGACAGGATTCCCCATACTTTCCCATATCTTCGGAGTTTTTGCCTTCCCGCCCAGCTCCCATATTTCCGCATATTTTCTGGGAAATCGACGATTCATTGTGTCTGTGTGTTTCTTCCCCTCCTGAACGCAGATCGAGGAGGAACAGGAGGCCGCAGAGCAGAAGCAGGAGGAGGCCACAGAAGAGAGGCAGGAGGAGGTCGCCAAAGAGCAGGAGGAGACCCCAAGAGAAGGCCAAGCGCAGACCATCAATTCTAACCCTCCGAACTCCATCCGCCACAGCCTCATGCACCTGTCGGCCGCCCAGACGGCGAAATTGGCAATTACAGCAAGATCAGGCACGTGCCAGCCTGGAGGCAGGAACATGTTGTTCGAGTGCTTGCGTAAGGGTCGCCGCTGTTGTTTTGACATCGTGAGGCCGTGGCCCAAAGTGACACATCTGGGAACAAGTGTTTGCGCTGCGCCCGTGATGCACACTCAGACCCAGGGCTCTGCGCGCCCCTGCGCAGCAAGACCTCCGGCACGGTCGCTGGCACCTCCGAGGATGCCTGCCCTCTGATTCGGGCTATCGAGGTCGCGCGCCCAGACTGAGGCGGGGAGTCTGCAGGCCGCTTCGGGGCATGCTGCCGCCGCAGCAGCATCGGCATCGGGCGGGGCAGCGCAGGTTGGCAGCGGACCTCCGGCAGGGCGGAGCGCTGGCACCGCACGGTTCGCACCGCCTTGCAGATCATCCTGGAGCCTCTCAGCATCGGCTTCCTCTGCCTGGAGAAGACAGTTACAGTGTTGGGGGGAAGGGGCTGGAAAGATGCAGGGTACGGCTGTGTGATGAGCACCTTCAAAAGTACGTTGCACGATTGATGAGCTTGGCCGTATCTCTGAACCCCACCCTCCCAACCCGATAACTGTCTCTCTGGCTGGCAGTACTGTTCTGAACCGAGCACTGGAACGGGACTATCAAACACGACGATCGCATGGCACCCTACACCTTGAGGAACGGCCACAACAGCAACTTGGAGTTGCCCCCCTTTTGGATGCCTGGCATTCCTCGTTGAAGGGCCGCACTCCCATGGCAACGGCGATGGCCAAGTTCGAGCCGAAAGGCGAACTGGGTGGCCTTGGGGGTCATGGCGTTTGCATTTCTACACGAGCTTAAGGATGGAACAGTTCGTCCTCTCCTTGGTTTCCCAACTGGGATCACATCATCAACAACAACACAAACAACAACAACAACAACAACAACAACAACAACAACAACAACAATTACTAGCACGTGGGACACTCCGTTCTCACCAGTGCCAGGGTTTTCATACGACGCCCGCCAATACCCCCACTTTGTGGGGGGGCCGGTTCAAGCTCTACCACATTTCCAAACGACTCTTCGCCACCACCCACACCCAGCTTCCCGCCCTATGACGTTCGGACACTTCACTTCGTGGCCTGCGGACGACCGTGGCTACTACACTGGCGCATGGGTACAGTGACTTGTTGTGGTAACATTTTCTGGACGCTAGCTTAGTATACGACTTTTTATGGACGTCGAGGACCTACGGTGCGATTCGTATGATTTTATGTTGCGCGGTGCTAAAATTCCTAAGAAACCCAATGGTTTTTGAAGATTTCGGCGTGCGCGCGCGAAGAAAAAACGAATGTGTCCCGCATGGTATTATTTGACAGGGATGATGGCCCTGGCAGGTGCGCAACCGTTGTTGCAGAAGTTCGAAAAAGTTGCTCGCAAAAGCCCGTTTGACAGAAATGATTAAAAAGTGTTGGGTTTCCTACGAATCCGCAAGAGCGCGCGGGATGAAATTTTGACAATTTTTTGTTGAAAAACCATTGGTTTTTTGATGTTTTTATGTTAAAATCGCTACGAAACTAAGGTTTTGGAAGGATTTCGTCTTGCGCGCGCGAATGTCCACTTTACCTTATTTTTTGCAAGGGATTCTTGAAGTTTGGTTATGTTAGAACAAGAAATGTCCACTTTAGCTTATTTTTTGCAAGGGAAAACCGATCGTAACAACACAACCGGATCCGGACTCCCCCGTTTTGCCTGAGACTTCCTCACGAAAATGATGAAAATGAGGCTGCGGCCTAGGCGCGGCGGGGGGGTCGTGCACCAGGGGCCCCAACAATAATTATTCTTTAGAAGTAATAATGTTCAACAACAACAACAACAACAACAACAACAACAACAACAACAACAACAAACAACAACAACAACAACAACAACAACAACCACAACACCCACAACACAAACAACAACAACAACAACCACAACAACAACAATAACAACAACAACAACAACAACAACAGCAAAAACAACAACAACAACAACAACAACAACAACGACGACGACGACGACGACGACGACGACGACAACAAAACGCGGCGCAGCCCAACGTGGAGTGGCATTCTCTCCTGCCGTGCGAGCAGGAGGCGTCCGAGCAGGAGGAGCCAGTGCCACCCGGGGTTACATGCTGCAAGACGTGTGGAAAGAAAGAAGCACACGACAGGCTTGGACAGTACCTGCCCGGCTTGCCGGGGCAGCACGACGCAGGCCCGCCGCCCCAGGAGTTCAGACTGCAGGGGGCGCGCTGCACGAGGAGGGGCCCGGTTGCGCTTTGAGGCGGTGCGCGCGCACGGACGCCCCCGAGCAGGCGCAGGCAGAGATCGTCGACGCGCGGGCTCCTGCACCGACGGGCCCGGATGGAGGAGGCCTCCTCCTCCACCTCCTCGGCCTCCTCCTCCGCCTCCTCCACCTCCTCCTCCTTCTCCTCCGCCTCCTCATCCTCCTCTTCCGCCTCCTCCTCCTCCTCCTCCTCCTCCTCCTCCTCCTCCTCCTCCTCCTCCTCCTCCGCCTCCGCCTCTGCCTCCTCCGCCTCCTCCTCCTCCTCCTCCTCCGCCGCCTCCGCATCCGCCTCCTCCGCCTCCTCCCCCTCCTCCTCATCCTCCTCCTCTTTCTCCTCCGCCTCCTCCTCCTCCTCCTCCTCCTCCTCCTCCTCCTCCTCGTCCCTCATCCTCATCCTCCTCCTCCTCCTCCTCCACCTCCTCCTCCGCCTCTCTCCTCCTCCTCCTCCTCCTCCTCCTCCTCCTCCTCCTCCTCCTCCTCCTCCTCCTCCTCCTCCTCCTCCGCCTCCCACCCACTCCGATGACAGAACGATTGCGGACCTCATGCTCGAGAAGTTCAGCGTCGACGAGGAAGACATCCAAGGGCCGCCTTCCACGGTTGAGGGCGGAGTCGATGAGCAAGATGAAGCTGGCTCGGCACTTGCAGCTCAGGTGACGGTCGTGGACGACGACGTGGGCACGCTCAAGTTTCGCTATGGTGTATCGCGGAGTCAAGCTCGACACCCACAAGGCCAAGCGTCCGGAGGCGGAGGCCGCCACCGAGAAGGAGATCAATAACATGACCAACAAGACTTTCGACAGCTACGACAACGTCCAGGAAAAACACGACATTATGCGGGCGTGCTCAGATGCTTGACTAGTAAAACAGGGCTAGGATCGGGATAAATCGCTCCAGAGCGTTCCGGAGCGCTCTCAGAGCGTTCTGGAACGCTCTGGAGCGGCCGCGGCGCCCAATACCTCCTCCAAACCCGCCGATTCTCAGAGATTTCGAGTTATCCCGATCCGATTTGTCCCGATCTTCGCGTCGTTTTACTAGTGGGAGGCATACAGGGCGGAAGGCCTGGAAGGCTGGAGGGACTGATGCCAGGTGTGTGAGGGTCATCCAGGCAGATCTGCATCCGTTGAGGGTCTGCCAAGAGGACTCGGACCTCCGTCCAGGAGGGCAATGGTTGGTGGCTGGAGGCAACCCTCAACGATGCCAGGTGGTGTGAGGGTCATCCAGGCAGATCTGCTGCATCCGTTGAGGGAGTCCCGATTGCGGACAAGATTCATGTCCATATCCAGTGCCTTTGGGACTTTTTTGGAAGCGGCGCCATAAGGCCGAGGCGCACTGGATATGGATAATCATCGAGCCTCTAGGGGGCAAATTTATCTATATCCAGTGCGCTCGGTTTCTTGGGAAGGGAGCCCGAAACTCCATACTGCAGTGGATATAGACATAAGTATTGCCCGCAGGGCATGCTCCCTTGCGGAAGGCCTGGTTGGTGGCTGGAGGCAACCCTCAACGATGCCAGGTGGTGTGAGGGTCATCCAGGCAGATCTGCTGCACGGCGCCCCCGCCTCCGTTGAGGGAGTCCCGATTGCGGACAAGATTCATGTCCATATCCAGTGCCTTTGGGACTTTTCTGGAAGCGGCGCCATAAGGCCGAGGCGCACTGGATATGGATAATCATCGAGCCTCTAGGGGGCAAATGTATCCATATCCAGTGCGCCTCGGGTTTCTTGGGAAGGGAGCCCGAAACTCCATATTGCAGTGGATATAGACAGAAGTTTTGCCCGCACCGATTGTGGTTTGGAGAACTACGCAGCGAATTTGCAGGTACGCTTCAAAGGAAGACCAACGTTGGCGGAGTTGCCGCGCCGACTGTGGCAAAGGGAGCGGTTCTACAGTGGCAGTGCGCCCAGATTCTGACATCCCGTGTCAGGGTTTTTCCATAGCAGGCGTCGTGGCAACAAGATCGCCTGCAGTGTAGAACTGAAAGGAACTGCACCTATTATGGCTCAAGAAAATGCATCGTCGTGGCAACACGGCCATGGCAACCAACAACCTAACATACGAATGCAAACGATCAACTTAGGCGGAAGACGTCCGTCTTGCCAAACTTATTAGGATAGTATTGTGTACAACTTTGGCGGAGGTCCACGGCCCGCCCACACGAGAGAAGTTCAGCGAGCCCAAACCATACGTCGTCAAACGTGCCTCGCCTTCCTTACAGCAGTAGAGGTAGAGCAGCAAACATGGCAGAGCCTGAACCGCATGCGTGCCCCCGCACCCACCATGAGGGCGCGCCGTGATCTGCCCCACGGGCGCAGCTGAAGCTTGGCAGGCCTGCGATGAGCAACGTCCTAGATAACACTCGGGAGCGGCCAAGAGGGGGGTGTCCAAGAGGGGGGGGTGCAAATCATGACCAGCGGCATGTGCGCGGCCCAGCGGGGGGGCCTGGGACGTAATGAAATAAGAAGAGGCGCCATGAAATCTGCGGAGATATCATGGCCGGCGCCATGATATCCACCCCCCCTAGTCATCACCCCCCTCTTTTCCGCCCCCGAAACACCCTCCTCCGTCATTCCGCTCTCGTGCGCCCCACCGGGACGTCACCGATCAGCCGCTCGAACGTTGCTGCCGAGAGCGGCTAGGGCCTAGGAAGGTACTGTTAAGCGCTGCTGCGTCCGCGCTTCACGCACTTGGGCTGGCAATCGAGCCGTGCTGGCGCTGATCGCTCCTCCTCCGCCTCCTCCTGCCCCGGTGCCTGCTTGTCTCAACCAGCCGAAAATTTGGACGCCCGAAATGGGCACGGAAAGAATGGGTACGATGCCCAACAACAAATGTTGTCCCAAACCAACAGCGGCCGCTGTTGGGCAGGCGGCCTTCTGTCTCGAATGGACACAGGCCGCGGCGGCGTGGACAGCGGATCTTGTTCAAAATGAACAGGACCTGCTGTTGGGCATAGTACCCATTCTTTCCGTGCCCATTTCGGGCGTCCAGAGAACAGAGCTGCGGCATGCGCCAAGCCGCCGAAGACAACACGACGTCGAAGGTGAGGCACCATCCCCCTCCCCTGGGAAGGAGAAGGATGAAGGAGGAGGATCGCGGAGCGAAGAGGCGGTAGAGTCACGTCCACCTCGCTGCCCGCGTCGCCGTCCACGTCGACGTCGCCATCTGTGTCAGCCGTCCCGTCCGGGCCAGACTCTGCGACTCTCACCCGCCGACTCGCAAACACACGAAATCGCACGCCGGCGAAATCAGGTCCAACTCCTCTTCCTCCTCCTCCTCCTCCTCCTCCTCCTCCTCCTCCTCCTCCTCCTCCTCCTCCTCCTCCTCTTCATCCTCCTCCTCAGCCCCGTCCCTCTTCTCCGCCTCCGCCTCCGCCTCCCCATCCACCTCCTTCACTTTGTCCGCCTCCGCTGCCCCGACTTAGGCAACCCTGGCCAGTCGCCGCAGATGCAATGCTCTCGCGATGCCGGCGGGGCGGGGCGCAGGCCTCTGGGATGACACCACAGCTCCACAAGTCACTCAGATGGCCATACATGCCGTTGAGCACCTCCGGGGCAACGAAGTAAGGCGTGCCCACTTTCGTGGTCAGCACCTCGCCCGGCTCGAACTGACAGGAGATGCCGAAGTCGATGACCTTGACTACATTCTGCGATATCGGGCCTCTGTCCAGGAAGAGGAAATTCTGAGTCTTCAAGTCTCGATGACAAACATGTCTCCCGTGCATGTAGCAAATCGCACGGAATATCTGCTGCATCAGGCCAGCGGCTTCGTCCTCGACAAAATTCTCAGCGTCAAGAAGCCGCTCGTACAGCTCCCCGCCCTTGCTTCGAGAGCGAAAAGAAAAAGGAGCAGGAGGGGGAGAGGGAGGGGGAGAAGGACTGTTGGGTCCAATGCGTTCCCAGTATCCCCTCTTCTGCGCCGTCCTTGCTCCTCCTCCTCCTCCAGAAGGGGACGAACGAAGATAAGGAGGATGGAGAAGAGCCCCTCTTCCAGGGGTTGCGAGGGCGGGATCAGGGTAGCAACAGGAGCGAAAGCGCGCAGCCCCTCGGAGCGGACCTCGCACAGATCCATGACGAGGTAGAAGCTGCCGTCGTCCTCGAACGTCTCGTGCAGCCTGACAATGTTCGGGTGCTCGAGCTTCTCCATGATCGCGGCCTCCCGGTGCCAGCAGGTGGCGGCCTTCCCCCTGGCCTTGGCGGTCCTCTTCACGGCGCGCTCGGCGCCCGTTCGCCGGTGCCTGCCCCTGCAGACCGAACCGAAGGACAGGGCTCGAGTTAAACAGTGTTTCCGTTTTCGTTTTGTTTTCGTCATCCCTAGTTTTAACTTCCACATTTGCTGCAAAACGACGTCAAAACGAAAACGGTCCACGAAATTGCCAAAACACCGTTTAGCTCGAGCCCTGCCGAAGGATCCCTCCCCGAGCTTCTCATCGCACAGCTCGTAGAAGTCTGTGATCTCGCCGCCTTCGCGAGGCACGGGGAGGGGGGATCCAGCGGGGAGGGGCAGGGCAGCAGCGGCAGGCGCAGAAGGAAGGGAGGGGAGGAGAGTGGGCACGACGGCGTGTCGCTTCACGACCCCGCTGGAGGGCTCGCTGTGCTTGATTCCTGTCAGGCTCGTCAGTGGTGTTCCCGGTCAGATCGCTGGCGTTCCTTCGTGAGCAAGTCTCCCATGCCGTGAACGACGACAGCCCTGAGTGAGGCTGGGCGGCCGCCTTGCCTATGTGAACCTCCGCACAACTTTGGGCGTCTCCTCGAACCGCGCCAAGCAAGTCGCCACAACCGCGTGCCATCTGCATCACCAGCACCGCCCGACGACTCTCGGACTTTTGCCAGCTGCTTTGCTGGAAGGGCCCTTGTGTCCTGGCCGAAGAGCGCCAAGGCGTGTCCGCGCGCCTACTCGAGAGTGAGGCGGTCGTATCGCTCGAGCCGCCGCGCACAGGAATCCATCAAGCCCTTGACATAGTCCTGCCGCACGCCTGGACTGCTGACCAGATGCTGCCCTCCTACCGCAGGTGATTTAGCGTGCCAGCTCTTCCCACTCGAAGAAGGGATTGCACCTCCCTTACACCCCCGCCGTACCCCATCCCTTCCAGCTGGACTCGAGGGTAATATGCTGCGGTAGTTGCCCCTGGCCAGCCGCGGAGAGAGCGACGGGCCACGGATTGAAATCTTTGGGGCGGATTTGAGAAGGCTTGGGGCGCCCATGGGGTCCCTGGGGGGGTGCACTCTATCGGGTCCTTTTTGGAGCCCTTTGTTTATGAACCTTTTGTCATGGCCGACGTGCGTTGCACTTACTGGGCACCCGTCATACTTGCCAAGCCTCCTTACGACGTGCTGGACACATAGTGTGATGACCGGGCGTGTTTTGAAAGCGCCTCTCGTTTTCAACGGTCTGCCAGCTGGCGTGGACCCCATGCAATGCGTTGTTTCCGAATGTACGTGGGGTAATATACATGTGGTTTCACACGCGGCGTACACCACATGTGGTGAACTCTAGGTTATGCAACCAACGGTGTGCGCAATGACATACATAGATACACATGCATGTTTTTGATATACATACACATGTTTATACATAGATATACATGTGTTTGTATGTAGACATGTATATCGGCACAACCAGTCATACATAGATGTATATATATATATATATAAATATATCGAGTGCGTGCACACGTGGAACAATATGTACTGGGGGAAATATGTGGTGCGACCGACGTTGTGCAATATCTGATATTTTTCCCCGCGGAACTATCGCAACTCCCTGCGACGAGCGATGGTGACACCGCAATGCACTTCGCAAGCCTGGAACAACGCAAAGACCAACCACCAATAGGCGAGCCCGTGCGCGAAAAACCTTGCCTTCCGCAGCAACACGGAACGATACCATAATGATGACGAGGCTGCAACAAGGAAACTGAAGGGGAGCATGGGGCAACGTAGTCGCTAAAACGGCTGTCACGCGCGCGCATGCTCTTGGAAAACCCTGGCCAGGCCAGAACTGCAGATATGTTACAAGATGTAAATGCAAAAAAAAAAAAAAAAAAAAAAAAAACATAAGGGGGAGGAAAGGAAGGAGGCAAAGAGACGGGGAGGAGAGGAAAGCGGAGAGAACAGCGAGAAAGGCGTTCGCCCCTGCAAGAAGCGGCGGGCCACGGCACTGCATTGAGACAGCGTGGCCCCCATCGGCCAAACCAAACAAACAGTCCAACACGCTTTCGCCACGACGCCCCAATCGGCCAATCGGCCAAATCGCCAAATCGGCCAAAGACGAACAATCAGTCCAACAGTCCAAACATGAGAAAGCGGAAGAGCTCGCACGCTCATCGACTTCGAAGCTACTTGTCCAACAGTGCACAAAACAGAGGCAATATGCAAGGTGACACTAAACGTGTCGCTGGCGCACAACGCGCCCATCCACATGCATTCGGCTGTGCACGCGCGGCGTTGGCTTAGCCAGCGTGGGCTCGCGGGCGGACAAAAACGAATGAAAAAATAAGGTTGGGCACTCCGAAACCGCATTGCCAACAACGAGATTAACTGAAACCCATTGCTTGAGGATCGCTGCCAGAAACTGAGCAGCGCGGAAACGCAACGTCTAGGAACCGTTGCAAAACTTAGCACTTCGTCGCAAGGCAGGCTCGCTGGCTCACTGGTGCTGGTTTGGCAACAAACGTGACGGAATGAAAAACCAGTGACGGAATGAAAAACCAGTCGGCTACGAATTGGATATTACACGCACTGCATCTACGCCTAGTATATGGAGTCTACTGTGCACCCATCGGGATCAGTCCGACGCCCCACGATGAAGACAGACTCACCCCTGCATTTTGCCCTATCGTAAATTCCATCGGCTGGCCGCGCACGAAGACTACTGGACGAGCTGCGCAGCCCTCACTCGCCAGCGGAAGCACTCCAACCAGGACGCCGCCTCGTTCTCGAGCCAGCACGGAAGGGTCGGCACCGTGTGGCGGGTCGCCACTCCCTCGGCCATGAACGCGCTCATCACGGCCCCGCGCATGGGCCACTGGGACGCGGCCAGCGAGAGCTTCCTCACAGAAGCGTCGAAGCACGGCTCCACCTCCTTCACGGCTTGGATGGCTGGTCGCCATGGCGTCGCCGACCGGGGGCTGCACCTTCGCGAGATAGCCCTGTATCTCCAGACCCCGATGTCGCATGTCATCAGGGCCTTGAGAGACCGTGACTGCGAGTTTCGCCGCGGGCCCTCCCAAGAGCCGGAGCGCCTACGCGTCCTCGTCCCTTGCCGTGGCCACGGCTCTTGTGTATTCGTCGATCACCTTCTGCAGCCCCTGCAACAAGGGTGCTCCACTGGCATGGTGAACGATTCCAGCACGGCGCTGTTGACCAGCCTCAGCTGCTGCGTATCCTGGAGCGCGAGCATGATGGGGGTCTGAAGGTAGGACTTCCAGTTCGCGTCCTTGGACGTCCAGTGTTTCTCGGCGTGGTTACCCTTCCTGAGGCGGCTGCCGCCGCGGTGGGGCTTAGTTTTGCCTTGCCCGCCTCCTTTTCGTCTTTGCCGCCATCCTCCTTGTGAGGGCCGCGCCCTCCTGGACGGTCGTGTCGACGTCGTGGTCCTGCTTCAACGCTACGTTCGCCCCCTTATGCTCATCGTCCTCTCCTTTCCTTTTTGTCTGTGCCAGAAATCCCAGACGCCGGGGGAGATGCCTTCGGGAGGTGCCAGCTCGCGCGGGCCGCCTGCGGGGTGCCTGATGTTGCTGACACCAGTGTCAGCCGAAGTCGGTCTCAACGTCGGTGAAAACTGGCATTGAAAAACCATATGTTTTCTATATGTTCGGGAAACTCGGTTTTGCAATCACTACGAAACGCAAGGTTTTTGAAGAATTTCCGGCATGCGCGCGCGACGACGCGCGCGTGAGCAATTGGCATGTGCAAAAGGATGTTTACGACATAACGCGCGCAAGAGCATCCGAGCGATTCCGAAATGCGCGCGCGAGAGGCCCGCTTTGGTAGCATGTTATGAGCAGGTTGAAAATCCTAGGATCTTTCCTGTAAGTCCGAAGATCCCAAGCGCACGTTTTTGTTGAAAGTCTTTGTTGCGAAAGCATGTGGTTTAATATGTTTCGGGGCGCTCGATTTTGAAATCCTTACGAAACCTAAAGCTTTTGAAAGATTTCGGCATGCGCGCGCGACGACGCACGCGTGCGCACTTCGTTCCACGTGTTGGAAGGGTTTCTTGGGGGGGGACCTGATGATGCCTGAGAAACGAGAGCGCGCGCATCATATCGTTTGCAGAAGATAAGGGGGGGGGGGGGGGCGATACTGGCCCCCCTGGGATGAAAATATTCAGGATGGGCGATGGGACAGAATCATTTGCAAATTGCAATACCGAAAGGGGCCCCGTTAAATTGGGGGAGATCCTCTATCGATGTGAAGCAAACAAGGTGGATCAAAACATGTTGTGCAATATAGCTCGCAACAAACGTGGTTCTGCAACCTATGCATATATGCTCTGACATCTACGTGGTGCAATATACAATCGATGTGGCACAAATCAATGGAAGCGACGGGCGGCGACGAGGCGGCGACGGGGCGGCGACGGGGCAGCGACGGCGACGACATAGCCACCAAGCCGAAGACCCGACCCAGACGACGGGCGGCAACGAGGCCGCGACGGGGCGGCACCGGCGGCCACATAGCCGCCAAACCGAAGACACGGGTAAATGCTCTGGCACAGAAGTAAGAAGTCATAAGTGCAAGCACCGTTTGGGGAATTCGCCGGCCCAACGGGCCAGAGGCGTGCTAAGCTCCGGTAACTACTTAACAATATGTCTAGTTCGCGCGCGCGGGGCGGCCCCTGGGGGCCCCCGGACGAAAAATACCCCGGCTGATCCCCGGCCGGGTCCCGGCCAGGTCCCGGGCGATCCCCAAGGGGGGAGGCTATTTTTCGCGCCCCCTCACGAGGATCGTGGCCTCCGAGGGGGTGGCTGCAATCGACTACCCCTCCTCCCGCCCCAAGGGGCCCCCAAGAGCCCCCTAAGAGGCCCCAGGGGAGCCCGACGCCGCCAAGGAGCCCCAAGACGCTCCCAAGAAGCCCCGAAGAGGCCCCCATGACGGCCCCAAGAGGCCCACAATAGCGTTCCAGGGCCGGCGGAATGATCGAAGCGATTAAATAATGGTAATGCAAAGCAGTCCAAAGAAATGCAAGGCAATACCAAGCAATGCAAGGCACAGCGTATCAACGCAAGCAACGCAACGAAATGCCGAGCAACGCAATGCAATACAGCTCCACTGCAATGCAGTGCGGTTGTCACGCAATGCCATGCAACGCAATGCAAATGCAACGCAATGAAATACAGTCAACCCGTATCACAAGGATGAGGTGCACAATAAGGATGCAAGGGCCTTGGAAGGCCATCTTGACACTCTGCGAGCGGGGCGCGGCAAACGAATGCGGCCAATGATGGACCGAGGAGGCAAGGATGCAAGAGTACCCTTGGGAAGGTTGCCCATCCTTACTCTGCGGGTTGACAGTACAATGCAATGCAATGCAATGCAATTCAATGCAACGCAGTGCAAGCAATGCACCGCGATGCAAAGCGATGAAAGGCAATACAAACCAACACAAAACGATGCAAAGCAATGTAACGCAATGCAGTGAAATGAGACGTATGGCATAGCACGACATAGCAATGCAAAGCAAAGCGAAGAAATGCAGGCGCAGACGACGGTCGGCGACGAGGTGGCGACGGATGAAAAGCAAAGCAGAGCCCAGATGTAGAGACAATGCTGTCCAGACGAGGCAACGCACTGCAAAGCAATGCAGAGCAATGCCAGGCAACGCAAGGAAATGCTAATCAGTCCTAAGCACAGAAGAACATTGCAAAGCAAAATAAAGAAATGCCAAGCAGTGTGATGCAAGGCGAATACAGTACATTGCGATTGCAGCGCAGTGCAATGCAATCCAACGCAAGTAATGCACAGCGATGCCGAGCCGTGCAAGGCAATGCAGGCAACACAAAGCAGTGCAAAGCAATGCAGAACCACGCAACGCACGGCATAGCAATGCCACGCACGGCACAGCAGCGCAGAGCAGCGCAAAACAGTGCAGAGCCATGCAATGCAGTGCAACGTACGACAAAGCACGGCATAGCAATGCGAAGCAATGCAGCCCCCGACGACGGTCGACCCCCAGGCCCAGACGACGGGCGGCGACGGGGCAGCGACGGGGAGGCGACGGCGATCACATGTCCGCCAGGCCGAGCGCCACGCCCAGCGCCTCACGCCACAAGCAAGAGCCCGTGAGCGCAAGCACGGTCTGGGGGAAGAACCGTTCGCCGGCTCGTTCCGCTCTGCTGCGTGCCGCGCGGAGGCCTCCTGCTCGCCAGGCGGGCCACACCTCGCCTGCGCTCGCTCTGGCCGACCGGCCACAACTGGGGGAGCTGTGGTCCTTACCCCCCATGGGGGAACCCATCGCATCGACGATCCCTCGAGGGGGGTGTCGAAATCGCTGGGTCCCCCAGGGGGGTAAGGACCACAGCTCCCCCAGTTGTGGCCGGCCTGCTCCTGTTCGCTGGGCGGGCAACGCCTCGCCTGCGCTCGCTTTGGGATTGCCGCTGCACGTTGCAAGCGGCGCCCTTTCTGTGCCGCGCCAGGACGAGGGCATGGAGAATGGCCACGGGCGGAGCGGCAGCACGGGAAGGGGGAGGCGGGTGAGCGGAAGGGAATAGCGACGGGCAGGAGAGGAGAAGGAGGAAGATCTGGAGTGGAGAAAGAGAGAGAGAGAGAGAGAGAGGGCGAGAGAGACAGAGAGAGGGAGAGGACGAGAAAGAGAGAGAGAGGGGGAGCGAGGGAGAGGACTGGGCAGCGAGAGAGAGAGAGGGGAGGACGACGAGAGGGGACCGGAAGATTGGAGGGGACGGCGCATTTCGGTGTCCGTGCTGCCAGTGTCCGCGCTGTCTTCTCCGGAGGTACTGCACTTGCTACCAACATGTGTCTTGCCAGCGCAGGCACCCATGGCTCACCAGCCACCTCCTCTTCGTCCTCCTCCACCTCCCTCTTCCCCGCGCTCTTGCCCCTCTCCTCCTCCTCCTCCTCCTCCTCCTCCTCTTCCTCCTCCTCCTCCTCTTCCTCCTCCCCCTCCTCGTTATTCTCCTCTTCCTCCTCCTCTTCCTCCTGTTCCCCCTCGCTCCTCCTGCTCCTCCTCATCATAATCCTCATCCTCATAATCATCCGCATCATCATATCACCACCACCACCACCACCCCCATCACCATCATCATCATCATCATCATCATCATCATCATCATCATCATCATCATCATCATCATCATTATCATCAGCATCATCACCATCATCATCATCAGCAGCAGCATCAGCATCAGCATCAGCATCAGCATCATCATCATCATCAGCATCATGATCATCATCATCATCGTCATCGTCATCAGCATCATCATCAGCAGCATCATCCTCAGCAGCAGCATCATCA
>CAUYUJ010006516.1:45000-53103 GCA_963575745.1 Prorocentrum cordatum
CCCTACCGGGGCAGACCCGCTTTCCCTCAAGGGGGCTAGACCCGTCCACAACAAAGAACAATGATGCTCGATTCGCTGGCCCGGTTACCGTCACCGCATACTCGGCGACCGGCACGCTCAACTAAAAGAGACACTACTCTGGGTGGGGTATGAATCGAGGGGTCTGCGACTAACCTTCCGACGGAGCTTGCCCATCCCCCCCGCCTCCTCCTCCTCATCCTCCTCCTCCTCCTCATTCTCCTCCTCCTCCTCCCCCTCCTTCCTCCTCCTTCCTCCTCCTCCTCCTCCTCCTCCTCCTCCTCCTCCTCCTCCTCCCCCTCCTCCTTCTCCCCCTCCTCCTCCAACCCCCCCTTCACCCGTGCCGACAGCACGTGCCCAACCCCCCAAGCGGATCCAAGGGGGGGCGATTATTGCCCCCTCCAGAGTACTCGGCGATCGGCACGCTCAAACAAAACTGACACTACCTTTAGCTCGGGCGTGTCCCCCTACAGGGAGATTTTGGACGAAAAACAACAGATACTCAAACCACATTCCAAACATACGCAAGCGTACTCAGAAAAGCGTCCCCATATTATTTTTTGACTATTCTTGAATACTCCTCCTGTAAAGGGACAGGCCCGACTGAAAACTACCTCCTGAGAACAGCCTGGACGCGAGCACCCTCGCCGATGCGCGATCGCAGAGCTGCGGGAGCGACTGGCTGCCGGGCGGCCAGGCGACAGCGGGGGCACGCCGGCGGAAACCAGGCACCCAAACACGCTTTCGTCCCTTTAGGGCGCCTTTTTCCCCCAACCATCCTGTGGTGTTGGGCCCTCGTTCTGAAGGGACAGCGTCCCGCCCGCGTTCCTTCCTGCCTCGTCCTCCTCGTCCTCCTCCTCCTCCCCCTCCCTCCCCCCGTCCACCCTCACACGTTTCGTGACCCCCAGAGGAGCTCAACCGAGGGTCCCTGTGGAGCAGCCCGCATGCATCCCAGCCACCCATTTCGGCACACCCATCTCGGCACACACGCGTGGGGGCGCATCCTTTTGCTTCCACCGCCTTCCGCCGGCCTTCCGCCGCTTCCGCCCGCCAGAGGCGGCCTCGTTTTACTTCCGCCGACCTTCCTAGAGATCCGATGTCGTGATTTTTGTCTGTACGGGGCCTCCGAAGTCTCGACCCATTCCCCAGGACCGGGCTTTCATCCTGACTCGTTTTTTGACGGTCCCGAGGCCCGGCGAGGGCCCCCATGGGGCTGGAATGGGCAACAAAAAATCCGCCTTGATCTTCTCAACACGTTGGACCTCTGGGTTCCGCCGCCCTTCCGCCGCGGAAGAGATGGCAACTCCTTCGATCCTCGAAGGCGAGGCCCTCTTTGGAACGCCTCATGTATAGAGTTGAGTTGGGCCTGCCCCTCTACAGGGGGGAATATTCAACAATAGTCCCAAAATCGTCTGGGGGCGATTTTCGAGCGCGTTGTTGACCATTTGGGGGAATCTCTGGAGTATGTTTTATGCTTCGTCCAAAATCCCTCTGTAGGAGGACAGGCCCGACTGAAATGTAGAAAACGCGTGGGGATATCTTCAGCCGTCTTGAGGCCAAAGTGGCCGTGGTTGGAGCGGGATTGGGCCGTCTTGGAGGCATCTGGGCCTCGGGTGCGCGAATCTGTCGTATTATGCTGGCCTCGGGAAGAGGGGGCGATGCACGCAGCTGGGTTCTTCCCGAGAGGGTGGGGCCCCCTTTTAGAAAACCGCAGAGACCCTACCAGACAGCAGTTGGCTTTCTGGCTCGGGCCGCCTGGGGCCCCACCTGCGCAAAACCCTGCGAGCTGCCAGAGCGCCCGCCGCCAGTGGCGGTTGGCCGTCGCAGGGCTGGGCGGGGAGGTCACTCCCGCGCTTCGATCCGTCCAACTCCTCCTCCTCCTCCTCCTCCTCCTCCTCCTCCTCCTCCTCCTCCTCCTCCTCCTCCTCCTCCTCCTCCTCCTCCTCCTCCTCCTCCTCTCCGTAACCGCTTTGGCTCAAGTCCGGAGCAAAGCGGCTCAGATTTGAGAGTGGCAAGGGGGAGGTGCGCCCCGACCAGCGATCCCTGGGCCCCGCGTTCAGGAAACCCTGTGAGCTCCTGCAGGAGCATCGTTATTGTAAACTTCTTGTGCCAGCGGGCACGTCGACGATTCGAGTCATAGGCAAGCAGGATGCAAAGAACTTCGTCTCTTGCGCGTCTTGCAGGTACAGGCGGAACTGAAGTCCAGGGGCGTTCTGCTTCAATTTGCAACGCCCCGCTCGCCCCGCTCGAGGTGCCCTGGCGTGACGCGGCCCAGGGCGTCTGGGCCCAAGGAGGCGGAGGCCTGCTCTCTCAGCGGCCACCCGCGGCCCCTCCTGGGGAGCGGCAGCGGGGGCCCAAGCCTCAGGCCCTCTCGGGGCACCGCGGCTCCACGCCGCCACCGCGCGGTGCCCGTGCCGTCGATGGTGGCCTCGCGACGGTCGACTTGCCGGCGCAGCTCAAGGAGCGCCTTGCGGGCTCGGCGGCGGCGCAAGAGCTCCAGGCGTTGGAGAGCGCCATCGGGCCCCAGGACCCGCCGCAGGAGGTCAAGCCTGCGCGCCCGCCGCTGCTGGAGGCCCAGGTGTCTGCTCAAGGGGTGGCCTGCCGCCGCGCCGAGGCCTACGTGGAGCAGTGCGTCGGCAAGGAGGACGAGGCCAAGGCCCGGTTCGAGGAGTCCCGCGACGCGACAGCGCTGGCGGCGCAGTCGGCGGCGCAGGCCAACTTGGAGTGGCAGGCGGAGCTGCAGCTGGAGCTCGACCGAGCAGGAGGCGCTCGGCCCCCCAGCTCGGTGTCGGGCGCCTCGGCCGCGGCGCCTGCTGGCGCCTCGCAGATCAACCTGTCGCACTTGCTGCACGCCGAGCAGGCTGGCGACACGGTGGACACCATCGACGGAGACCTGCTCGACCTATCGGACCTGGAGGTGGAGGAGCAGGATAAGCAGCGCTGGCAGGAGATCAAGTCCAACATGGGCAGGGAGATGCGCGCCGCCATCCTGGCGGCCATCGGGCCCAGCGCGGAGAAGATCCAGACTCTGCGCCAGGAGGCCCGAGAGATGCGAGAGCGCCTGGCCGCCAAGAGGCCTCGCCGCGAGGAGCCTGCCCCGCCTGGCGGATCGCCAGCCGAAGGCGCGGGTGGCCCATGGGCCGCGGCTCCCTCGCAGCACGATGGCGCTGCTGCCCCTGCTGGGCAGCCTGCTGCCGACGGCCCTGGCGGAGACGCGGCCGCTGCTGCCCCAGCCGCCGCCAGCGGAGCTGCCACTCCGAGCGCGGCCAGTGGAGGAGGCCTCCCTGGCCCAAGAGCGGGCAGCGGCTTGCCCTCTGCAGAGCAGCCAGCAGCCGCCGTCGCAGCCGCTCGTGACCGAGTGGCGCAGAAGTGTGTCTAGCCCGTCTTTCTGGATGGGGCTACCGCCGCCAGACATTGCTGTGGCCCCGCCTGATCCAGATCGGCATCGTCGCGATTTCGTGATCATGATGTCTGGCTGGAGTGCTCGGTGGATCTGGAACTTCGAGGGCCAGACGTATTTGGACATGCCGTCGTGGATGGACTGGTGTGAGCCGTGGTTACGGGAAGTTCTCAGCCAGGCAGGTAATGCCCAGCTCCGCCGTGCCTTCTTGCTGAGGTACAGCCCTGTGCGTCGAGACAGTCCTGGTGGATTGTCAGATGAGGCTGTTCGGGAAGCCTGTCTTTCGGCGTGGGCTCGAGGCAGAGGTCGGCGCAACAGGTTCATCGCCATGACGAGGCCGCTGGCCCAGGCAGTCTGGCAGCCTTCTGCGGGGCACCACCGGGCCCAAGTGCAGAGCATCGTTGAGATGTTCCGCGCGCTGCTGGATCGCCGCAGGCGGTCCGACTGCTTGGGGCGCCCCGCCGTCCTTGGGGGGCCGAGAGGCCCATGGCCTGGGCAAACCCTAAGGGGAGAGGGCCGCGGGCGAGCGAGGGAAGCCGCAGACAAGCGGGTGGTCGAAGCCTCCCCGCCTTGCCCGGCCTCCGCCTCGGGGACGCCCAAAGAGCGGACTGCAGCCCCCAGGCCGAGCGGCCCCTCCCGTGCTGGTCTGGCCTGGTGTTCGCCCCGTTCTCTTTCGGCCACAACGTCAGGATCGACAACGGGGGGAGGAGGAGGAGGAGGAGGAGGAGGAGGAGGAGGAAGAGGAGGTAGGGGAGGAGGAGGAGGAGGAAGAGGAGGAGGAGGAGGAGGAAGAGAAGGTAGAGGAGGAGGAGGAGGAGGAGGAGGAGGAGGAGGAGGAGGAGGAGGAGGAGGAGGAGGATCGACGACGACGGAGGCCGCCCCCACGCCGGCGAGATGGAGGCTTTTGACGGCCAGGCTGAGATCAAGATGCTCACGTGCAACTCCAATGCCTGGCCTACTGGCCTCAAGCACTTGGAGCGGGCCAAGGAGGGGTAAAGGGCGCGGTGTACGACGCCGTCTTGTTTCGGGAGCACCGTCTGGAGCGACCTCAGCCTGCGGGGCCCAAGTCTGGTGCCTACAGGGCGGGCTACCAGTCGCCCCGTGGACCAGCGGCCAAGACAGGCACAGGCGACCGAGAGACATCAGGTGGCACCGCGATTTTGGCCAAGACGCAATTTGGCTCGGCGGATTGTGTGCACACGAGGACCCACCACAGGCTCGTCAGTCGGAGGTTTGGAGTTTCCATGCGTAACCAGATCCTCTTCGTGTCTGGCTATGGGCACACCACCTTAGGCCTAGCAGGGGCCAATCTGGATGTTCTCGACCATGTCAGCGAGGTCGTGACTGATGCTGGCATCCCATTCGTCATTGCAGGTGGTTGGAACATCGATGCCGAGGAGCTTCGCCAGTCACAATGGACAGGACATCTACGAGCCAGTACCATCAGGCCGCGAGGCCCAACTTGCCATGACAGATGCTATGATTTCTCTGTGGTCAGCTCCTGCCTGGACTACTACATCGGGCAGGCCCAGGCGATCGAGGACACCCCTGTCGGTCCTCATCATGCTGTAGAGGTAGTTCTCGAAGGCCTGCCAAGGTCTGGAAGAGGATCGTTCCTCGGCCTTTCCCGCTGCCGACGTCTAAGGAGGAGAAGGAGTCGATGTGTTGTTTTTTCGGGTTCCTGAGACGGCCCCGATTTCCAGGGCCTGGGCCCCAGGTTGCGGCCACGCGTTGGTTCGACGCGGCTGAGAGGGCCCTTGGCGAGGCCCACGGCATTCAGGACCGCAAGTTGTTTGGCCGTTCTCGGGGCTGTCATCTGCAGCTTGCGCCCCTCCAGGCTGCTCGGGGCCAGGGGCTTCACTTGCGGGCTGACATCCAGACGCGCAGGTGGCTCTCCCTCAGGCGCTTGGCATTGCAGCTGAAAGGGCGAGATGCCCAGAAGCTCATCGACCTAGCCTCTCCCCTGCACGGCCTTTTTCCATAGGCGCAAGTGGATGACTTGCGCGAGCTGTCGCTCGCCCCTCTTTGAAGGGCTGCAGCGGCCCGAATCTCGCGAGCGGCTTGCTGACCTGCTTCAGGACGAAGTCTCCCGCAGGGTTTAGCAGGAGGTAGCTGGGGGTCGCCAGGAGTGGAGGTCCTGGTCCCAGTCGTCCGTCGTCGAGCGGGGGTCGCGCGTGGCTCACAAGATCATCAAAGGCCCAGCTGCTCCGCCCCTGCCTGTTTGTGCGGATGCTGACTATGGAGGAGGAGGGTCTGTCGGCTAGCCAGACCCCCCTTGGTCGGGCAAGAGGCCCTCGACCAGACTCTCAAGCAGCAGCTCCCGATTCGGAGCAATCCAGCTAGGGAGGAGGAGGGGAGCCCCCTGAGCTGGCCCGCTCAGGGCGACCTCGCGGAGATCACTGTAGAGCAAGCCCTGGAAGCGGCGGCGTCTTTTTCGCCGCCCACCAGCTTAGGCTGGGACTCTTTCAGTCCGCGTCTGCTCCTCCAGCTGCCCAGGCCCCGGTCCGATCTTTTGTTGACATCCTCAACTCTTGGGAGCGGCACCCGACGGTTGGCCCGATGTGGCTCGCCCTCATGGTTTTCTTGGACAAAGCGTCAGGGGGAGTCCGCCCGATAGGGTTGCTGCCCCTTTGGGCTCGGGTCTGGAGCAGAATCCGCAACGGGCTGTGCTCGAAATGGGAGCGCGCTTTGGACGATCGGTTTTTGCTGGGGGGTGAGCACGAGCACAGCCAGCGACAAGAGCGCCTGGGTGCACAACGCTCTTGCAGCGTATGCGCGGATGGTCCCAGGTCTTGAGGCTTGCACTCTTTTTCTGGACCTCCGCAAATTTTACTAACATGTTTCTCACCAGGAGCTGCGAGCTGCAGCAGAACACGCAGATTTTCCCCTGCCACTGCTCCGTGCATACTGTGCAGTGTATCGAGCGCCTCGCAGAGTGACTTGGCAGGGGTCGATCAGTCGCCAACTTTTCTGTAACGGCACGGTTATAGCCGGTTGCTCTGGGGCCGCCTCTTTGCCTCCTTTTGCTAGCCTGTCTGCGCCGCGCTGCCTATGCCAACCGCACGGTCTGGCTTAAAAGTGTGATAGACGACGTGTCCCTGCACGCCGTAGGTGGTGCAAGCACGGTCAGGCGCGAACTCGTCTCAGCTTGCACCACCACTGCGACGGACTTGAAAAACAAGGGCCTGCCCATTGCTCTGAACAAGCTCGGCCTTCTGTCTTCATCTAAGCCTCTGGCGGAGCAGGTTCTCGAGGATTGTAACTTGCCGCCAGAAAAGAAATGCCAGGTCCACCGCGATTTGGGAGGTGATGCGACCGACGGCTCGCGACGTCGGGTTTCCACCCACCAGGGCCGTGTCTTGGACGCCCAGAGGAAGGTTTCAAAAGTTCTCGCCCTCAGGGAAGCGGTAGCGTCCGTCGGGAACGTTTTCAGGGCTGGGGGCGGGGGGCCAACATCCAGGGCCCCCCCAATGGCAAGCTCAAGAGCCTCAGGGTCTAAGCGCTCCGTGCCGAGGGCCGCCTGCCGAGGGGGTGCTTGCTCGAGCTAGCCTCGATGTGCTCTCGAGGGGGGTGGTCTCGCGACCCACTTGTGTTGCTGACGGCCGATGCGATTCGAACGTACACAAACATCCTCCAATGACAGTTTGCTGACCGACCCTGTTTTTTTCGGCTCGTTTTACAGCGGCCTTTGCCACGACCGAGAAACCCAAGCCCTGGGCCCGAGTAACAGATCCCGTGGCCGCCCTCGTCCTCACTGTAAGCCGGGTGTGTTTTAAGTGTTTTGACCCCTGGAGGGTGGTGGAAGCCACAGGAGAGACCTGGAATCTCCGTGACCGCTCGCCTGCTTTTATTGCCCACAGGGCCAAGTTTGCTGCCAGGCGTCTCTCGGACGCGGCACGTTTGGCCAAGATTGGTGGAGGGAGGTCCTGGATCGGGGATACCTTTTGGCGCCCTCTTAATGAGCTGTTGCACCTCAAGGTCGCTGACGACGATTCGGGGGAGGTGGCTGTGGGGACTGGTGGTGCTTGGGGTTTTCGAGAGCAGCGAACCTTGAGGGGAATGGTCATAGGGTCGCACTGGTGCCAGCATCGACTGCATCAACACGACCAGGACCTATCTCAACAGTGCCTGCTCTGTGGAGAACAAGGCACCCTGTTCCAAAGGCACTTTGCGTGCCCAGCTAGAGACGCGTGGCGCCGCGACAATCTCCCAGCTGAATTGAAAGCCGCTGCTCATCGTTTGAATTTTTGCCCCGTGGACCTCCAGGAGCGTTTCGCGAGAGGCATCCTCCCCGATCCCTGCCAGCTCCACTCGCCTAGGCCTTGGGACCCGTCGTGGGAGTTCAGGGTTGAGGGGCAGGGTGCGCCGCCCATGCTCCAAGGGGGACCCGTTTTTTTTTGCGACGGCTCTGGTATGGACGGCCTTCTTTTATCCCTCGCTGAGAGCTGCGGGCTGGGGGATGGCTGTCTATGATCACGAGCGTCGCTGGGTGGCAGGGTGGTTCGGTTCCGTCCCACCCACGATGTGCCCAGATCCGGTTGCTAGAGATGGTGAAGACTATGCTGTTTTTGTGGCCGCTCGTTTCCTTGGCGGCACCTGCACCCTCTATCCCACCAGCCCTCTGGGCGTCAGTGGTCTAGAGAGTTTCCTCTGCCAACCCCCTCCCGAAGGGGTTTATCACTGTT
>CAUYUJ010006517.1:0-53096 GCA_963575745.1 Prorocentrum cordatum
CCGCATTGCCGAGCGGACCCCCCCTGCAGAGCAGACCCTCCCCCTGCAACCCAGCTCCCTCATCTTGCGGAGCGCCCCGGATCGGCGGCACTGGCCGGAGACCACTACAATAGCGTTCCTCCCGATGAGACTCATCGCCAAGCTCCGTGCCCAGGATCTTGTCGCGGCGGCGCTCCTCACACAACTGCATCTGTCGTGCCACCGATTCCAGAGCCCAGTGCGCGCGTGGACTCCTGGTGCGTGGACACGGTGACGTCGTCGAGCGCGAGCCTCATGTTGGACTGCCACTGCACAAGATGGCCCAGAGCACTGCCGCAGCTCTCCAGTATGAAGCGCGCCACCCAGGCCACGGTCCGCGGCCCGGGCACGGGCCAGTCGGCCCACTGAGAGGGAGCCAGGATGGCGACCGCATCTGCGAACGACCTGTGCCGCTGACCATTCGCGTCGTAGGGGGCCGACAGCGCGCGGCGGCCCGACGCGCCCGAGCCACCGCCAGCCGCGGGCCCAGGAAGCGCTGCTCCGTCATCAGCGCCTGCGAGAGCCGCAGCGAGCCCAGCATGCCCGATGACGGGCGCCGCGGACCCTGCAACAGCTGCCGCTCCGCCGCCGATCGCAGCCGCCGCCGCAGGGGGGCCTGCGGCCGCCAAGGCGGCGCCAGCTGCCGCGCCGCCCACCGCGGCTGGGGCACCGCCAGCGGGCATCACGGCGCCCGCGCCGCCTCCCGCCAGTGCCCCACCGCCGCCTGCAGGAGCCGCACCGCCGCCGCCCAAGAGAGCCGCCAAGCCACCCCCAGGTCCGCCAGCCACACCGAGACCTCCGCCGCCGCCTGCGCCTGCCGGAGCCCCTGGGACCGCCGCGGGCACGCCCTCCGGGCTCGAGCTGAGCGTCGTGGGCCGCGATGACGCGGTCGGTCTCCCGCGTGAAGCCGAAGAACTCCTGCGCCGTGAACGCCGGCTGGAAGTCGTAGATCGCCTGGCCCGCTGCAGCAGCGAGAACCGCCCCGCCAGGACCACAAAGGTGCCACGCGGCGATGTCCGTGATGTCGGCCGTGAAATGATCGATGAACAGGTCGTGGTCCGGCGAGACCATTGCAGCGTGAAGCGGCTGCACGGCGCTGACACGCACCGCCACGCGGCGGTGAAGCAGCACAGTGCCTGGCACATCATAAGCCACCAGCACCTCATCGCCGATGTTCATCTGGCGTCAGCACCTGCCCACGTCCGCGAGGTACTCGCCGATCGAGCGCGTCCTCCACAGCTGGCCGAAAGCCAACTCCCGAAGGAGGTGCCCACAGGATGCTCCAGAGGCCGCTGGTGAGGCGGAGCGCCAGGCGGCGAGCTGCGGCCACGCCAGTGGTGAGCACCTCCCACACGAGGAGTGCGAGCAGCCCGGAGCCCAGATCGCCGCCCCAGGTCAGCCGCCCTGACTCCGGCCCGGGGCACGCCGGGCAGTGATTAGGGCACAGGTCCCACGCGGGAAAGGCCGGCGCTGGCGAGCACCTAGCGAGGGCCACGCAGAGGTCCTCGACCTGCGCGACGGGCGGCGGCGCGGCCGCCGGGCAGCCCCGCGCTGGCGGGGCGGGGGCAGGCGCCGGCCGCAGCGCCTCTGGGGCGGCCGGCGCAGCCGACAGCGGGCGGGCGCCGCCCCACAGGCGCCCCAGCCAGGCCGCGCAGGCGTGGAACGCGACGAGCGTCACGCCTCGGGCCACGGGACGCATGCACGAGGCCCCGCGCGGGCCACCTGAAGCCTCCACAGAGAAAGGCTTGAGCCGTGGCGATTGCAGATATCGCAAGCTCGCAACCGCACGGCCCTCCCACGTTCTACGATTAAAGTTCAAGGACCCTCCATCATCATCATCATCATCATCATCATCATCATCATCATCATCATCATCATCATCATCATCATCATCATCATCATCATCATCATCATCATCATCATCATCATCATCATCATCAATCATCATCCATCATCACATCATCATCATCATCATCATCATCATCATCACCATCATCACCATCACCATCACCATCACCATCACCATCACCATCACCATCATCATCATCATCATCATCATCATCATCATCATCATCATCATCATCAGTATCATCATCATCATCACCACCAGCAGCAGCATCATCATCATCATCATCATCATCAGCAGCAGCAGCATCATCAGCATCATCATCAACATCATCATCATTATCATCAGCAGCATCAGAATCAGCATCAGCATCATCATCATCATCATCATCATCATCTTCATCATTATCATCGTCACCAGTAGCATCATCATCAGCATCATGAGCATCATCATTATCACTATCAGTAGCAGCAGCATCATCAGAATCCGCATCATCAACATCATCAGCAGCAGCATCATCAACATCAGCCCCAGCATCATCATCAGCATCATCATCAGCAGCGGACTCACAATCTTAACCATCATGATTAGCAGCATCGGCATCATCATCAGCAGCATCATCATCACTACCACCATCACCATCATCATCATAATCTGCAGCAGCATCATCAGCATCATCATCAGCATCATCAACAGCAGCATCATCATCGTCGGCATCAGCAGCATCATCAGCATCATCATCATCAGCAGAATAATCATCATCAGCAGCATCACCACCATCCTAACCATCATGAACGGCAGCATCAGCATCATCGTCAGCAGCATCATCACCACTACCACCATCATCATCATCATCAGCATCATCATCATCAGCATCATATAATCATCATCATCATCATCATCATCAGCATCATCATCATCATCATCATCATCATCATCAGCATAAGCATCATCATCATAATCTGCAGCAGCCTCATCAGCATCATCAGTATCATCAGCAGCAGCATCATCGTCATCATCAGCATCAGCATCATCATCAGCAGCAGCATCATCAGCATCAGCATCATCATCATCATCATCATAAGCAGCATGATCACCCGCAGCAGCATCATCAGCAGCATCATCCGAATCAGCATCGTCAGCATCATCATCATCATCATCAGCAGCAGCAGCATCAGCATCCTCATCTGCATCAGCGTTATCATCAGCAGCATCATCATCAGCAGCAGCATCAACATCATCATCAGCAGCACCATTACCACCGCCATCACCATCAAGATCCTCATCCTCATCCTCGTCCATATCCTGATCCTCATCCTCCTCATCCTCCTCCTCGTGATCCCCTCTTCCCGGACAGGGAAAGTCTCCCGATCGCCTTCTCGAGGTACTCCTTCTCTGTGATGGAGTTCCCCTTGTCGTCGGCCAGTCGCAGGTGGAAGTCGCGCAGCACCCTGTTTTACGCAGGCTGCTCCTCCTCCTCCTCCTCCTCCTCCACCACCCTCCCTTCCTCCTTACCTCCCTCCCTCCCTCCGTCCATCCCTCCCTCCCTCCCTCCCTCCTGCCTCATTCTCTCTCCTCCTCTCTCCTCCTCTCTTCTCCTCTACGTATCTTCCTCCTCCTCCTCCTCCTCCTCATCTCCCCTCCTCCTCCTCCTGCTCATCCATCTTTCTCCTCTCCTCCTCCCTCCTTCCTCCTCCTCCCCCCTCCTCCTCCTCCTCCTCCTCCTCCTCCTCCTCCTCCCCTCCTCCTCCTCTTCCTCCTCCTCATTCCTCCTCATCCGCCGCCTCCGCCTCCGCCTCCTCCTCCTCCTCCTCCTCTCCTCCTGCTCCTCCTCCTCCTTCCTTCTCCTCCTCCTCCAGCTCCTCCTCTTCCTTCTCATCTCCTCCTCCTCCCTCTTCCGCTTCCTCTTCCTCATACTCCTCCCCTCCTTCTCCTCCCTCCTCAGCATCATCATCATCGTGATCAACTCATACCTCCGCGTCCCCCTCTTTCCTCCCCATCCTCCTCTCCGCCTCCGCCTTCCCCCTCCCCCCTCCTCCTTCTCATCCTCTTCCTCCTCCTCTTCTTCCTCATCCTCCCTCTCCTCCTCCTCCTCCTCGCCCTCCTCCTCGTCCTCCTCCTCCTCCTCATCATCAGCATCATCATCATCGTCATCATCATCATCATCATCATCATCATCATCATCATCATCATCATCATCATCATCATCATCATCAGCATCATCATCAGCATCATCATCAGCATCATCATCAGCAGCATCCTCATCATCCTGATCATCAGCATCATCATCATCACCATCATCAGCATCCTCATCCTCCTCCTCCCTGTCCTCCTCCCTCTCAAACTCCTCCTCCTCCTCCTCATCCTCATCATCATCATCATCATCATCATCATCATCATCATCATCATCATCATCATCATCATCATCATCATCATCCTCTTCCTCCTCCTCCTCCTCCTTTTCCTCCTCCTCCTCCTCCACCTCCTCCTCCTCCTGACCATCACCATCCTCCTCCTCCTCCTCCTCCTCATCATCATCATCATCCTCATCCTCATCCTCATCCTCCTCCGCCTCCGCCTCCTTCTCCTCCTCCTCCTCATCATCATCCGCCCACTCACCCTCGTTCTCCACCTCCTCCGCATCCTCCTCCGCCTCGTCCTCATCTTCCTACTCATCGTATTCCTCCTCCTCCTCATCCTCCTCCTCGTCTTCCTCCCCCTCCTCACCTCATCCGCCTCCTCCTCCTCCTCCTCCTCCTCCTCATCCTCCTCCTCCTGCTCCTCCTCCTCCTCCTTTTCCTCCATTCCTTCTCCTTATAGTTAACTCCTCCCTGTTGCACCCCGAGGCCAGTTGTTAGGGCGGTCCGGGCGTTTCGCCTGAGACCTCCTCACCACTTATGACTCTAAAGCTCAAAAAGTGACGAAAGTTTCAAAGATGGAGGGCGGGTCGCTTTTAAACTGTGGCTCTCGCCTTAGCGCCGCGCACATTCGTCTTAAAAAATTGCAAGCGTTTCACGGATTGAGGGCGGGTCGTTTTCAAAATGTGGCTCTCGCCCTCGCGCTGCGCACACTCATCTGAAAAATGCAAAACCTTCACGGATTGAGGGCGGGTGGTGTTCAATATGTGGCTCTCGCCGTAGCGCCGCGCACATTCGTCTTACAAAATTGCAAGAGCTTCGCGGATTGAGGGCGGGTCGTTTTCAATGTGTGGCTCTCGCCTTAGCGCCGCGCACATTCGTCTTAAAACTCTGCAAGGGTTTCACGGATTGAGGGCGGTTCCTTTTCAAAATGCGGCTCTCGCCTTAGCGCCGCGCATGCTCGTTTTTCAGATTTGCAAGAGTTTCACGGATGCCCATGGTCAACGCACCAGAAATTGTGTTTTGGAAGGATGAAGAATTATGCGGGCGCAGCAGTTATGTTGGTTCACTGTGTTGAAGTCCCAAACACGGCGTTCCGGCGCGGTTCTGGATCGTCAAGACGCAGCAGCCAGGTTGACACGTGGTACTTAAATCCCGAGAACAATGTGTTGGCACGCTTCAAGATCTTCAAACTGTTGTCTTCCAACGAGGCAGCTTCCTCAATGGAAATGAACCGTTGTAGGGGCATACGAAGAGGGAGCTTGGAGGAAGGGTTAATTACAACATCGTTGATGACTCTTGGGTTCCCAATGGTCCTCCTCCTCCTCCACCTCCGCCTCCTCCTTCTCCTCCTCCTCTTATTCTGGAAAGTACACCAACTAGAGGCGGCAGCCTGGAACGTGCATCCTCCTCCTCCTCCTCGTCCTCCTCCTCCTCCTCCTCCTCCTCCTCCTCATCATCATCATCATCATCATCATCAGCATCGTCAGCAGCATCATCATCAGCATCAGCATCAGCATCAGCAGCATCAGCATCATCAGCATCATCAGCAGCCTCATCATCATCGTCATCATCAGCAGCATCATCAGCATCATCATCAGCATCATCAGCATCATCAGCATCAGCAGCAGCATCATCAGCATCATCATCATCAGCATCAGCATCTTCAGCATCAGCATCAGCATCATCAGCAGCATCAGCACCATCATCAGCATCATCATCAGCATCAGCATCAGCATCACCACCATCATCATAATCATCGGCATCCTCGTCGGCATCATCATTATCATCACCGTCATCAGCATCATCATCAGCAGTATCATCAGCATCATCATCATCATCCTCATCCTCTTCCTCTTCCTCATCCTCCTCCTCGTCATCATCATGATCATCATCACCCTCCTCCTCCACCTTCTCCCCCTTCTACCGCGTAGATTATCCTACCTCTCCCCCATCTTCCTCCTGGCTACAGGTAGGGAGTACATCGCATTCGCATCGAATGTCCCTTTGCTCCTGGAAACGCTACGCCACATCGCACGCAAGAACCAATGAGCCCCTCGGCAGCCAGACGCCAGCTGACGCACCCTCCTGCACAGGCACATGAGCGCCGTCGTGGGGAGCACGAGACCCATGGGTGCACTGAACCCACCAGCGCCCTCGTGGCCTAAAAAAGAGACCCCTCCCGCTCCCGCGCCCTCGGCCCCCTCGCCCGCGGCCGCGCCCCCGATCCTCGACACTCGTTCCTCGATTTCGGGCCTCGACGACGACGACGACGACGACGACGACGATGACGAGCGCGAGAGCGGCAGGCGGGCAAAGGAGGCGCCACAGGAATATCGGGAAGTACTGCGCCAGGTCCGCCGCCCTCTCGGCCTGGCAGAGACCAGGGTCGGAGGAGGAGGGCGGCCTGGACGCGGAGCGGAAAGCCCCTGGGCCCTAGAAATGGAGGGAATGAGGCGGAGGAGGAGGAGGCGGAGGCGGAGGAGGCGGAGGAGGCGGGGGAGGCGGGGGAGGTCTTGCACAATGTCTGTCTGATGTGCGTGCATTTCAATTCACACTCGCATGTGCAGGAAACCCAAGGCGCTCGCCTTAAGCTGCCCCGAACGAAACGATGCGGAGCAGGCGGACTCGACACCTCCGCCGAGAAGGCCTCCATGGACGTGCTTTGAGGGCGCCGCTATGGGGGAGGCGGCCCACGTTGGAGGATTTCTGAGCTTCTTCAAAGAGGACGCGCGTCGCCCCTACGGTTGGGAACATTTGCTCAGCGTGTCGCGGCGGCGGCCCCGGCGACATGCTATGCCCTGCAAGCGGATGGCGTTTCGCTCTGCTCCGCGGGGCGGGAGGCTGGGAAGAGCTCGGGACGTTGACGCTCGGGAACCTGGACGTGGTCAGCGTGTCGCGCCGCAGCGTGGTGGGCAGAGAGAGGAGGGGGTAGGGCATCCTTCTCAGATTGCGCATCGTCTTCATCAGTCGAGATCCTATCGAAATGGTGCGAGCCTCGTCGTCATCCTCATCCTACGTAAACATCATCGTTCTACTGTTGAACAACGTCACGCCCGTTGATAACATCGACAACAACATCGCAACAGTCACTATCACCACCTTCGCCATCAACATCATCGACGTCAACATCACCCTCCTCCCCACGACCATCACCGTCTTCGTCGCAATCCTCCTCATCCACCTCTCTTCCTCCCCCGCCTACTCCTCCCCCTCCCCCTCCCTCCATTTCCTCCCCCTCCCCACCCGCTTTCCTTCGTCCAATAGTTGTCCTTCTCCTCCTCTGTCCCCCCTCTTTCTCCGCATCCTCCCCTCCCCCGTCTCCGACTCAGACTCCTCATCCCCCGCATCCCTCTCATCCGCATCCTCCGAAGCCAACTTCTCCTCCTCGCTCCCCTCATCCCTCACATTATCCTCCTCCTCCTCGTCATCATCATCCTCATGTTCTCCTTGCCCATCATCATCATCATCATCATCATCATCATCATCATCATCATCATCATCATCATCATCATCATCATCATCATCATCATCGTCACCACCACAACCACCACCAGCACTAGTATCATCACAGCCATCACTATCATCAACAACAGCCTCATCATTAACCTCACCATCCTTCTCCTTATCATCACCATCGTCGTCCTCATACTCATCCTCAGCATCATCACCATCAGCATCATCATCAGCAGCAGCATCATCGTCATCAGCAGCAGCACGAGCAGCATCATCATCAGCATCATCAGCAGCATCATCATCAGCATCATCATCGCCATCGTCATCGTCATCCATATCCTCATCATTATCATCATCAGCAGCATCAGCATCAGCATCACCAACACCACCACCACCACCACCACCATCATCATCATCATCATCATCATCATCATCATCATCATCATCATCATCAGCTGCATCATCATCATCACCACCACCACCATAATCAGCATCATCATCATCAGCATCATCATCATCATCATCATCATCATCATCATCATCATCATCGTCGTCATCGTCATCGTCATCGTCATCATCATCATCATCATCATCATCATCATCATCATCATCATCATCATCATCATCATCGGCATCATCACCATCATCAACAACCATCGCCCTGGACAGTATCATCACCAGACTAATCACGCTAACCACAACCAGAATCATCGTACTCCTGGCATGATCATTGTCGTCGTCGTTGTCGTCGTCATCGTCACCATCATCATCATCATCATCATCCTCATCATCATCATCCTCATCATCATCATTCTCCTGATCCTCCGCCTCATCATGATCAGCATCAGCATCATCATCATCAGCATCAGCATCAGCATCATCGACATGAACATTATCAACAGCAGCAGCATCATCGTAAAAATCATCATCAACTGCATCATCATCATAATCGTCACCGACATCACCATCATAATCAACATCGCCCGCAGCATCAGCATAATCATCATCATCATCAGCAGCAGCACAAGCATAAGCATCATCATCGGCATCGTCATCAGCAGCATCATCGTCATCATCATCAGCGTAACCATCATCATCATCATCATCATCATCATTCTCGTAACCGTTGTCATCGTAATCGTAATCGATATCATCAGGCGCATCATCATCATCACCACCACAATCATCATCATCATCTCCTGCTACACCCCATGCCACCCCAACCATTTCTGTGTGGCGGGCGTCCCGGTCGATTCCACCGAAGGCGCAGCAGCGAGCGAACGAGACACACGGCAGAGAGAGAAGAGGAGGAGGAGGACCCAACGCACCCACACAACACCGAAGAGGAGAGAACAGGAAGAGGGAGAGGAGGGCGGGCCAGCAAAAGACTTGAGCCGACGCGGTCGCGGCGATATGCGTGACCACGACGGCCTTCAGTTCCACCTGAGATGAGATGTGCAAATACGGTCATATCCTGCTACACCCCAGGCCACCCTAACCATTTCTGTGGCGGGCGTCCCGGGCGACTCCACCGAAGGCGCAGCAGCGAGCGAACGAGACACACAGCAGAGAGATCCGCCGGCCCCCTTGTGGGGCCACCAGGCTGTAGGCGCGTGATTTGCAGTTTCCTCTACCAGTCGTAGGTTGTAGTTTCCAGTGTTACAGTTCTGCTTCTTGCTGGTTACTGTAACTAGTTGACTTCTTGCTGGTTACTGTAACTAGTTGATTGACCGCGCGAGGGGGGGGGAGGCCCAAACAGGATTTTTAGCCTCACCTGGGCGCGTTGTCTGAATTGCTGGGGGAGCTCGAAATCGACACCCCTCACGCAGATCCGCGGGGTCAGGGTCCAAAAACACAGGGGATTTGCCACATTTCTGAAATTCGGTGCCACCCCTCACGCAGATCCGCGGGGTCAGGGTCCAAAAACACAGGGATTTGCCACATTTCTGAAATTCGGTGCCACCCCTCACGCAGATCCGCGGGGTCAGGGTCCAAAAACACACGGGATTTGCCACATTTCTGAAATTCGGTGCCACCCCTCACGCAGATCCGCGGGGTCAGGGTCCAAAAACACAGGGATTTGCCACATTTCTGAAATTCGGTGCCACCCCTCACGCAGATCCGCGGGGTCAGGGTCCAAAAACACAGGGGATTTGCCACATTTCTGAAATTCGGTGCCACCCCTCACGCAGATCCGCGGGGTCAGGGTCCAAAAACACAGGGGATTTGCCACATTTCTGAAATTCGGTGCCACCCCTCACGCAGATCCGCGGGGTCAGGGTCCAAAAACACAGGGATTTGCCACATTTCTGAAATTCGGTGCCACCCCTCACGCAGATCCGCGGGGTCAGGGTCCAAAAACACAGGGATTTGCCACATTTCTGAAATTCGAACCTATCACGCACATCCATCGCAAGGCGTGGTAACCCAAACTGCGAGAACTCCCTCGGCCCTTTCATCGCAAGGTGTGGTAACCAAGCCCTTAAACCATACACGTCTTACCAATCGCCAGGTGTGGTAACCCCTCTTGTGATCAGTTGGTTTTGCTGATTGCGACTCGGCTTCGCATGAAGTTTCGATACTGCTTCACGACAGCGCCAAGGCCTCATGACTTAGCTCTTCCATGGCCCATTCTCCGAGAGAGGGGGCCGGCGGCAGGAGACGGCCCTTACGGATAAGAGGAGGAGGACCCAACGCACCCACACAACACCGAGGAGGAGGCCCGAGCCCGAGAGGAGAAATGGCGACGGCAAGACGGCGCCGAGAGAACATAAACTTAAGAAGGAGCACGAAGAACATGAACTAGAGTACTTATCAGAGACAGGACAGGCAAGGGAAACCAAACGCTTGAAACCTTGATATCCTGTTTGCCTTGCAATGAAATCGGAAAACAGCTACAAAACTTGACAGGATAAGGTTCGGCAAGGCGGGTCCACAAGATCCCAAAAACAGGGTCAAGGCCAGAGAGGACCATGTGGGGCTTACCAAAAAAAGAGCAGAGGCCCAATCTACAACTGCACCGCGGCCTCACGAGAACGCCAGAGTGGTGACGGGCCCAGCAGGCCACACGCGTGAACTTCCTTCAGCGGGCCCCGAACGAGCACATGTCGACGTCGAACGACACGGCGTCGCTGGACCCCACCTGGGCCGTCATCGCAGGTGTACTCCAGACCCATGAGCCTCCTGGGTTCTCGACGTAGACGGGAGTCCCGAGAGCGCGACACAGCGAGATCAGGCTCAGGGCGTATCGGAGATGCTGGTTCCCGAGGTCGACGGCCGCCTGCGGCCCGGCTGCCAGGTTGGGCAGCCCCCAGACGTGGTCCTTTGATCGGATAGTGCACCAAGAAGAGCCAGGCGGCCCGTCTGGCCTGGCTCCAGGATGAACACGGCAGAGCGATCCAGACGGCCGAGGCGACCCCGCCTCGCACGATCTGGCGAACAACAGGATTGTTGAGATCAAACCACAGCTCCGACGCGAAATCCATCGGCAGCGCGGCGAGCCCGCGGCGGCGCAGCGCTGCTGACAGGCGGCCAGTCCCGGCGAACAACTCCAGGACAGCAGTCCGAGGAGGAGGAGGCGACGACGGATCGATTTCGTCGAAGGGCCCCCCCCCCGCATGGACCAGCGAGCTCTACCGCCCGCGCAAGGTCAGGCAGAGCTCGGGCAGCGGCGCAGCCAGCTGGAAGGTCAGCGGCATCGCGGCGTCCATCGGCTGGCCGAAGGAGAGCACGCGCTGGCCGACGCGCCGCAGCTTGGTGATGATGCGAGCGTGCATGGCGCGCTGCCTGAAGCTCTTGTCTGAGACCCAGCCGCCGCGCAGCTGGACGCCGAGGGCGGATCGAACCTTCATCATGCTTATGCCGAGCGAGCATGGAAGGAGAGACCAGATCCGCGACGACTCCGATGGCGCTCGGCGTCTCGGGCCGAGGAGCGCGGGCACCAGGGAGACAAGGGGGTCGATCACCTCGGCGAAGTCCTGGAGGCCCATCTTCCCCGGTCGTCTCAGCTCGCCTGGACGCAGCAGCAGCGCGGCGAGCCCCGCGCCCTCGGCGTCCGCCACGACGGGGGGGGCGACCTGCACGGTTGTCAGCTGGTCGCACTCCGACGGCCAGAGGCAGCACGCGACGCTCTGGATCACGGCGAAGGCCTGCTCGACCTGGCCGCGGCACAGCACCGCGCTGGCCGGCGGCGCCGCCAGCAGCCACGGCAGCGGCATGCGCATCCCGTTGGGGGGCGCACTCCCCCCAGCCCACCAAGCTGCGGGAGGCGCGGCCGAGCGTCTGGTCGCCCCAGCGGCGGAGCCGCGGCAGGAAGAACCTCTGGGCAGCCGGGAAGGCGAAGCGTCGCCGCCGATGGGGTCGTGGAGGTTCAGGTAGTCGAAGTAGGTCACCACAATGACGTCCCGTTGGCCCCAACGGCTCCAGCCCGGGTGGAGCTGCGAGCACCGCCCGACGAAGGCGCCCGCCATCCTCTGGTAGTCCGTCAGCGCGGCCATGCTGGCAGGCCGCGGCTCGAGGTAGGCGATCCCCATCAGGAGCATCCCCTTCGAGGCCTCGCGCTGGCAGGCGGCTGCCGCCAGCGGAGCAGCAGCTGTCAGGATCCCAGCGCCAGCAGCCAGGAGGGCGGGCTGGAGCGGAGGGGCCAGCCCTGTCGGCAACGGGGGCCGGGCTGATCGGCCCCGCACCCCCGCAGGAGTCTCGATGATCACGGAGACGGTCACCAAGAGCAATGGCCACCTCGGCGTCGACGCCCTTGATGTAGCTGAGGCCGCGCGAGGGCCCGTCGGCGGGGTTGAGCTCACTGGGGGCCCACCTCGCAACGACGCGCAGTCTGCAGGCCAAGGGGTATGCGCAATCTCCCGCAGGACGCTGCGCTGCTGGGTCGAGGACCCGCGGCCCTTGCCGATGGCGAGGGCGAGTGCTATATTGTCGACCAGGCACACGATCCTCTTACCGAAGGCGTCCGCAGCCCCGAGCTGGCGGCGCAGCGCGGACGCGACGGCGAGCCCCTCAGCGCGGTAGATGTCGAAGGAGTCCCTCCACGGGAATGAGTGGGTGATGGCCCAGCCATCCTCGGCAAGCAGGTTCGGGTCGACCTCGCCGAAGGACTTGCCCCAGTTCTTGGCCTCGTCCGTCGGCAGACAGCCAGGATCACGAATTGCTGCACCAAGAGAGCCGGAGCCAAGCGCATGGTCACGGGCGCGCGCCGACTCCTCGAAAAGGCATCGCCATCTCTCGGCGGCGCGGCCAATCTCGGCCACGGCCTCGCGGTCGCAGCGCCGGCGGCAGACCCCGCAGCCCCAGCCGGAGGCGTCGCTGGCAGCGATCTCGCTGCGCCAGTCCGCGCCCGCGAAGACGACGAGGGGCGGCAGTGGAGAGCGGGGTTGCCAGAGGTCGCGGCGCACCGAGGGCCAGAGCGGCATTGCCTCGTCCTTCGCCGCCAGGATGAAGGCGTAGACCGAGTCGAAGATGGCCAGCGAGCATCTCTTGAGCAGCATGACCCAGGTGCAGTGGCCAATGACAATCTCCAGAATGGACCCGCGTATCTTCGGGCGCCAGAGGAGCTCTTCAATGGCGCAGCGAAGGCGCCAGGCTCGCCGCGCAGAGACCCGCGCGGAGCGGCGGCGCCCATCAAGCTCGAGGCCCACGAAGCTGGTAGATCTGGCAGCCTCCACCTGCTCGCGGACGACAAAGCCGAGGGAGGAGAGCCCCCGCCCGACCTCGCGGCCCGCGGCCTGAACCTCGGCGCGCTGCGGGCCAGCAACGAGGTAGTTGCCCACGTGCGCGGCGCAAGCGGCTGGCAGATTGGGCGCGAGCAGCACGCCACGGCTGCGGTCGCGGACCTGCCGCGCGGGGCCGACGCGGGCCCGGGCGAGCGCGGCCTCGGAGACTCACTGGCAGAGGTGCAGGGCCCAGGACCAGCCCATCGGCAAGATCGTGAGCTCGGGGAGCAACCAGTCGGACTCGCGCATCGTGACACCGCCCAACTCAATAACACCAGCGAGCCCAGCGCGCACCAGCGGCAGCGAGAAGTACTCGCACAGGTCCTCGGGCACCAGCATGGCGTAAAACGCGTTGGAGATACCCCCGCTGCTGAACCACGCGCCGCCGCTGCCCTCCGTCTCCATGCGAGCGAAAGCGCTACCAGTGGGCAGCCCGGCGCAGGGCGGCGGCTTGAATCGCGCGCTGCAGATCCGGGCGAAGAAGATGAGCCGCTGCCGGCCCGAATTTCGCGACCGCGAAGACCCCGTGGGGCCCACGGCGGCCGCGAGCAGGGGAGAGGCGCAGCATGCCCCTGCCAAGGAGCTCGCTGATGAACTCCCCATAGGTGACAGGGCGTCGTAGTTTAGGATCAATGTAGGGTTGAGTGAGTCCGAGGTCTCGCCGAAGGGCCGCTGCTTCCTCGGGCGGGCGTAGCACGCGGGCTTTCGAATACTGCAGCCACAGACGGTCAGCCTCCAGAAGTGCGCCATGAAGCGCCACCGGCGCAGAGCCGCCTGAATGCCAGGACAGGAGGCCCTGTCTGTAGGAGACCACGTTGCCGCGCCCCGCAGGGTAGAGCGGGCAGAGCAGATGTCGGAGAGCGAGCTCGAGCGAGAGATGTCAGAGGGCGGGCCGCCGAACTTGACATACTGCGCAGCGATGTAGCCGAGCGACCGCTGCTGCAAAACTGCGGGGCGCTTCCGTATCGGCGGCGACCCGCCCCCGCCAAGCCAGTTGAGCGCCCTGATACCATCGCTGGCCCAGCCAACCCGAGCCAGAGCACCGGCGCGACCGCCGGCATCGCGGGGGGCGCCACGAGGAAGAAGTGAAAGAGGGAGAACTTTTCGCTGACGACTGACGGCCACGGCGTGGGGACCACGACGTCAGGAGCGAGGGGCCAGAGGGAAGCCCTCCAGGATGGCCAAAGTCCCGGCAGCCGCCGCAAGCACGATGAAGAGCGCAGGCTAAGATTTGCCAGCCTTGCCCGCGCTGCAGCCCTGTCCACCGCCTCAGCCACCAGCGGGCGGGCGGGGCAGCTGCCGCTCGTCACGCGCCTTGCGGCGTTCCTTCGAGATGGCTGAGTCGGCGGCAAGTTTTATGGAGATGCACTCGGACAGGGCTTGCCAAACCATGAGCCCACGGGTGGACTGAATCCCCGTGAAGAGGAACTGCTCGTGGCTTCCGTTGCCGGGGGGTCGCGAGCACACCAGTTTGTCCGTGTATCTTTTTCTCGCACAACTGGGGCTGTCGGGCGATGAGCTCCATCGCGGCAGCGTTCGACTCATCGATCTGATCGTGCGACAGGGCGACCTGCACGATCCGCGAGAACTCGTGATGCACCGAGGCGATGGGGCCGTCCACTGGCACGGTCGACCCGAAAGCGGCCTTCCAGGCCAGGTGATATGCCCTCTGCAAGCCTCTGTGTTCCACCTGGTACGTCGGGACCCAATGGTACGTGGCGGGGCCATGCCCGCCCCGAACGGGAAGGCTCGTCGGCCGCGCAAGCTGGAGCCAGTCCCTGACATCCCGATGGCGTAGCCCCTGCACGTCGCACGCGGTCGCGAGGGTCCGAAGGTTTCCAAGCCTGGCGGCGGCCCTGCCATCGACCGCGGGGGGTGCGGCAGCGACAGCACCGTCACCTCCAGCGGCAGGCGGGGCAGCAACCAGCGCGGCGGGCCCCACAAGCCCTTCGCCCGCGGCGGGAGAGCTCGCCGCGCCAGCAGCGGCTGCCGGAGCGGGGGCGGGGGCGGCGGCAGCGGCACTGCCTGCGGCAGCAGGCGCAAACGCGGCGATGCGACCTCCCAAGGGAGCACCGTCTGCAGCCGCGGCGCAGTCAGGAAGGGCACCATGGCCTCCAGCACCACCAGGAGCAGCAGCGGCCGCAGAAGAGCCCGCACCATCGTCGCGCCACGGCTCGGTCATCTTCGCGGCTCCGCGGAAGCAGGCCCGCGCCACCTGGGAGACCGTCGACATCGCGGCGAGGTGAAAGTGCCGCAGTCCAGGTGCAGTGACGGCGCCCAACGGCGCAGCGGCGGGGCCCCCCTCCTTCCACCAGTTGCGGGTGCCGGCGCCCCCAGCATCGTACTCGTCGGCGTGCACGTCAAAGTCGGGCGCGAGGACAGCGTAGTGCTCCAGTCCGCGAAACGAGAACGCAACCACGACGCGCTGGTGAGCCAGGCGAGGCCCAGCGGCAGCCGGCAGGCCACACCGCGCGGCCTCCCAAGCCAGGGAAGGGCCGAGGCCCGCGGCCCGTCTCGCCCGAGGGGCAGGACGGGCAGGGCGAGGGGCAGGCGCACGCTGCCTCCCTCGCGCCCAGGCCGGTGGCCAGGCAGTCAACCAGCGGCACCAGGAGCTCGGCGGCCTCACCCAGCGCCGAGAGCGGGCCCGCCTTGAGCAGCGGGAGGAGCGCGGCCGCCGACGCGGCCGCCGCGGGCGCGCCTGGGACCGCGGGCTCGGAGGGCGGCAGCCACCAGCGAGCCAGGAGCAGCAAGAGATCGTTGCTTGCGAGCGGGAGGCCGATCCCGGAACCAGTGAAGCGCATCCGGGTGGAGGCCTCTCCCTCCAGCAAAAGACGTGAGCCGACGCGGTCGCGGCGATATGCGTGACCACGACGGCCTTCAGTTTCACCTGAGATGAGATGTGCAAACACGGCCATCATCAGCATCATCATCATCATCATCATCAACGTCGTCGTCGTCGTCAAGGTCGTCATCATCGTCATCGTCATCGTCATCGTCATAGTCATCGTCATCGTCATCGTCATCGTCATCGTCATCGTCGTCATCATCATCACCATGCCCACCATCATCATCCGCCTCCAGCTCTAAAACCAACTCTGGCTCCGACGGTCAACGACAGCTCAACAGGTATCGGGTGAGGCTCGAAGCGAATCTGCACCAAGGCCGAGGACGAGAGGCATGAGGACTCGGACGAGCATGAAAGCAAGAATGGAGCTGGAGTCGAATGCGGCCCTAAGGTGGGATAGGTCGAAACGGAGAAGGAGCAGGAGGACGGTGAGGAGAAGAATGAGGTCCTCCCTCCTCCTCCTCCTCCTCCTCCTCCTCCTCCTCCTCCTCCTCCTCCTCCTCCATCTTGCCTTGAAGTAACTGCTCCTCATCTCACCAGCAGCCGCAGCCGTGTTTATAGGGCGGGTTGGAAGTGTCGCCTGAGACTTCCTCATCGCTTTGCAAATGCAAACCGTTACACTGACGGAGGGCGGGTGGCCTTATACAGCATGCGGCTCGCGTCCTGGCGCCGTTTGAAGGCGAGTACCACCTACAAATCTGGATGGCGGCCCGTTTCAGAATGATACCCTCGCCTTGGCGCTACGCGCGCTGGCCGCAAAAGCCTGCATAGCCTACAAGGATGGAGGTCGTTTTTGTTTTTTTGACATGGGACTGTCACATGAGAGTTCCTCTGGAACTGTGATGCACATATACAGATGCATCCGTTACATGGATGGAGGGGGCCCTTCTCAACGTTGAGCTCCCGCTTGAGCCGCCCCCCACCAAAAAAAACATGATTGTAAAAGTGTGCAACACTTACACAGATGGAGCGCGGCTCTTCTTCAAAATGGGAGTATCGCTTGGCACTTCCGTAAGTCTGAGAACCGACCTAACCGCACTCCCAACAGCTAGAAGGACGCAGGACTGCTACTCGTCCAACAACGAAGACAGGCAAATGACAGGCCCCTGGGGCGCGCGTACCTCAAGGGGGGCTTCCTGGATTCCCGGTGCGGAAAGAATGGCATCATGAACGTATGAGGAACGGACTCGGGACGTGAGGGTGTAGTGAAGCATCGTTGCTGCGTCCTGGGATTCTGCTGGTCCTCCTCCCCCTCCTCCTCCTCCACCCCCCCTCTTCCCTTCCTGCTCATGTTGCTGCTCCTCCCTTCTCCATCCCTCCTCCTGGAAACAACTGATACATGCCTCACTACCAGGCATGTCGTCAGGGCGGGCCAGGCTTTCCGCTTGGGATTTCTTCGCCGCCTACGATATGGAGTCTTGCATCCCCCAACAGGTACACAGATGGAAGGCAAACCGTATTCGGAATGAGGCGCTCGTCGTGGTGCCGCGCACACCCGTCTTCAAATAACAGCTGCATAGCCAGTCATTTTCAAAATGGGGCTCTCGGCTGGGCGCCGCGCACACTTGTCACGAAAGTGACCAAAACATGCAGGGAAGGCAGGAGAATCCTTTTCAAAATGGGGTCCTTACCTTGGTGCCGCGAACAGTTTCCAAAAGTCGATGGCGAATCGTTTTCAAAATGGAGCTCTCACCTTGGCGCCGCGCACGCTCGTCTTGAAAGTGACCAACAGATGCAGGGAACGAATGCGAGTCCTTTCAAAATGGGGCCCTCGCCTGAGTGCAGCAGCTACATGGACGGATGGCAGCTCCTTTCCAAGATTGGGATCCAGCTTGCAGCTTCGTAGGACTTCAAGACCAGAAATCTGGACCTGCGGATGAAATGCACGGATAAAGGGCGGCTCGCTTTCAAAGCGGGGCGGACGCTGGGCACTTTTAAACGTTGTAGCCCCACCTTTGTCGCATCCCTTCTGGATGTAAGGAACGCACACCGGCTTACTAGTGCGACATGTCCTCCTCGGAGGCGCGCGTCCGACCCGAACACATAACTATACCCATCTTGTAGTAGATCGTTTCCCGAGCGATGTGGGCAGAAAGCGCCCGCGACGACGCACATACGATAAGATTTCTCGGTGCGCGCGTCGCCCCTGGGGGAGGGGGGGGAGGGCGACGCACATATAGTATAAGTATGCTGGGGTGACGCCCGCCGAAGGTAGAAGGACGCAGGATATTATTTCGAAACGGAGCTCCCGCCCGAATTGCGGGGCTCACGGGGCGCTCGTCGTTCAAAAGGGGGACACTCCTCGGAATGAAGAAGGACTGCTTCCGGGGACGAATGAGGGGGGGGCTTGGGAGGGTGGATTGGAATATCTTTGAGACATCTTAGGTCTGCTCTTCTGGCCCTTCTGCTCTTCTTCCTCCTCCTCTTACTCCTTCTCTTCCTCCTCCTCTTCCTCTTCCTCCTCCTCCTCTTCATCCTCCTCCTCCTCTTGATCCTCCTCATCCTCCTCCTCTTCCTCCTCATCCTCTTCCTCTTCCCCCTCCTCCTCCTCATCCTCCTCCTCCTCCTCTTCCTCCTCCTCCTCCTCCTCCTCCTCCTCCCCCATCCCTTCTCCCCAACGCGCGCGCGGGGGGGAGGAGAGGGAAGGGGGAGGGAAAAGGAAAAAGAGGGAGAGGGGGATGCGAAGGAGGAGGAGGTGGAGGGTGGAGTAGGAGGAGGAGGAGGACGACGACGACGACGACGACGACGGAGGTCCTCCTGGTCGGCCTTCTTTGCCTTGACGTGTATGTGCTTCGCTAAGTGCAACACAAGATGCAGGTCGTCGATGGCCTGGCCCAGAACAGGAGCGGGCCATGGGAGTAACGGAAGCAGCCAACCAGCCACGAGTCACGAATGCCAAGCGGCGCTGCTCCTGGACGAACTGCCCCGCGCTGAGGGCAGCGCGGCAAGCAAAAAGCGAGCATGAACTATCGAAGGTTCGCACGGATTTCCTGGCTCGGCGCTGGGCCCCTCCCCCTGGCGCGCGGAGCGCGCCACGGGCACCGCTGGAGGCGCCGCCCTGGGCAGCCCGGCGCCGACCCGAAGCCCGCGCAGAGCTCCGAAAGGGAATGTCCATGCCGTCGATCATGCTTCGAAGCGCGGCGGCAATGGCACGCCTCGCGGCGCAGCAGATCGCACAGCTGCCCAAGGTGCGATTGCACGCCTCGCGGCGCAGCGGATCGCACAGCTGCCCGAGGTGCGGGGCCAGGCTCTGCTCATCCAGGCGCGCGCGGCTGCGCGCAGTGCTCGATGTGGCGGAGTCCCGAGAAGAGGACGGATCCTGCACCTGCGGGTCCCCAGTCCTTCTGGCGACTCAGAGCAATCGCGCTGGAGGCTTCTCGTGGTTCGCCGCGTCCAATGACCTCTGCTCGGCCCTGGAAATGCCAAGAAACGTCTCCGGATGAGATACCGGCCCCAAGAAAGGATCGGTGGCGGCATCCGAGCCCTACCCCCACCAACCATCGATTCTCCTGAATCGATGGGAGGCGGGGGTAGGGTTCGGATTTCGCCACGTGTTCGACGAATTCCGAACCCTACGCCCGCCGCCCATCGGGTTGCCTGAGTCGCTGATCAGCCAGGGTAGGGTTCGGATTTCGCCGCGGACGGTAGCGGCGGACGGGGTCAGCAGAATGGAAGCCCTAAGCCGAAGGTAAAGAGGACACTACACACTATGCTATACCTCGTGACACTGGAGCATATGAGCATCACCAACGTTATCAAGCGGCCAGGCACAAACGGAGCCATGCTAGCAGTGGGCATAATTAGTTTGTTTGCACGGGGCCGATGGCGGTGCCGAATGACAGTCAATGATCGAAGCCTCCACCCTGGGTGAGAGCAGGAACAGATAGAGTGGGCAGCGAGGATGCCAAAATCTGCAATGGATGAGGGAAGAGAGGAGGAGGAGGAGGAAAAGGGGGAGGACGGAGAAGCACTGACTGAACTCCAAAATTAATAGGGTGTCTCACGTGCACTCTGCGGGGGTGTCCAGGCAGTTCCACGGCGATCCCTGCAATCGAGCGGATAAAACTGGGACATTTCCAGCATCGAACTATGACAGCGGAGTCATCCCACTCCACCACATTAGCTAAAGTAACAAATACAGTACGTAGTCAAGGGGAGGGTCGAGGGAGGGAGGAGCGGCAGAGAAGAAGAGGTGGACGACTGGCAAAATGCAAAGTCTTCTGTCAAGCTGAATGGGGGGGTGGTCATTACGCAAGTCGCCCCGGCAAGCTGGCAACCCAGTGGCACCGAGTAAACTGGGAAGCCAGGCAGAGAGTTGAGTCGTGCAAGGGCAGGGAGGGGGAGCTGTAATGCTATGTCGTTCCCATGGGGACCCATCGGCCACCTCGATGCCATCGAGCACAACGGAGCAACTCATCAGAGAGGAGAAGGAGGAGGAGGAGGAGGAGGAGGAGGAGGAGGAGGAGGCGGAGGAGGAGGAGGAGGGGAGAGACGGAGGAACACGGGCTGCTTCCATCCAGCGGGTTCAACATTGGCATGAAAAACCTTGTCGTGATTCGATGTGGTACTGGGCAAGCACACTGAGGTGCTAGCATTAGGTCGGGCATGTCCTCCTACAGGCGGATTTTGGAGGACGAATGAAACATAGCCAAACAAATACTCAACTAAATTCAAACAAAACTTCCAACTCCCCTTCTTCCCCTTCGGGGAGGGGCTTACCCCTCCCCCTAACCCCCTCCCCTGGACCTGGACGAGGGGGTCCGCGACCGATTGGAGAGTCCAAGGAGGCCTCGGCGACAAGGCAAAAATCCATGATTTTCCCGAGACTCCATTTTGGCCTCCAGGCGGTGGGGGGGGTTAATTGACCACCCCCCTTCTTCGATCGAACTCCTCCAAGATGGTCCCAAGATGGCCCCCAAGGCCGCCAAGAGTGCGCCGAGAGAGCCCCAAGAGGCGCCCAGGAGGTCCCAAGAGGCCCCCAAGAGGTCCCCAAGAGGCTCCCAAGAGACCTCCAAGAGGCCCCAAGAGACCCCCCCAAGGCGCCCAAGACGCTCCAAGAGGCCCCCGGCACTGCCAGGAACCCCCAAGACGCCCCAGGAATACTCCAAGGAGCTCCCAAGAGACATCGGAAGAGACTCCGAGAGGCATCCAAGAGGCCTCTGGCCTTTCTGATCGCCCTCCTCCTCCTCCTCCTCCTCCTCCTTTTTCTCCTCGTCCTCCTCCTCCTCCTCCGATCGATTCCTCCGCCATCCTCCCCCTTTTGGGGTACGACGGCTTCCCCAGCCCTTTATTCCATTGCATGCTTCTCCACATCCCTTATCAGGGCAACTCCCCTGGGCACCCTCTTGGATGGGTTGGTGGGGTTGCTGTTTTGTTCGCAACCGCTAGCGGACAACCGCGCGGCGTCGCCAGTCGAGTGAAGCCAGGCCTTCGTGGAGCAGGGCGACCAGCTGGCAAGCGTGAGTTGGTGGGGTTATTTTTTTGGGTCGGCGGCTCCCTGGCGAAGGTCAAGAAGCGGGTCAACGTCCGGGGCGACGAACGAAGATAATTGGCCGCAGTGGCGAATGCACATGCAAGGGACAAAATGACCCTCATTAGACGCCAGTGGCGTCGGCAGGTGACCGGCACAGACATCCCAGCGGGTGGGGACGCCACGGCGCGGCGACCGGCGGCGGAACGGGAAGGAGAAGTCGCCCCTTCGGCGCCAAGTTCCAGCCGAACCACAAACGGGGGCCAAGAGGTGGGGGGGAGCGGGGGGGGGGGGGGGGGGGGGGCAAAAGCGAGCGACAGCCAAGGCTCACAGCAGCACCACGAGTAAACGATGGTGCGGCAAAAGGGGGGGGCCTGACTCATCAAGACTCACTGAAGCAGAGGTGTAGCTGAAACCCGTCATAGCGCCAACCAGAGGAGGAAGACCACTGGTGTGCGCACACGAGGTTGAGCCACCTCCAACATGCAGCCAGCGCGTGCACATCGTATCCGACTCTCGCGGTTCGGGGGCAAAACGATGCAATGTACTGACGGGGGCTGGTAGCAGACTGATCTGCTAGGGAAGCGACCACGAACTGCAGAAGGCTGAACCACTCGATGCAGGACCACTCCCTGGCGAAGCCAGACATCGGGTGACACCGATGTATGGCTGACGGCCGCACCCGATCCACACCTGTCACGCAGCCCGGGCGGAAGCCCCATGCTGGGTCAGCGACGAACCAGGGCGAAACTCAGACAGGAGGGGGGCGCGGCCAGCCGCTGAGCACCGGTGTCACTGTGGGATAGCGGCCACCATCCTCTAAAGTACCACTGGCGTGCGTGCACAAGGCAGGCAGCCACCAGCCGGTAGCCAGCGCACTCACATCGCATCCGGCACACGCGGTCCGGGGGCACAACGATGCGATGTCCAGGCGGGGGCTGGGGCTGGGGCTGCGCCAAGAACGAACTGGACCGCAGAAGGCTGAACCACTCGATGCGGGCCGCTCACTCGACGAGGCCGGCCACCACGTGTATGGTGGCCAACCACCCCCACTCAACACCTGCCACGTTGCCCATGCGGAAGACGGATGCGTCCGAAGCCGGGGCATGCGGATGGCTGGCAGCTGCCGAGCTGCTGGGCTGTACCATTCGCTGGCGGCGTGCTGACTTGCCAGAGCTGGGTCGGCACTGATGTCCCCAGGGCAGGTCTCAGGGCGGACGCTCTTCAACGGTCGATGCAAACTACACTGTTGAAAGGGGGAAGCGCAGCCAAAAGCCGCAGAGACATGTGAATGAGAGGAGGGGGGCGAAGCCAAAAGCCGCAGGACATAGATAATGACGCCCTGGGCCTCCACGCACGGAACTTCTTGACCGCGGGCGCGCTGACGAGCCAAGGCGCCCTTGTAGAACAACGCTGAATCGACAACGAGGGAGCAAGGCCCCCTGGGCCGGTCTCAGGGCGAGCGCGCATCTGCGGCCGCGGCAATCTTCGCGCGGGCGGGGGGCGCAGCCAAAAGCCGCAGAGATCTTGCGAATGAATGAGGAGGCGGAGGAGGAGGAGGAGGAGGAGGAGAAGGAGGAGGCGCCGACAAAGCCCAGGATCCGGGGACAGGGCCACTCGATGCGGGGCAGGGGGGCGCAACCAAAAACCGCTGTCACTAATGTATTGAAGGAGGAGGAGGGTTGGACGGCCCTCAGGAGCAGCGCTGACTGCTCGGAGTCCGCTCGTCCATAGACGCCCGGCGGTCTCTGAGGTGAGGCACCCGTCGCTGCAAGGGGGGGTCTGGCGGCCTGCCCCCTTGGAGGGCGGCCAGCGCCGTCCAATTCTATGGACACGTGTTGACTCTCTCCAGATACCTCGTCAACGGACGCCTCTAGGTGCCCTACGTGAGCCTCGTTCTCGGCCTCTGGGCTCTGGGGGCTGGGTGGAACCTGCAGCTGGGCCTCCGTGCCTCACACGGGGCACCCTTCACAGCACCTCTTGTCCAACGGTCCATCGTTGTTCCTCATCGGCCTCCTGCAGGGGGGGGCGCAGCCAAAAGCCGCAGAAAACAAATACACGGCGGGGGGGTGGGAGATGCAGGGGCATCCCAGCAGTCCGCCGGCACATGTGGACCACGCTGGAGAGGGCGGTGCCACCGTCGCCGCTGACCGACAGAAACGGGATGCAAGAGTACCAGAGCCACAGAGGGCGGACCCTGGACCAGCGGCGGCCCCCCAGGAAGCCCGGCGCCAAGATGCAAGCCACAGGAGAGCCCGCGGGACACGCAGCCCGCGCCCACTGCATTCGCTGAGTCCGCACTTCTGCACAATACCTCATGTCAAACGGTCCACCGTTGTTCCCCTCGGCCTCCCACAGGGGGGGGGCGCAGCCAAAAGCCGCTGAACACACGTGCACGGCGGGGGGTGGAAGCTGCAGGTACATCCCGGCAGTGCGCCGGCCCAAGTGGGCCACGCTGGAGAGGGCGGTGCCACCGTCACCGCTGACCGACAGAAACGGCATGCATAAGTACCAGCCACAGAGGGAGGACCCAGGACCAGCGGCGGCCCCCCAGGGAGCCCGGCGCCAGGATGCAAGCCACAGGAGAACCCGCGGGACACGCCGATCATGCACACTGCAGACGCTGAGTCCACACTTCTGCACCGCACCTCTCGTCCGACGGTCCAATGTTGCTCCTCCGCGGCCACCTGCAGGGGGGGGCGCTGCCAAAAGCCGCTGGACACAGGTACACGGCGGGGGGTGGAAAGCTGCAGGGATGGTATATTCCATGGAGATGCACGGCACGTCCGACAACAGCTCGTCAGAACCAAGAGGGAGAATGTATGAGACTCCCAACCGCGCTGTTGAGCACGGTGTACACCTCGTAGTCAACAGAGAAGGTGGATCCCAGAGTAGAAAACCAGACTGTCCACGGCATAGCCACACGCGCAGCACGCAGACAGGGGGGAAAGTTACTGAGGTCGACGGTATAGCCACCCACGCAGCACGTAGACAACAGCCAGGATGAAGAAGTAGAACTTCTGAACGAAACAGACGTCGAACACATACCACGGTAGCAACTCGCAAAGAGCATACGATGAGGGGGGTTGGCGCGTCACGAAATTGCGGTCCGAATACGCGCTGCCACGGACGAAGGGGGCACCAGCCGAGCGTCCCACATCCCGGCAGTGCGCCGGCACATGTGGACCACGATTGAGCGCGCCCAGGGCCGGCGGGCCCGGAGGCGCCCCTCCCGCAGGCCGCGACGCAGGGCAGCAAAGGGCCTGCTGCCAGAGACCATCCTCCTCGCACCTGATCCCCACGAGTGCGATGCCGTTTCAAAGTGTGAGCCAGCAGAGTGTGTTTACGAGAGCCCCATCGATCTACGATTGGACATCCAAGTGACACGGCAGCAGCTGCACGCCGAGAACATCTGCGCACGAGGGGGGTGCAGCTAACCGCCGCGAGACACACTCTCTGCAGGGCAGCGACGGGCCTGCTGCCAGGGACCGCCCTCCACGCACCTGAACCCCGCGCGCGCGATTGGTGGGGGGCACTTTTTTTTATCTGCGGCCCAAAGGACGGTTCCAGAGGGCGGGTCAATCAGGCTGTCTGGGGCACAGAGCCAGATAATTTGCGAAACCAGCCGTCACTGTCGACAGCCGACCGCACCTGCAAGCATGCCGAACGGAAATGGAGACGCATCTTAGCGTCGACAAGTGGGAACGGGCGCGGGAAGAGTGCGAGGGGTCGCCGAAACGGCGCCAGCCCAACACGACGGAGCAAGCAGGAGAAATGCCAGCGGACCAGAAGCCAACGCCGGGATGCACAAGCGACCACGAGAGCAAGCAAGATAATTGCCAGCGGGCCAAAAGCCAACGCCGGAATGCACATGCGAGGAACAAAGTGAACCTCATTAAGCCACACAAAAACGGCACCCAGCGACAGCGGGGCGTCGCACAGCGGCGCCAGCACTCGACAGACCGGGAGACGAAGGGGCATAGCAGGCAACTGCCATCCTGGGAACCCTCACTCACGGAGCACCTGATTGCTCGATGCTGGCATCTCGCACCCTGTGCGTGAGGTAGCCGAAGAGCGCCTGCCTAGTGGGGGGGAAACGCCGCTGGGCAAGGTCACCAGTCGTCGGAGATGCGCCGGGTGGAGCGCATGGGGTGGGCCTTAGGCCGGCGACCCCAGCCATCCAAAGCGCGTGCCCTGGCGGGCAAAACGGGCCCATGTCCGAGAACGGGGCCACAGTGAACCGCGGGCAAGAAACGCAGCCAGTACCGCACGGACAGAGGACCCACGAGTCACTGTGGGATCTATACGCAGTGCTGTGAGAGGTACACCTCGCCCCCAGGAGGTGACGCAAGGGTATTAAGGCCGGAGCCTGTCGCTGCGGTGAAACGAGCCCCTGTCGAAAAGGAACCGCCCCGACGGCGGTGGCCCGCGGGGGCCCCTGCCGGTGTGGAGCGCACCTTGCGAACGCACACGTCGTCGGCCCGCCACAGCAGTCGTCGTGAGAGAGGGGGGGGCGCAGCCGATAGCCGCAAGTCAGTGGAATACAAAGAGGGGGGGAGAGCCATGAGGCGACACGGACCGTCGAGGACCCAACATGGCGCAGTCGGAAGGTGGTCGGCGCAGGGCGCCTGCCTGGCGGGGGGGGCGCCGCCAGGCAAGGCCGCCAGTCGACGGGAGTGAGAGAGATGCACCTCACCCCCGGGAGGTGACACCGGCATTAAGGCCGGGGCCTGCGGCTGCGGTGAAGCGAGCCCCTGCCGCGGGGGAGCCACCTCGTCGGCGGCGGCCCGCGGGCGCAGCTGCCAGTGTTGAGCGCGCCCTGCAGCGAGAGATCGGACACGTCGAATGGCCAGCCACAGCAGTCGTCGCGAGGGAAGAGGGGAGGCGCAGCCGATAGCCGCAGGTCAGTTGAATACAAGGGGGGAGGAGCAGACCCGCCAGCGCGGTCGGCGTCGCTACGGGCCAGGTTTCGGCCCAGGGGCGGCGGGGAGACTGGAAGGTCGCCAGTCACAGAGGCTAGGCAGGGCGTCCACCTGCTGCCACGAAGACGCGCTGGGGGAACGTTGCGGCCGCGCTGCCGCTGTTCCTCGGCGCTCGAGCTCGCGCCATTGCCAGGGAGGGAGGGGCCAGGGCAAGTAGTGTCAGCCAGGGGAGTGTGGCGGTGGGTGGTTGCCTGTTCCTGTTCTCGCCCATGCTCCCATTCCTGCGCTGGCGCCACTTCCACGCCCTCCCCGTGGGCGGCCGGCAGCTCCTGCTCATCGGGCTCTTCCGGCTCCTGCTCCGCATGCTGCTCACGTTCGCTGCTCTGCGACTGTTCTGTTGCTGCCGCTGCTGCCCTGCTGGTGCGTCTGCCCGCTGGGAGCCTGTTGCGGCGGCCGCGGCGGCGCCAGCCGCGGCGGGCCCAAGCGCGGCAGCGCGGGCACGGCGGCCGCGGCGCCGGCCGCGTGGCCCGCGGCCGCAGCGGCGGCCGCCTCCGCCACGGCCGCGGCGGCGGCGGCGGCGGCCGCCGCGGCGCTGGCGGCCGCAAGGCGGCGGCGGCGGCACCGGCCGCCGAGCCCGCGGAACAGGCCCCAGCGGCGCCCGCGGCGCCGGCGGCGCCCGCGGAGCCAGCGGCCTCGCCGGCGGCGGCGGCGCCAGCGCCGCGCCCGGCGCCAGCGGCGCCTGCGGCGCCAGCAGCGTCGGCGGCGCCCGCGGCGCCAGGCGGCGGCGGCGCCCGCGGAGCCGACGGCGCCGCCGGCGCAGGGGCCGCCAGCGGCGCCGGCGGCGCCCGGCGGCCGCAGAGGCGGCCGCGGCGGCGGCGGCCGCGGCGGCCGCGGGGGCGGCAGCGCCGGCGGCACTAGCCGTAGCAGAAGGCGGCCCGCGGCGGGCCGCGCAGCCAGGCTGCCAGCAGGGGGCGGCGGCCTCGGCGGCGGCCGCGGCGGGCCGCGCGGCCGCGCTGTCAGCAGGGGCCGCGGCGGCGGCCGCGGCGGCGGCCCCGGCCGAGCAGCCGGCCGCCGCGGCGGGGGCGGCGCAGGCAGCAGCCAAGTGCAGCGGCAGGCCAGGCGGCGGCGCTGCGGCGGCCACGGCAGCCGCGCCGGCGGTGCCAGCACGGCGTGCGGCCGCCGCCCGCCGCTGCTGCCGCCGGCAAGCCGTGCGCGCCGACGGCGACATCAAAGCGGGGCTTGCGACACAGAGACCCACGGCCGCGCGAGGGCTCACCGTGGGGATCGTGCGAGAAGAAAGAAAGCCTGCTGCAGGCGCGCACGCCTCGGGCCAGCCCCATTGAGCCAGAGGGGGGCTTGAGCCAGAGGGGCTTGAGCCAGAGGGCTTGAGCCAGCTACGGATTCGTGGGGTTACGCGAAGCGTCTAGAATATGGCAACCCCCCACGCTCAGCCCATCGGACACGATGTACTTCGCATGCTTAATGGGTCGATTATGCTGCCACTGCGGATTCGTCCTCGTGCGAGTGCCATAAAAACGTCCACTAACACAACGCGCTGGCGAAGCACAGAGGAAGACGGGGAAACGTGAGCTGGAGGCAGCTGAAGAGATGATAAGCAGCATCGGAGGCGGCAGGATAAAAGGCAAAAAGCGGAGCAAGCCACCGAGAACGAGCAGGATGGAACGTATAGCTGATAGACCCGGAAAAAAATATCCCGGCAAAGCAACCTAACAGCGATGTGTAGAAGCATATATGAAAGCATTCCCCTTAAGATTCAGATGAAAATCCAGTTGTAGAATTCTGCTGTTCTCGCAGTCGTAGTCGCATTCGCGATGACAGTCGCAGCGGCAACGGCAGTCGCAGTCACAGCCTCAGCCTCAGCCTGCCTCAGCCTCAGCCTCAGCCTGCCTCAGCCTCAGCCTGCCTCAGCCTCAGCCTCAGCCTGCTTCAGCCTCAGCCTCAGTCTGCCTTCAGCCTCGGCCTCAGCCTCAGCCTGCCTCAGCCTCAGCCTGCATCAGCCTCAGCCTCAGCCTCAGCCTGCCTCAGCATCAGCCTGCTTCAGCCTCAGCCTCAGCCTGCCTCAGCCTCAGCCTCAGTCTGCTTCAGCCTCAGCCTCAGTCTGCCTTCAGCCTCGGCCTCAGCCTCAGCCTGCCTCAGCCTCAGCCTGCCTCGGCCGCAGCATCAGCCTGCCTCAGCATTCAAAATGTGGCCCAGGAATGGAGTTCTGGGAACTAGAAGAACACGAAGTGGCCTACAGTTGGCTCCGGGCATTCAAAATCATGCCCAGGAATAGAGTTCTGGGAACTTGAAGAACACGAAGTGGCCTACAGTTGGCTCCGGGCATCCAAAATGTGGCCCGGGAATGGAGTTCTGGGAAATCGAAGAGCACGAAGTGGCCTACAGTTGGCTCCGGGCATCCAAAATGTGGCCCGGGAATGGAGTTCTGGGAAGTCGAAGAGCACGAAGTGGCCTACAGTTGGCTCCGGGCATTCAAAATGTGGCCCGGGAATGGAGTTCTGGGAGGTCGAAGAGCACGAAGTGTGTGACTGTTTGCGAAAAACGAGTGCGGCGGCAGCCGCGGCGGCAGCCTGTCCGGGTCCCGCCCCGACCCCCCTGAGAAGTCATGATGCTCTCTTTTGAGACCACTGGAAACCTATCAGCAAGAGCTGTTAGGTAAAAGCGATTATCCCGGCAAAGCAACCTAACAGCGATGTGTAGAAGCATATATGAAAGCATTCCCCTTAAGATTCAGATGAAAATCCAGTTGTAGAATTCTGCTGTTCTCGCAGTCGTAGTCGCATTCGCGATGACAGTCGCAGCGGCAACGGCAGTCGCAGTCACAGCCTCAGCCTCAGCCTGCCTCAGCCTCAGCCTCAGCCTGCCTCAGCCTCAGCCTCAGCCTCAGCCTCAGCCTGCAGCCTCAGCCTCAGTCTGCCTTCAGCCTCGGCCTCAGCCTCAGCCTGCCTCAGCCTCAGCCTGCATCAGCCTCAGCCTCAGCCTCAGCCTGCCTCAGCATCAGCCTGCTTCAGCCTCAGCCTCAGCCTGCCTCAGCCTCAGCCTCAGTTTGCTTCAGCCTCAGCCTCAGTCTGCCTTCAGCCTCGGCCTCAGCCTCAGCCTGCCTCAGCCTCAGCCTGCCTCGGCCGCAGCATCAGCCTGCCTCAGCATTCAAAATGTGGCCCAGGAATGGAGTTCTGGGAACTAGAAGAACACGAAGTGGCCTACAGTTGGCTCCGGGCATTCAAAATCATGCCCAGGAATGGAGTTCTGGGAACTTGAAGAGCACGAAGTGGCCTACAGTTGGCTCCAGGCATACAAAATGTGGCCCGGGAATGGAGTTCTGGGGAATCGAAGAGCACGAAGTGGCCTACAGTTGGCTCCGGGCATTCAAAATGTGGCCCGGGAATGGAGTTCTGGGGAATCGAAAAGCACGAAGTGGCCTACAGTTGGCTCCGGGCATTCAAAATGTGGCCCGGGAATGGAGTTCTGGGGACTCGAAGAGCACGAAGTGGCCTACAGTTGGCTCCGGGCATTCAAAATGTGGCCCGGGAATGGAGTTCTGGGAAGTCGAAGAGCACGAAGTGGCCTACAGTTGGCTCCGGGCATTCAGAATGTGGCCCGGGAATGGAGTTCTGGGAGGTCGAAGAGCACGAAGTGTGCGACTGTTTGCTTAAAACGACTTCTGCGGCACCCTGTCCGGCACCCGCCCAGACCCCCCTGTGGAGTCATCTGCTGCTCTCTTTTGAGACTACTAGAAACCTATCAGTCTTCGCTGTTAGGTAATAATGCTGAAGCTGCGAAGCACATGGTGCCGACACACGACATGAACCATGCAACTAGGCAGGCGCGGTGCATCGGAGACGGAGTGCGTACTGACCAGTCGAAACAACCATGGCCTGCTCATCGATTGCCCCCATCGAGTTGTAAATGAAATAGGAAGACAACAGTATGCAGAGCGAGAAGATCTGCATGTCGCAACTTGCGGTCCTCGGCAATATGGACAACTCGGAAGATAGGAGGCAAATGAAAGATGAAGTAGCGGAGGGGGCGGGGCAATACCGTGAGTAGGGATAGGAGGATGACATAATTTCGCACCGAATGTGAGTGTACTGCCGCCCCCTTTCTCTGGCGGCTGGCGTTACAGGCCCTCCAGTGCAGCCGCAAGCAGACTCGCCGATCCTCCTCCGCCTCATCCACGAGGCGGGTAGCAAGGATGGCGCGCACCTCTCAGGTGTGATCGGAAAGAGCCCGTCGTCGGAACCTGCTCTCTCAAACAAAGATCACTGAATATCTGCCGACGGCGCTTCATGCTCCTGCCCTCCTCCTCCTCCTCCTCCTCCTCGTCCTCCTCCTCCTCCTCCTTCTCCTCCTCGTCCTCCTCCTTTTCTTTCTTAGACAAACAGGGAGGCGCGTGCCAGCGGCGTCACGGCCTCCTCCTCCTCCTCCTCCTCCTCCTCCTCCTCCTCCTCCTCCTCCTCCTCCTCCTCCTCCTGCTCGCCTGTGTTGCTGCTGCCTCTCATTAACCTACGCCATTTGGCTGCCTTGAGGAAGGGTGCGGAGAAGTGTGGGGGGGAGGAAGGAGCAGGAGGAGGTGGAGGCGGGGCGGAGGAGGCGGAGGGGAAAGAGAGGAGGATGAGGAATGGGAGGACCAGAGTAAGCCCAGGATGCATCAACGACACTGCAATACACCTCCCCGTCCCAAGTCCCATCCTCGGAAGTCCCTACAAGCCTTACGTTTCACCACAAGAAGCGCCCGCTGCAAAGGAGAGCACTCTGTGGGCATGCCCTTCAGGCGAGAGCCCCGCTTTGAAGAGAAACTGCCTTGCATCCTTCGAGCGATCCACATGGAGCGCGGAAAGGTGTAGGAGCCCAGAAAACCTGCTGACACCCGCTTGCGGGGACTGACAAGGCGTGCGAGACATCTAGCTGTCACCCATCCCCCTTTCCCCCTCCCCTAGGCTCCAAAAACCCGTTTAAGCCATCCCCACCCCCCGGGGCCCATGAGCTCGTCAACGCTTCTCCCAGGGCTTCCGGAGACCCCAGAAACCCCCAAGACGGCCCAAAAGGTCCCAAGCAGAGCGCCAAGATAGTCCAAGTGAATATCGAGCCGGGGCTGGAAGGCGGCCCACGATGCCCCGAAGAGGGCCCACAAGTGCTCCCCGAGAAACACCGAAGGGGACCCAAGAAGCGATCGTCACAATCCCTTTGGAAAACGTATATGTACCGCATACTCGCCTTTTCTTTTTGACAGGAGCCCCAAAGATCGTCCCGAGACGGCCCATGAGGCCCCCGAGACGGCCTCAAGACGGCCCAAAAGGGCCCCTAGACGGCCCCAGCGGCTCCCAAGACGGCCCGAAAGAGCGCCAAGATGGCCCTAAGAGCCGCCCAAGGGGGGAAACACGAATTAACATTTCGAGCCTGTCCTCTCAAGATGGCTCCAAGAGACCCCCGGAGGTCCCCGAGGCGCCTCCAAAAAAGTCCTTGGATGTCTCGACGAGGCCCCCGAGAAGCCCCCAGTGGGCCCTCCCCAAAAAGCCCGCCGGATTCCCCCACGAGCCCTCCAACAGGTCCAACCCGGGGGTCGGCGGAATGGCGCAGGCCACCGGAATGAACGGTGCACCCAATGAGAGCCCTGCTTTGGAAGGGAACCACCCCCATCCGTGTCACCAACCTGCCCGCCCACCGGGCTGAGCGCAGCATCAAACTCAAATCAACCTGTAGAGCTCCATGCAGGGCTGCAGCCCCGCGCTTTATAAAATCATCCCGGCAAAGCAACCTAACAGCGATGTGTAGAAGCATATCTGAAAGCATTCCCCTTAAGATTCAGATGAAAATCCAGTTGTAGAATTCTGCTGTTCTCGCAGTCGTAGTCGCATTCGCGATGACAGTCGCAGCGGCAACGGCAGTCGCAGTCACAGCCTCAGCCTCAGCCTGCCTCAGCCTCAGCCTCAGCCTGCCTCAGCCTCAGCCTGCCTCAGCCTCAGCCTCAGCCTGCTTCAGCCTCAGCCTCAGTCTGCCTTCAGCCTCGGCCTCAGCCTCAGCCTGCCTCAGCCTCAGCCTGCATCAGCCTCAGCCAGCCTCAGCCTCAGCCTCAGCCTGCCTCAGCCTCAGCCTCAGCCTGCTCCAGCCTCAGCCTCAGTCTGCCTTCAGCCTCGGCCTCAGCCTCAGCCTGCCTCAGCCTCAGCCTCAGCCTCAGCCTCAGCCTGCCTCAGCCTCAGCCTGCCTCAGCCTCAGCATCAGCCTGCCTCAGCATTCAAAATGTGGCCCGGGAATGGAGTTCTGGGAACTCGAAGAACACGAAGTGGCCTACAGTTGGCTCCGGGCATTCAAAATCATGCCCAGGAATGGAGTTCTGGGAACTCGAAGAGCACGAAGTGGCCTACAGTTGGCTCCGGGCATCCAAAATGTGGCCCGGGAATGGAGTTCTGGGAAGTCGAAGAGCACGAAGTGGCCTACAGTTGGCTCCGGGCATCCAAAATGTGGCCCGGGAATGGAGTTCTGGGAAGTCGAAGAGCACGAAGTGGCCTACAGTTGGCTCCGGCATCCAAAATGTGGCCCGGGAATGGAGTTCTAGCAGCGCCAAGAGCGATTTTGCGAGGATGTCCCAAGCGATTTGGGCTTCGGCGGCAGCCGCCCGGGTCCCGCCCCGACCCCCCTGTGGAGTCATCTGCTGCTCTCTTTTGAGACCACTAGAAACCTATCAGCAAGAGCTGTTAGGTAAATTCCCACCCAGAGAGACCCCCGCCCTTCCGCCGCCATGCTGCACCCCATCCCCTGTGCGGTCCCCAGAACGATCTCCAAACGGCGTCCAAGACGAGCTCGAAGTTCCCGACCAGCCATAACTGGGGAAGCTGTGGTCCTTACCCCTTACCCCCCTGAGGGAACCCATCGCCTCGACGATCTCTCGAGAGGGGTGTCGAAATCGATGGGTCCCCCAGGGGGGTAAGGACCACAGCTCCCCCAGTTGTGGCTGGCCTGATTTCAGACCGTTCTCAACAAGCATTCGGGCCAGATCTCGGCTCCATTTTGGCCCCGTCGGGACCCCTTCTTGATCTCCAGAACCGACACGCCCAACTTCGGCAATAACCTGGCACCTCCAAAAACATGTCAGACCCAAAGGTTTCTGATAATCTTGGCCTCCACGATGGTCGCCCGGACGCAGCTTCTACCTTTCTTTGGGGCTCCTCTGGAGCTTTTTCCAGCATGCAACGTTCGCCGGCGTTTCTGGACGAGCTCTGGGGCCAATCTTCGACGATTCTGGGCCCAACTTCGCCCCCAAAACGATGCCCAAACAGGCCTAGGTACCGGCATGTTCTCAATTAAAGGCTTGGGCCGTCCAGAAGCCCGCCGCGCTGCCTTGGGCCCATCTTCACCCCTTTCTGGCTCTTCTCGGGGCCCTCTTGGGCACTTCTTGGCCTCAAGTGGGCTGTCTTCAAGCCATCTTAGATTCATGTGGGGCGGGTCCTCGAACCGACGGAGGGTATTCGCCCAGCGGAATACGACAGAACAGCGCCAGCATCCCTGACACTCGCGACGGGGGCGACGAGTCGGCCGACACGCGGCACTCCTGGGACCACTCGACGATGAGATGGAGCGACTTCTCGGCCCTCTTCAAGCCCTTCGTTTCGCTCATTTGAAGGCCCCCTTGGGCCGCGCCCGAGAAATCTAGAGCCGTCTGAACTTTGTGTTCGGCCATCTTCAACACACCCGACAAGAACTGGAAAGGGCCAGCGGTGAACGCGAAGCGTTTCTAATAAATGATCCATTTCTGAAAAGGAACCGCCCAACGTCCGTGGCACTGCTCCACGAAAAGCACTTCTGGCCACTAAACTTGGAAGTCAAAAAAACGCCGACCCTGTCGGCGTGTGAAAGGGGCTTAACTGTTCGAGTCATCGTCTCCGTCAGCCGTCGTCTCCGTCGTCCCCTTTCCCTGCACCTTCCTCCTCAAGCTTGTCAGCGAGAGAAAAATCCGCCGACCCCTTGTGAGTCTCTAGGCGTGTGAGATTCTCTCCCCCCCATAATCCTCCCCCTGGGACCCCAAACCAGAAATCTGACCCCCCCCCTTAGGCCGCGCATGACCCCCGGCTGAACTCACCAGGGAGGGTCTGGCCCTCCCCAGGCTCGCTTGGGAGCTCCAAGACAAGCCCTGGGGCGTTCCAACAGGTCCCCAACACGGGCCCACAGGGCCCATCGTCGCCGAAAAGTCGTTCCAAGACGCCCACAATAACCCCCAGACGGCCCAAAATGGCCTCCAGAGGTCTTCCAAGAGGGCCCCCAGAAACAAAAATCGCCCTATTCCCGACGGAAAGCGTATATTTCAAGCACATCCGCTCTTGGGTGTTCGGTACGCCCAAGACGGCCCAAAGGGCCTCCAAGAGGGTTCCAAGACGGCCCAAGAAGGCCCCTAGACTACTAAAAAGAAAGCCCAGACGGCCCAAGAGGCCCCAGGACGGCCCCAAAAAAGAGCCCAGAGGGGAACCAGCACGGAAATTTCCAGCCTTCCGCTCCAAGACGCCCCCAGGTTGCCCCAAAGAAACCCCCAAGAAGCCCCAACAAGGCCCCAAAACGCCCCCAACAGCCCCCCAGGAGCCCCCCAAGAAGCCCAACAAGTGCTTCCAACACGGTCGTGGAATGCAGTCTTGGACGCGCAGTAGTTTATAGAGGGGTCGGCGGATGTGGCGTAAGCCTATAGAATCTAGCACTGTCTAGCAATGTCGCTATCGAGTCGAAGGGAAGCACCTTCCTTTTGATCCCTCCCCTGCCGGGAAGGAGAGTCGCGAGGGGGGTCCCAGGGAGGGGTCCCAGGTCAGATACGCATCCCCCCCTGGGGGTCCCGGGGCCTCAGACAGTACCAAGACAGGCCAAGAGTGCCCCAAGAGGCCCCCGAGACGGTCCAAGAGGGCTCCCAATCGGCAAACGATCAGTCCAAAACGTCTTCACGCCCTCCAGACTGCAGGACGCCCCAAGAAGCCTCCAAGAGCACTCCCGAGGAGGCCCCAGTAGGCCAAATTCATTGATTTCCCACCGGTACTTTTTTAAGATTTGGGCATTCTCGTCATTAAATTCCCGCCGCTCCAAGACGACGCAAGAGGCCGCCCCCAAGATCGCCTCAAGACGGCCCAAGAGGCCTCCAAAAGGGCCCCAAAACAGCCCAAGAGAACCCCAAGACAGCCCAAAACGCCTCCATGACGGCCCAAGAGGCCCCCAAGACGGCCCCTATACTTTGAAGTGGCGCAGGCTCTGAAAAACGAGCGTGTCTGGCGCGAATGCGAGTCCCATTTTGAAAACCAACTGCCCTCCATCCTTGCAAGTGTTGCAAGCGTTCAAGACGAATACGCGCGGCGCTCATGCGAGAGCCCCGTTTTGAAAAGGAAACGCCCTATGGGCCGTCCATCCAATACGAATGCGCTGCACGCTGATGCGAGAGCCCCATTTTGAAAACCGCCCCTGCGGCCCTGTAGCTATTGCGAGCCCTCAGGGCGAATGCGCGCAGCGCTAAAGCGAGAACCCCCATTTTCAAAACCACCACCCCTCCCGTCCTTGTGACTGTTGCACGCTTGTAAACAGAAGGCGTGCAACGCTAAAGCGAGAACCCCGTTTTCAGACAGCCCCCCTCCGTCCGTGCACCTGTTGCACATTGCAGGCCTCGGGGTCGTAAATGAGGCAGATATGTCAGGTGAAACGCCTGGCCTGCCCTGCCGACACGCCTGGGGGGGGGCGACAGGGATGAGACATCTATACATCTAAGGATAAAGGGGTGGAGGAGGGGCCAGGGCAGCAAGAAAGGGAGAAGGAGGGCGGGGGAAGGCGGAGGGCGAGGGCAAGGAGGAGAAGCAAGAGCAGCGGCGGGTGAGGAGGAGGGGGACGAGAAGGCTGACGACAACGACGGCAACGACGGCGGCGGCGACGACGACGGCGTCGACGACAGCGACGCCGACAGCAATACGGCGGCGACGACGACGACGACGACGACGACGACGACGACGACGACGACGACGACGACGACGACGACGACGGCGGCGGCGGCGGCGGCGACGGCGGCGACCGCGCGCACCGCTCCTCTGCGTCGAGCCGAGCCCCTCCGTGTCTATTAGGATGCAGTGGTAGTCGGCCGCAAGCTGAACGGGCTGGCCCCAGATCCAGAGGCCCTGGCCGCGGGCCGTCGCCGCCGCCGTCGTCGTCGTCGTTGTCCCCCTCCTCCCCCTCCTCCTCCCCCTCCTCCTCCCCCCTCCTCCTCCTCCCTCCTCCTCCTCCTCCTCCTCCTCCTCCTCCTCCTCCTCCTCCTCCTCCCCCTCCTCCTCCTCCTCCCCCCCCTCCTCCTCCTCCTCCTCCTCCTCCTCCCTCCTCCTCCTCCTCCTCCTCCTCCTCCTCCGCCTCCCCCTCCTCCTCCTCCTCCTCCTCCTCCTCCTCCTCCTCCTCCTCCTCCTCCGCCTCCTCCTCCTCCTCCCCTCCTCCTCCTCCGCCTCCGCCTCCTCCTCCTCGTCCGCCTCCTCCTCCTCCTTCTCCTCCTCCTCCTCCTCCTCCCCCTCCTCCTCCGCCTCCTCCTCCTCCTCCGCCTTCTCCTCCTCCTCTTCCTCCTCCTACTCCTCCTTCTCCTCTGCCTCCTCCTCATCCTCATCCTCCTCCTCCGCCTCCGCCTCCGCCTCCGCCTCCTCCTCCTCCTCCTCCTCCTCCTCTTCCTCCTCCTCCGCCTCCGCCTCCGCCTCCGCCTCCGCCTCCGCCTCCGCCTCCTCCGCCTCCGCCTGCGCCTCCGTCTCCTCATCATCCTCTTAGTATTGGTATTAGTTGTCCCGTTATGATTCGCATAATTAGTATAAGTATTAGTAGTAATAGTGGTATTCCTTTGATTAGTCTCAGTATTACTAGTAGTAGTACTAGTATTAGCCTTCGCTTTCTTATTATTATGGTTGCTATTATTATTCTCCTTAACAATATTATTCGTATTCTTAGTATTAGTATTACTGTTCGTCTTCCTGCTAGTATTCTTATTCGTCTTAGTAGCATTATTATGAGTAGTATGTGTAGTCTGTTTCGTACGTGTCGTATTATTATGAGTATTAATAATAATACTCGTAGTATTATTATGCTACTGCGTAGCATCTGTATTATTATTCTACTTCGCAACATGATTCGTATTAGTACGCGTAGTCTTCTACCAAAGATTAGTACGATTGTTCGTCGTCGTATTCTTATTAGTCTTATTCGTACTGTTATTACGTTTCTTCTTCGCATTCTTATTATTATGAGTCCTCCTCCTCCTCCGCCTCCTCCTCATCATCATCATCCGCCTACGCCTTCTCCTCCGCCTGCTCCTCCTCCTCCTCCTCATCTTCCTCCTCCTCCTCTTCTTCCTCCTCCTCTCCTTCGTTTTCTTCTTATTATTCGTATGTTTCTCCTTCTTCATCTTCCTCCTCACCTTCCTCATCCTCCTCCTCCTCTTCTGCCTCCTCCCCCTCGTGTACGTATTTGTCGTATTACTAATATGTTTATTCTTCCTCCTCCTCCTCCTCCTCCCTCTCCTCCTCCTCCTCCTCCTCCTCCTCCTCCCGCCTCCTCCTCCTCCTCCTCCTCCTCCGCCTCCTCCTCCTCCCCCTCCTCCTCCTCCCCCTCCTCCTCCTCCTCCTCCTTCTCCTCCTGCTCATTCGAAGCCAAGTGCTACTCGCGGGCAATCGACGAGCAAGCCTCACACTGCGTGCGGTGAGACGAATCTCGCGATGAGAGTGTCGAGATTGAGAAGATCCACGGGTACGACCCAGCGAAAGCAGGGCAGCCAGGCCGGCCGGCAGGGACACTGAGAGCAGGGCAGCCCAACAGTAGTAGAGCGATGCAGCGAACTGCGGGCGTGCAGGGCCGCTGGCCATGGAGAGGCGACAGGACTCAAGATCTTGATGGAGTTACTTACAGGAAAATGTACAGTGCAAACACACACACACACACCATGTGTGAGACTCGAACGTACTTCAAGCTGCTTAATAAACGTGGTGTGGATCGCGTGGAGATGTAGGAATGGGAGGTCCTTCGCAGGGGGTGAGAGTGTTAGACTGCGCTGGAGGTTTTCGGCGCCCGCGGGGGGGGGTCTGGAACAGGCTGTCGGGCGGGGTGGAATCGAAGGGGGGGGCCTATTGGACAACGCGAAATACGCGTTCAGGCTTGCTTGGAAGATGCCAACCATGTACCAAGCAAGTTCCACGTACGCTTCCGCGCATGCTGGCACGCACGGTGGCGCGGCGCATCGAACTGGTCTGGCACCCGGCTGGCTTCGCCCGACTTGCACAGAGGAGCAACACCGGCACCACCAGAAACTTTCGGCGGTCCGCGCGGAGTGCTCGGGTCGGCGCTGGACCCCCATTCTCGGGCGCGCGGAGCGCGCCAGGGGCCAGCGCTGGAGGCGCTGCCAGGGGGGGTCCAGCGCCGATCCAAAAAAAAACCTGCGTGGACCTCCGAGAGCTTCTGCCTATGGCGTGTTGTCCTGTTCTGTGCCTGGGGCCTGTGAGCTGTGTCCACGGGTTTTGAGGCACAAATCACGGCCAAAACAAAGATGCACGCACGCGCCAGGGAGGGCGGCCCAGTGCCGACCAAAGAGATTCGCGCGGGCCTCCGCAGGGTTGCGTTCACGCAGTCTGGTCACGGAACCCAAACGGGACGTGCTCGCCCAGCCACGCACCGCGCACATGAATTTGTCCCCCAGCTCGCGAGGCCGCCCTCATGTCACGAACGCTCGCGTAGTGCCCACCATCGAAACTCATGCAAATCCATGTACGCGTGCGTCGTTGTCTCGATCCTGATTATGTTTCCGCCTGCTACGTGCTAGCGCAAGATCCGCACACACGTTACCCGCCAGCAGTACTACATCAACAACTCACAAGCCTGAATATCGGGAGCCCCCACTCCAATGCCATAAGTTCTGCAGAACAGGATGATGTTACTCGATGAAGTGGCTTACCAGTCAGTGAGAGCTTGTGCCTCCCCTGCCAGTATGCAATCAGCGCAATTCCCATGGACACCGAGTTTCGATCCGAATTTGTTCGCCAAAAGTAGAGGCGGCCAGGGGAACTGAACTGCTTGGGGCCCCAGAAAATCGGCCAGGAAAGGGGAAGAGGCCAAATCCGCTCAACATCGGTCCCCAGGCCCCTCCCGGGCGGGGTCCATCTGGTGCAATATTTCACGCCAGATCCGGGTTCTACGGTCCCGGGACCAGAACACGGCCCCCAGAGGCCGAAAAAGACAAATTCATAGTATCCTAGCGAAGGACCCAACCATGTTCAGTTGTGAGTACCGTCGTTGCGGGCCTTCGGGGGATCTCCTCATGGGGCCATGAAGCATGCGAAGGGTGTGCCGATGTGGGGCGGGGCCGCCATGTGGGCGCTGCCTCTGGTGCTTTAAGCAGATCGCTCTACGGGGCCGCGGAAAGTGTGAGGGGTGCGCCGCAGTGAGGTGGGGCCGCCAGAAGGGGCCTTCGGTGGAGCTCTCTATGGGGCAACGAAACATTGTAATGGGCGGGGGAAACGCATGCGAGTACAGCCACTGGGGCCTTCAGTGCAGCTCCTCATGGGGCCACGAAACTGAACTGGGTGGGGGAACCGCATGCGACTGGCGACTTCGGTGCAGCTTCCTGTGAGGCTACGAAACGTGTGAGGGGTGAGCCAGAATGGGCGTGCGTGACGCATGCGGGAGGTGGCACTGGGGCCTTCGGTGGAGCTCCCTATGGGGGCACGAAACGTGTGAGGGGTGTGCCGAATTGGGTGTACGTGACGCAAACGGGCGGTGGCATTGGAGCCTTCGGTAGAGCTCCCTGTGGAGCCACGAAACGTGTGAGGTGTGCCGAAATGGGTGTGCGTGACGCATGCGGGCGGTGGCACTGGGGCCTTCGGTGGAGCTCCCTATGGGGCCAAGGAACGTGTGAGGGGTGTGCTGAAACGGGTGTACGTAACGCATGCGGGCGGGGGCACTGGGGCCTTCGGTGGAGCTCCCTGTGGGGACACGAAATGTGTGAGGGGTATGCCCAAATGGGTGAGCGTGACGCATGCAGGCGGTGGCGCTGGGGCCTTCGGTGGAGCTCCCAGCGGGGCCACGAAACGTGTGAAGGGTGTGCCGAGCTGAGTGTGGGTGACGCATGCGGGCGGTGGCACTGGTGCCTTCGGTGGAGCTCCGTGTGGGGCCACGAAATGTGTGAGGGGTGTGCCGAATTTGGTGAGCGTGACGCATGTGGGCGGTGGCACTGGGGCCTTCGGTGGAGCTCCCTGTGAGCCACGAAACGTGTGAGAGGTGTGCCGAAATGGGTGTGCCGTCTCCTCAAAGCGAGAACCCAACACCACAGGATGGTTGGGAAAAACTAGCCTGGCGAAGGGCCCAACCATATGCAGTTGTGAGCACCGTCGTTGTATGCACCGGATTCGGAAGAGCTCCCTTTAGGGCCACGACACGTGTGAGGGGTGTGCCAAAATTTGTCTGGTGGGCGCATGCGCAAGCAATCACTGGGGCCGTCGGTGAAGCTCCCTATGGGGCCACGACACGCGTCAGAGGCGTGTCGAAATAGGTTCGGTGGGCGCATGCGAACGCAGCCACTGGGGCCGTCGGTGGAGCTCCCAATGCGGCCGCAAAACGTGTGATGGTTGTGCCGAAATGGGTGCGGTGGGCGCATGCGAACGCAGCCACTGGCGCCTTCGGTGGAGCTCCCTGTTGGGCGACGAAACGCGTGAGGAGTGTGCCGCAATGGGTGTGGGTGACGCATGCGGGCGGTGGCACTGGGGCCTTCGGTGGAGCTCCCTGTGGAGCCACGAAACGTGTGAAGGGTGTGCCGAAATGGGTGTGGGTGACGCATGCGGGCGGTGGCACTGGCGCCTTCGGTGGAGCTCCGTGTGGGACCACGAAACGTGTGAGGGGTGTGCCGAGCTGAGTGTGGGTGACGCATGCGGGCGGTAGCACTGGGGCCTTCGGTGGAGCTGCCCATTGGGCCACGAAACGTGCGAGGGGTGTGCCGAAGTGGGTGTGCGTGACGCATGCGGGCGGTGGCACTGGGGCCTTCGGTAGAGCTCCCCATGGGGCCACGAAACGTGTGAGGGGTGTGCCGAAATGGGTGTGCGTGACGCATGCGGGCGGTGGCACTGGGGCCTTCGGTGCAGCACCCTATGGGGCCACGCAACGTGTGAGGGGTGTGCCGAAATGGGTGTGCGTGACGCATGCGGGCGGTGGCGCTGGGGCCTTCGGTGGAGCACCCTATGGGGCCACGAAGCGTGTGAGGAGTGTGCCGAAAGGTGGGTGACGCATGCGGGCGGTGGAGGGGGGGGGCGAGGAGGAGTGAGGGACGCGGGGCGCTGTCTCTTCAAAACGAGGACCCAACACCACAGGATCGTTGGACAAAACGACCCAAGAACTTCGAACCTCGTCCCCCCCCCCTCCCTGCTCGCCAGAACCAGTGCTGGGCCACCTCAGACCCCCAGCTGGCTCCAATCCCAAAACTTGCAGACCCAACTCGCAAATCGCAGACAAAAGACCGGCGCAGCCGCCAGCGCTGCACGGGAAGCCCGGCGAGAAAGGCACGCGCGAGCAGAGGCTCGAGCGGGCAGCAGCGGGCGCTGCCTTGGTGCACGGGTTCACGGTGGGCCCGATGTCGAAGCCCTCCTCGGCGACGACGACGACGACGACGACGACGACGACGACGACGACAACGACGACGACGACGACGACGACGACAAGGACGGCGACGACGACGACGACGACGACGACGACGACGACGACGACGACGACGACGACGACGACGACGACTGCGTTCGGGGGGCGGCGGCGAAACGCGTCGATTCTGGTTTCGTGAGAACCAACCCCTAACCAAATTATCCTGGCGAAGAGCCCAACCATGTGCAGTTGCGGGTACCGCAATTGTGAATATCTTCTTCGGTGGGGCAACGAAGCGCTGCACTGGGTGAGGGAGGAACGCATGCGGGCGGTAGCGCTGGGGCCGTCGGTGGAGCTCCCTATGGGGCCGCGAACGGCTATATTGGGTGGGTGAAATTGCCAAATTGGGCTTCCGGGGCGCATGCGGAGGTCCCACTGGGGGCTTCGGTGGAGCTCCTTATGGGGCCACGAAACGCTGTGCTGGGTGGGTGAAAATTCCAAATTGGGCTTCCGAGACGCATGCGGGCGGTCCCACTTGGGTCTTCCGTGGAACTTCCTATGGGGCCGCGAAGCGTTGTAATGGGTGGGTGAAAATGCAAAATTAAGTTTCCGGGACGCATGGGGGCAGTCCCACTGGGGGCTTCGGTGGAGCTCCCTATGGGGCCACGCAGGGTGAAAATGCCGAATTGGGCTTCGGGGACGCATGCGGGCGGTAGCGCTGGGGCCGTCGGTGGAGCTCCCCATGGGGCCGCGAAACGCTGTATTGGGTGCGCGAAAATGCCAAATTCGGTTTCCGAGACGCTTGCGGGCGGTCCCACTGGGGGCTTCGGTGGAGCTCCCTATGGGGCCAAGCGCTGTACTGGGCGGGTGAAGATGCCGAATTGGGCTTCCGAGACGCATGCGGGCGGTCCCACTTGGGGCTTCGGTGAAGCTCCGAAGCGCTGTACTGGGTGGGTGAAAATGCCAAATTGGGTTTCCAGGACACATGCGGGCGGTCCCACTGGGGGCTTCGGTGGAGCTCCCTATGGGGCCACGCAGGGTGAAAATGCCAAATTGGGTTTCCGGGACGCATGCGGGCGTTAGCGCTGGGGCCTTCGGTGGAGCTCCCTATGGGGCCACGAAACGCTGTACTGGGCAGGAGAAAATGCCAAATTGGGTTTCGGGGACGCATGCGGGCGGTCCCACTGGGGGCTTCGGTGGAGCTCCCCATGAGGCCACGAAACGCTGTACTGAGTTGGTGAAAATGCCAAATTGGGTTTCCAGGACACATGCGGGCGGTCCCACTGGGGGCTTCGGTGGAGCTCCATATGGGGCCACGAAGCGCTGTGCTGGGTGGGTGGAAATTCCAAATTGGGCTCCCGAGACGCATGCGGGCGGTCCCACTGGGGGCTTCGGTGGAGCTCCCTATGGGGTCACGAAGCGCTGTACCGGGTGGGTGAAACGCAGGGAGGGAGGAGGGGGGAGGGGGAGGAAAGAAGAAGGAACGCGGAGAACTCTTCAAAACGACGACCCAACACTCACAACGGGCGGCGCCACTGGATCCTTCGGTGGAACCGGCCACGAGGTGTGCCGCAATGGGTGTGCGTGACGCATGCGGGCTGCGCCACTGGGGCGGTCGGCGGAGCTCCCTACGGGGCCACGAAGCGTGTGAGGCGTGTGCAGAAACGGATGGGCGTGACGCATGCGGGCTGCGCCACTGGGACGTTCGGCGGAAATCCCTACGGGGCCACGAAACGTGTGAAGAGCGTGCCGAAGTGGGTGTGCGTGACGCATGCGGGCTGCGCCACTGGGACATCGGGTGGAGCCCCCTACGGGGCCACGAAAAGTGTGAGGGGTGTGCTGCAATGGATGTGCGTGACGCATGCTGGCTGCGCCACTGGGACCTTCGGCGGAGCTCCCTACGGGGCCACGAAACGTGTGAGGGGTGTGCCGAAATGGGTGTGCGTGACGCATGCGGGCTGCGCCACTGGGACCTTCGGCGGAGCTCCCTATGGGGCAAAAAAACGTGTGAGGGCTGTGCCCTACTGGGCGGACGCGACGCATGCGGGCTGCGCCACTGGGACCTTCGGCGGAGCTCCCTACGGGATCACGAAACGTGTGAGGAGAGTGCCGAAGCGGGTGGGCGTGACGCATGCGGGCTGCGCACTGGGGCCTTCGGTGGAGCTCCCTATGGAGCCACGAACGTGTGAGGGGTGTGCCGAAATGGGTGTGGCTGATGCATGTGGGCGCGGGCACTGGGGCCTTCGGTGGAGCTCCCTATGGAGCCACGAAACGTGTGAGGGGTGTGCCGAATGGGGTGTGGGTGACGCATGCGGCCGCGGGCACTGGGGCCTTCGGTGGAGCTCCCTATGGAGCCTCGAAACGTGTGAGGGGTGTGCCGAAATGGGTGAGCGTGACGCATGCGGGCCTGCGTTACTTGGTGCCTTCGGCGGAGTTTCCCTATGGGGCCCGAAAGAAAAAAAAACCGTGTGAGGGGTTTGCCGAAGTGGGGTGGTGGGCGTGACGCCAACGCGGGCTTGCGCACAGGGGCGGTCGACGATCTCCTACGGGGCCCCGAACGTGTGTGTGTGAGGGGTGTTGTCGAAATGGTGAGCGTGACACATGCTGGCTGCGCCACTGGTGCCCTGGTGCATTCGGCGGAGATCCCTAACGTGTGACGGCTGTGGTGAGGGTTGCCGAAATGGGTTGGTGCTTGACGCAATGCGGGATAGCGCCCTGGGACCTTCGGCGGAGGCGGGGGGGGAAGAGCACCACTAAACGTGTGAGGGGTGTGCCGCACTGGGCGTACGTGACGCATGCGGGCTGCGCCACTGGGACCTTCGGCGGAGCTCCCTACGGGGCCGCGAAACGTGTGAGGGGTGTGCCAAAGTGGGTGTGCGTGACGCATGCGGGCTGCGCCACTGGGACCTTCGGCGGAGCTTCCTACGGGGCCACGAAGCGTGTGAGGGGTGTGATGCAATGGGCGTGCGTGACGCATGCGGGCTGCGCCACTGGGACCTTCGGCGGATCTCCCTGCGAGGCCACGAAACGTGTGAGGGGTGTGCCGAAACGGGCGTGCGTGACGCATGCGGGCTGCGCCAGTGGGACCTTCGGCGGAGCTCCCTATGGGGCCACGAAACGTGTGAGGGGTGTGCCGAAGTGGGCGTGCGTGACGCATGCGGGCTGCGCCACTGGGACCTTCGGCGGAGCTCCCTACGGGGCCACAATCATCTTGAGGGATGCACCGACGATGATGATGAGCAGGAGGATGATTATGATGCTGACGGTAATGATGATGGCGTCGATAACGACGATGATGACGACGATAATGGTGATGATGACGAGGACGATGCTGATTGCGATATCGAAGATGATGATGATGATGGTGGTGATGATGATGGTGATGATGATGATGATGATGCTGATAATGATGATGATGATGATGATGATGATGATGATGGTGGTGGTGGTGATGACGATGATGGCGATGGTGATGGTGATGGTGATGATGACGAGGAGGAGGATGGTGATGGTGATGATGGTGATGATGGTGATGCTGGTGATGATGATGACGATGATAGTTTTGATGATGATGAGGAGGCTCGGCTCGGCTCGGAACCCTTGGGCGCGGCAGGACGGAGGTCACGCGGCTGTCTCGCACCTGGGCGTCGCTTCGCGACAATCGAAAGAGGACTGGTCAATTGTTGTGGCCACCATGGCCTGTCGGGCGCCGCCCGCACGGCCCCAGGGAGCGGCCCGCCGATTGGCGCGCAGCCAGGCGGGTGCCCCCCGCACGGGGACCAGCTCGCGGATCCGTCACACCCGACCCACCCTCCAACGTCCCGCCCGTCCCATCCGCGAGCCGTTCCCCGTGGGTACTACTGTTGCTGGCCCACTCCGCCCTGACCTCCCTCGAGGAGATAAACTCCCTCGCAGGGGGTCGGGATGCACTATCCGAGACACGCCTTAAAACATTTGGTACAGGGGCGGCAGGCACAGGCTGGCTCGGGACGGCGGCACTCCCACCTCCCGTTCCGCTCCTTCTACGTGCACGGCGAGTCGGACTCAACACTTGGACGACAGATGTGGGCAAAAACGGTGATGCGTACACCGTCGCCACTCTCGTGGCGGACAAAACTGCAGGGCTGACAATTCCCCTGGCAATCAATGATGCGAGCCTCTCACTGCTGGCCATCAAAGCTGATTGAGAGCCTGGAGCAGGTTGCCTGCCTCTCGCTCCGAGGGGCCCCTCGGCGCTGGCCCGTGCACCGCCTCCGCCTTCTCCACCTTCGAGAGGTAGTCCACTAGGATCGGGTACAACGAGGATGTCGAGGCAGCCCTTGCGAATCCGAGCCGCGAGGGCCCGTCCTCCAGCACCAGGTGGCGACCCCCACGTTCGGACAACGTGACAGTCACGGAATCTCTCCCCCAGCGCGATGGCGCACCCCGCGCTGTGGTTGGTGTACGCCCCCTCGGTGTACGGCGCCTCCAGCGCTAGCCGTCCTTCGCATCGTCGGCGGAGCACTCCCTCTCCTCCAGCGTGGCACTGCACCTTGGTACCCGCGAGGAGGAGCACGTCCGCAGCCCGACAGCCGATCAGCAGCTCCGCGAGCCGAGCTCCGACGGCGTGGAGCGGGTTGAACGCCAGGAGGCGGAGGGTCGACCTCAGCACTGGCGCCATGGCGGCTCGCGCAGGTCCTGTGGGAGGGCGACCTGCATCAACTCTGCCTCGGTGTGAGGTGCCCCCAGTTCCTCCAAACAGGCCAGAACCGGAGGGGCTGATGATGATGATGAGGAGGAGGAGGAGGATGAGAAGAGGAGGGAGGAGAGGAGGGGAGTGACGCGGGGCGCTGTCTCTGCAAAACGAAGACCCAACACCACAGGATGGTTGGGGAAAAATACTACTTCCCATGCTGGACACGAATTGGCAGCTCTGTGCCGTTATCTTGTTAATTATGAGCCACGCCTATATCGCAGAGCGTGAGGGGGACTGGGCAAAGGCATGTCACTCCTTGACAAAAAGCCCTGCCTCGACTTGTGGCCGCCGCGATCGCCGCGGCGACCTCCAAAACCAACCCAGAAGTTTGGCTCGGGTCCGGATATCGCGCCACGAAGTTCCCGCGTTGAGGGAGGAAACACGGCATCACCGTAAATTGTCGGAGCTCCGCGCGGATTTCTTGGGTCTGCGCTGTGCCCCCTTCCCTGGCGCGCGGAGCGCGCCAGGGGCGGCGCCAGAGGCGCCGCTAGGGGGTCCAGCGACGATCCAAGAAATCCGCGCGGACCTCTGACGGCGTATGTCTGTTTGTGAAGTTGCCTGCTCTTCGACAAGAGGAGCACCGCCCCTGCAGAGACAGTGCTGCCTCGGGCGCTGCAGGCCCACGTGCGGTGCCGCCCTGCTCTTCAGGGGCCCGCACGGCCGAAAAGGCGCCACCTCCCCTCAGGATCCAGCTCCACGGCGGCCAAGCTCACGTCTGTGCCGTTCTTCGGGCCGCCCCTCCTCGACCACGACGACGACGACGACGACGACGACGACGACGACGACGACGACGACAAGGACGACGACGAGGCCACCCCCGACCAGCTCCTCGGGCCGCGCCCGGCCGTGGCCGCGAGGGGGCCCCCCGCGGAGCGGAGGGCCTGCCGCGCCCCGCTCTGCCGCCCCTGCGGCGATTGCTCGCCAGCTCCCACCGGCGGCCTCCCAGGTGGAGCCCCAGCACAGTCGGACCCGGGGCAGAAGAGCATCCTTCGAGAGCATGACGGCCAAGGGTGCCCTCCCCAGGATGCGCAAGAGCTTTCGGCGAGCCCGGAGAACAATAGGACACCCTCCCCGAACCGACCTCGATCAGATGCCTCGGTCCGACCGTAGACGCTCGCCAGCTCCTGCTGGCGGCGAGCCCACGGGGGAAGTGAGAAGGGGCGGACCTTCTCAGAAGGCTCGGAAGTCCCCCGGCCTTCTGCAAAGTTTTCGAAGCCTTCCCCGAAGGCATGGAGACCTTCTCAGAAGGCTCGAGGGCTTCTGACAAGTCCCGCCGCCTTCTGCGAAGGCCTTCTCCTTCTCGCTTCCCCCCCTCGCGCGCTGCGGATCCTGTGGCGGCCTCCCAAAAGGGGGTCCCTCTAGACGGGGTCGGAGGATCGTCGATGCATCGGCGACGTCGGCTGATCATGCAAGGGCGCCATCGGCGTGGAGAGAAGCGGGCTCCACATCGAGCCGCATCGCCGATGCATCGGCGATGCGGCGCGGGTCCTTCGACCCCATCTACTCGGGCCGCATTTGGGAGGCGTGGATATTGGGGCCCTCTGTCCCTGACCTGCCAGCAGGGCTGCCTCTGGATTTCGATCCCAGTCGAGGTTTTCAGCAGCCCTGATTGGTTTGTAATTCCCGAGAGCCACCTTTTAGCGATCCGGAAGGTCAGGGGTGGAGGCACCCCCCAAGTGCTCGGCTGCACGCAGGAGCGGCCCTAGGCAGGAGTGACCTTCAGCGCGCGGCTTCTAAGGGGCGCGAGGGGGCCGAACCCAAGTGCGCAGGCCGCTGCTATCGCATCGCACTCAGCGATCGGGGGGGGCCCAGTAGACCCGCACCAAAGGTCACTCCAGCGAAGGGTCACTCTCACGTGCAGTCGACCGTGCTGCCGTGGCACCGGCGGGCGCCGCGGGTGTCGGGCCCAGGCGCCCCTGGCGGGGAGGTCCCGCAGGCGGAGGCGCGGGAGCGGCCAGAGCGCCACGGCGAGACCCAGCTCCCACGGCTCGCCCACAGCCCTCGAGGAGCAAGGGCACCAAACGTCGCGCAACGCGCATCGCGATGCGCGAAGCGCGATTATCTTCGCGCCCCCTCGTGGGGAGATCGAGGAGGGAGGTTTCGAGGCTGCTTCTGGGTGGCATCTGGACGTTTTGGATCCCTTTTGGGGGTCCCCAGGGGCCTCCAGGGGCCAGAATCTGGAGCGGGGGCAAAACTTGCCAGCACACGAAGGCGCAACTTCTTTCCCCTCCTCCTCCTCCTCCTCCTCCTCCTCCTCCTCCTCCTCCGCCGCCGCCGCCGCCGCCGCCGCCGCCGCAGCCGCCGCCGCCACAACCTCAACCTCCGCCTCCGCCGTCTGCTCCTGCTCCTGCTCCTCCTCCTCCTCCTCCTCCTCCTCCTCCTCCTCCTCCTCCTCCTCCTTGCGGAATGCCTTTTACCCTTGAGCCACCCAGCGCGGCAGCTCTCTCTCTCTCTCTCTCTCTCTCCGCACGCCGCCCTGCCGTGCTGGGGCGACGAGGCGGGGATGGCGCCGCGGAGGGGCGCGCACGACAGGCAGGGAGAAAGGGAAAGAGAAGCGGGAAACCTGACGCACATGACCCCTCGGAGTCCGCAGGTTGATCAGACCTACGTACTGCGTACAAGGATTAGTCTAGCAAAGTGCAATTATATACTACAAAAGGTTCGTGCAATGGCCAGCCCATAAATGTGTAAACCGTCGGTGTGTGTACTGTACTTAGGCGTTCCTAGATACCGGGCGCGCCCCGATGGGGCAACGGCCCTCAGTCGTAGACGGTGGTGCGCCGGACGATTTCGAAGTAGTTCCTGGGGGTGCTCCGCTTGACTTCGGCGTCGTCGTCTTCGGAGCGGCCCGCAAGGCTCGCTTGTTCTCGTTGCGGTTGTGTTGCTTTCGGTCCCTCTGCTTGCCGGAGAGCGGCGGGCGCTGGAAACAGCGCTTATGCTGACGAGGTAGCTCCTCCTCTGCCTGAGCCGTCGCTCCCTGCAAGATGTCCTCGGTCAAATCGGGCACGTCTTTGACGAGGTAGTCACGGCGTAGGGTGTCCAAACCAAGCCCTGTCTCAGAAACGAGCGTAAAGGGGCCTTCGATCTTGCAGCAGACCTCGTGCACAAGATCACCGTACCGGGCGTCCCTGGAGACTCGCACCTCGAAGCTGTCCCCGGAGAGCGGGTTGAGACACTGTGCGATGAAATAATCATCATCCGAGCTGTCGATTGTAACCTGAATGATCGTTGACGGGGCAAGGTTCGCCGGTGAAGTCGCAGATGTTGTCGTAACCAGTGGTCGTGGATCGTGTTTGGCTCGTTTCCGTGCATGTTCGTGTCTGGCGGCGACCCAAATGGGCACTCCTGCGCCCACGTCGGCCCGGAAGCGGACAGATCCAGCCGGCCGTGATACAACAGCGCAGCTGTCCTTGTCAGGCTTCTTGGCCCGGGCGTCCGCCCGAAGCTGCTCGGCGAGGCGGTCAGCTTTCCACAACTGCTGAGCCTGGAGGTCCTCCAAAACCATCTGCCGTTTCCGCTGCGCTGGGCGATCCGTGTCGCACCGGCTTGCTGTCAGAGCAAAATACTCCGCGTTGTCCAGCACGACCGCGCGAGCGACGGTAGCAGCCATCCTCTGGCCAGGCGGTAGTGCCATCGGCGCTATGGGACGCGAGGCGGAGGAAGAATCAGGGGCCGAAGCAATCCGAACCATCCCAACTCGAATCGATCCGTTGGTCAGCCTACGGACCGGAATACCAAACAGACGGCCCGTGAGGTAAACAAGCTTGTTGTGGCCAAGTGCCTTGGTGAAGACGTCTGCGATGTTCTCAGAGCCTGGAGTGTGCTCTGGGATGATGCCGCATTCGTGCAGGAATAACAAAGATACTTCTGCATGTTTCTTAAGATGTCCTAGCTTTTGGCTGTAACCCTTCCTAATTGCGAGCTCCACCGCTTGGTTGTCCATGCGTCCACGAACTTCTACAGGCGTCGGCCGGGTGTACTCCACCATTGCCGCTAGGCGGATTGCATGCTTGGCCGTGGTCGCCCAGGCCAGGGACTCGCTTTCTCCCGAACTCGTGGTTGTGATGTCTTGCCGAGCGGCGCCCCAAGACAACGGGTATTGAGACCCCTTGGGGCCAACAAGCTCGAGGTAAAACCCCGTGGTGCTTTTGGGGGAGTTGAAGTCGGCGTCTGACCATGCGGCAAGGCTCAGGTCATCCCAAGAATCACCAGCGTTCAACATCACCAGACCAAAATCAGACGTAGCCGAAAGATATCCCACAAGTTGGGCTAGCTCCGCCTCAGCCCAAGGGCACCACTTATCAACGTACCTCGCAATCCGGCCAACTGAATATGAAGTATCAGGCCGAGAACAACGTGCAGAATAAAAACTCTCGCCTATGATTTTACATCTACCTGTTCCGGCCTCTGCAAGAGGAAGGTCCTCGGGTCGAGGCGGTGTTGTCTGCTGGGCAGGCGTGGTGGTCGGTCGAGCTACGCGGCCAGTAACCGCCTCCCAGTCGCGGACGATACGCATACAGTACTCCGATTGCGTGATACACGAGACAACTCCGTACCTACCATCTGCGAGCGTCATGGCTTTAGGCGGGCTAAAAATGCAGCCTAAGAATTTCTGAACAGTCTCAGGGTCCTTCGAAGCAAACATAACACGTATGATATTCCAGATCATGGGTCTGTGTTTCTTCTGCGCGTCAAGCTCGCAGTCGTCCACATAGGTAGCCATGGTGCTGCAATGCTTTGAACTACGATGCTGGCGGTGCTGTGGCGTTATGGTTCTCTGGGACACCTCGTGCCACGAAGTGGTAGGCGAACAATCAGAGACGACAGCAAAAGGATTTCGACTAGCAGCTAGTTCGGAATCGACCCATGCTTTGAGCTTCGCAGCGTGCTGGAGAGCATCGCGCTCGAGGGTGTCATGCCAGCAATAAAACACGGCGGGTTCCTCTTCCATCGACTGCCACTTGTTCCATGCCAGCCACTGGGTAAAAGCAGTGATGAAGTCGGATCCGGAACGGTGCAGCCCGTACAACGCACGCTTGAGGCGACACACCGGCATCCGGAGAGATCGGAATTCAGACTGTTGGCTGGGGGGCAAAATGTCTATGACCTCAGCGGGGATGATGATGTAGTATTCGACGTCGCCACCTAGATGAACCTGAAGATAAGCACTGAGAAGGTCAATTGTCTCGGTCTCTCTACCCATGGCGAGGCTACGAGCTTGGACGAAACGGGCGCCAGTAAGACTCGAAACGGGCGCCCATAGTGAGCCAGGGTTCGAACGAACAACACGCATCCGTTTATCGAATAAGATGTTTCCCATTGCTACGAAGCGAGCTTTGCATTCGTGGAGTGCCTCAGGCATCTCCCAATGCTTTTCCGATATGAGCAACTTACCTTTCACGATGCGTGCGGTCTCAGGGACTGAATCCAGCTCTTGTGGTGGGAGCGACTTCCGCCAAGCTCTCCGCCATCTTGCACATCAGAAATGCGTTGACGTCTGACGGCGAGCCTGGAGTGGGCGGTCCTGGAGGATGATCGCCACGAGGCGGTAGGCCAGGAGGATGCAGATCGGACGGGTCTACCTGCCGTCCAGCCGGACGTGACGCAGCGTCACGGCTGTCGGGCGAGGTAGTGGCGGCCATGCGAAAACCAGTACTTCCAGCCGGACGTGACACATCGTCACGGCTGTCGGATCTGGTGGTGACGGGCATGCGACGATCGGTGCTTTCAGCCGGACGTGACACAGCGTCACAGCTGTCGGCACCACGAGGACGCGACCGGGTGACTACGGGGGTCGAGAAACCCTCTGGCGCGGGCGCTCCAGTGGAAATCGTGCTCGTGATCGGATCGACTAAGTCATCGTCATCGCCGTCAGGGATCGGGGTGTCAACCCATGTCGGCATTGCGGCGCGCACGAAAGAAGAAAAGAAAGAGAAGGCCCGAGAGATGAGGAGATTGGAGGGGCAAACGCGCGGGGCTCATAACCTGCGGAATGCCTTTTACCCTTGAGCCACCCAGCGCGGCAGCTCTCTCTCTCTCTCTCTCCGCACTCCTCCTCCTCCTCCTCCTCCTCCTCCTCCTCCTCCTCCTCCTCCTCCTCCTCCTCCTCCTCCTC